>OW026457.1:35242257-35842257 GCA_932274525.1 Podabrus alpinus | reverse complement strand
GGTTATTGTAGTAAAACAATTCTATTCTTCCCCTCTTTCTAATAGTATAAAGAACTTATATTAAATCACAAAAATAAGAGTGTGAGAGTCAAAATATTATAAACTTTTTTCGAAATTTAACTTTTTTAAACTGTAAAAACAACTTCATTTGCTTCTACTGTAAACTTGTGTTTTTGACTTAAGTTCTTTATACCAAACATCAAAGAAATTATTTTCCTGTTTGCCTTATTTATTAACACAAGTTGCACATTTACTCGAATTTGATGTATAATCCCGTAACTTATCATTGAAAAGGAGACCTTGCTGCCATCATATACAATTCTCAAATAGGGCAGTCATCGGAGAGAGCTTACCGATTTGGGTTATTACCAATTTCTCAAAAACTATTTATCCAATTAGGATCGGAGACATACCATTATAAAAATAAATTCATAGTGCAAAACTTTTATTTCAAGATATTATTTAGTAAAACTGACGGTTTTTGAGTAAATGTGTGCTCTAAAATCTGTAGATGCGCTCGGAAATATAAATTGTTCAGTAGAAGCGATTTGAAGTACCGTCGGTATAGGGAATTCAATGTATGTGATAAACCAAAATGACTATTTTTCCACTTTTGAAGTGGTCAATAAATGCAAAATAGGTCCCCTCTAGAGGTTAATTTTCAAAACAAAAATTTTTTGGCAAAAATTGAATTTCACCTCCTTACCACCACGTCGCACCTTCAAATTGTTGTACTACCTATTTGAATCATTTATGTAATTACTAAAGAACAACTTCTAGTAGGTTAACGGGCCAGTAAGTCATAGTCGGTGTAATAAAATAATGAACGAAAATTGCAATTCAAAAGCTATTGAAAAACAGAACTAAACAAAAAGCGTACCGGTTGGAAGATCATACGTGTTATTTTTGTTTATTTCCGTTTTCCGTATTTCAGTTAAATTTTATTATTTATTATTTTAATATAAATTTTATCATTTTATTATTTCATTTGCCTATTTGTACCACAATCATCATCCGCTGAAAATGACTACTAAACCTCAGGCATTTCTCTTTCACTTGGTTCATAGATAATCATATATTTAATAATAATAATATAATTATTTGTTCACGAATAAACCTCGTTACAACAAAAACTGCACACAATAAAGCAGACAACAAATAATATAAAAAGGCGCACGCAAATAAAGCAGAGGGATATTGTAACCTTCAAAGAAGATTACAATCCAAGCACTGCAAACTCTGTGTATCTCAGATTTCTTTTGAACATCATTAACGATTTTTTTCCACAACATTCAAACTATTGGCTGAACGAAACATTCTTGTAATCGGGCTATAAAAGCCATAGTTGGTACTAGGATGTTTTTCTTCAAAAATCGTTTTCGATTTTTTTGCCTAATTACTTAAGGAAGGGGTTTGCGCCAGACCTGCAGCAGATGATAATGTCAATTTGATATTTACAATTTAATCGTTTTGAGAGGTAATCGATATATTTTGCTCGTAGATAATAGCTATCAAACTTACTATTTGTTTCCGAAAATCACTTACTTCATTTTCAGTTGTTCGATATACTTAGAAAAAACCGTTCCAACTCCGTTTGAATTAATGAATTCGCTTATGGCCTTAGTGTAAGCTCATTTATTAGTTTACTATTAGGAGTTTTAGGTGCCATATTTTATTGTACCAATAACAAAAGAAGTATATATAAATGACATAATATTGACAAATAATCACTTTAAATTCAGTAGTCATGTACGTATGAGTAATAATTTATAAAATATCAGATTATTAAAGATAAAACAAACTAAATTATGTAGAGATTAGATCTGAAGTTTTTATGTTGTTAATTAATCAGTTGTGGAGGGTACAGCCATCAAAACGGGTGGTATTATGTTGGAATTGTTCTGGGCACCCCGAAATATTTTTATTTTCGTTAATTTTACTCTTACCATAAGTGAAACTATAGTTAATAAAAATATGTTTGAGCGCACAGAACACTGGAAAATAATATATACCACACGTTTTGATAGCTGTAACTTCATAACCGATCGATTAACAAGAAGAAGGAATTACATCTTTCTCTAGTCTAGATAATTAATTTAGTCTACTTTATTTTAAGTAACTACACATTTTCCTCTAAATTGAATACAAACCGAAATTATCACCAATATTTGCAAAAATGCCATTCATTTGGTGGTCAAATCTGGGGCACCAGAAGATGTCTTTTTGGAGGTCCTAATGAACACAGTAAAATTTATTCTAGCCTGCCCCCATTTCTTATACTATGCAAGTAAATTGCAGTAAAATAAATCCTCAATATGCTTTGTCTTAGGATGAACTTTTATATAAATTATTATTACTCATGACTACATGACTACTGAATTTAGAGTCAATATTTGTCAATGTTATGTCATGTGTAATGTTTATTCGTATAGGAACGCGATATATCTTTAATAATATTCGCAATAAAACTTCCGCAATATAATTTGATGTCTATGAGCACATTTCACATCAGATCATAATTTCACATTAGTGCACATGACACTGCGCAATTTATGACCGCGAAGTTTTGGAAAAAACTACATAGGTAAGAGCTTACGATGGTTGGTAATTCCCCTTCTGAGCAACACCAAATCTTTTTAAACGTGCACGAAATAAGTCAAAATAAAGAGATTTTGGGGTAGACCCACCTGTAAAAATTGCGTAAGTACCTTCACTCTCTACCCAAAGGGGCATGGAGCGCACAATTACGTATTTTATTATTTTGTTTTCAAAAACGGGAAGACATAGTAAATAGATACTTACGGTTTACACCAATAAAATAAAATTTTACATCAGATACGCATTTTTTCATTGATCAGAAATTCAAAGTTTTTCTCCCACTAAGTATAAAAAGTATGGTAAGTAGCTATTCTAGCTACATATCTCTGCATTTTTTCCTTTGGGGAAAAAATTACAATTTTTGATCAAGTAAAAAATATTTACGGGTTGAAAATTTCTATCTTATCTTATACCATATTTCTATCTATCTTATACCATTTTCTAAAACGCCGTGTTGCAATTTTGGGGAATGCACATATATTCGTACCCGAGTGAACGCTTTAATTAAATAAATACCATCATCAAGAGCTATAGCATCCAGTCCTCCCGGTCATCTGCTCGTTGTAACCAGTCGTACTCGACGAATCTTTTCAAGTCGTCCGTTGATCCACCTCGTCTGTGGTCATCCAATGCTTCTTTTTCGGCATCGAGGTTGCCATTCGATTATTCACCGAGTCCATCTATTTATTATCTTTCATTCTAGCGATATGACCCGCCTAGTTCCACCTTAACCTGCACATACACGCCATATCACATCCGTAACTCTGGATCTAGTTATCTCGAATTTCTATATTGGGAATTCGATCTCGTAGCGCCACTCTAATTATACATCTTTCCATAGCTCTTTGCACAACTTGTAATTTTTTTATTATGTTACTTAAAGGCCCACGTTTCAGTACCATAAATTAGTACCGGTAAAATATATTGATCAAAAGTTCGTGCTTTGAGCGTATTTGGTTTCTTGAATTTCAAGACCTTATGCAGTTTCCAAAATGCTCTCCACGCTAGGGATATTCTTCTGCATAAGTCGGCTTTCAAATTTTATTTAGATATTATAATTTTTTGAAAGATATATGTAGGAGTTCACTTTTTTAATCATTAGATCCTCGGCGTTTAATTGGACTGTACCTTCTTCGTTTTCTGCATGATCATTGGTCATGTATTTGGTCTTGGATGTATTAATCTGTAGGCCTAGTTGTCTTGAATGTCCATTAAGTTCGTTTAGCATTTGCTGTAGTTCTTCCTTGTTGTTGGCTATCAGAACCACGTCATCGGCATGAAATAAATATCAACATTTTATATATAAATCGATAGATCAAATTATAAGCTATAACTTTCCTTCCTTGGTAAATTTTGACTTATAAGGTCATTTTGGCGTAATACGCAAAAATGTGACAATACAGAATCGCTACTTACTACACTTTTTTAAGTTGTAAATATGCAATTGCGCGCTCCACCTCTTGGAGTAGGGGGTGTAGGTGCCACCGCAGGTTTTCGAGGTGGGTAGGCCCCTAATTCTGTTCATTTGGACGAACTTCTAGCGCGTTTAAAGGATCGATTTGCTTTATACAGTTGCCTATGTTTAAGCATGATATGGCAAAAGAAATTATCAGTCGCAAATTAATATCAAATTATTAGTTTTTTGATTTAATAAGTACTCTTTTATTTATTTAAATGTCTGATTGTTTCATTTTAATAATATAACGCTACACAAATAATAATTTATTTCTAAGTCGTTTAAAATTTCTAAGTTTTGAACTTTCCCCATAAATTTTAACGCCAAAATCGCGAACTTTACTGTACTGTAACCATATTGTAACAATCTCATCACTGTTATCATGGTAAGGTTTGGATGCTGAAATTGACTGTTACGAACTCTTTCTTATAAATATCAATAATTTTTCATTCCACTTTTTATATCGTTTAGTTTCGATGTAAAAGTTTTGGTCCTGAGCAACGATCATTATAAACAAACTGATCTATTTTTTTGATTTTCAGAAAAACTAAATTAATTAAAATGTGAAATTAAAAATTATTGATGCCTTTTATAATGGGCGTCCCCTATGGCCAAACTTTTTAAATCGAAACTAAATCACGTATAAAGTGAAATTAAAAATAAAAATGTTTTTTAAAAAGAACAAACACTGATTTTCATCCATAAATATGAAAGTGAAAATTCTCAACATTCTATTTGCATCAATTGAAAGCAAAATTAAATACTATCATTATTATTAATGATTTCTATTTTTATTAATTTTTAGATTTTTATAAATAATCTATTTTTTTATGACACTTTTTACATGATTCGATTTAAAAATTTTGTTCCTGAGCCACAACCATTGAATGCATCAATATTTTTAATTTGTTCTTTACATAATTTAATTCATTTGGTAAAATTAGTGCCAATGGATAAATGCTAAATTAGCATTATTTTGACTTTTGATCGTGTTGTAAAGAACATTAAGGAATTTTTCATAACAATTTACTTTTAACCTATGACTAATTCGCGTCATTAGGATAGTTTTTAAATTCTTTTTGTATTTAAAATGTTGAGATGGAATAAGGATTTTAACTTAAAAGTTATATGATGCTAATTATTTGACTTCTATTTTTTGTAAACAATATTTTGATGCTATTTTAGGATTCAAATTTTAGTTGCGCTTTAAGGGTTTTTATTGTTGAATCTGTACAATTACTCATATTACTCCAACTTCATTTTTCGTTTACATTAAATTGCTCACCATCTGAGTTGTAAAAACTAAAAACAAACTAAAAAATAAGCTATAAAACTCTAAAACTCTAAAGGATCAAGTCTAGTTGTACCCGATATTGCCTTCTCTTCAACTAAGCCAATAGTAAACGCCTTCAGTTAAGATATTACATAAAATGCAAGAATTGCTTGCAGTTTGGTCATCATGATGCCAATTGCTTCCAACAAAGGCAGATTTCTTTATTTAGTTGATATGGCAAACAACTACAGTCAGGTTGTTTCGGTTCAGGACGCCAACAAGCAAGACATTTTAAGTCGTCCTCTCATTACGGATATCCAAAATTTGAGTTCTTGGAACAGCGTGTATCGAGAAAGAGGGCGTGATAATTCCAACTGTGGAAGTGATCGTGCAGCTTAAGTTTCACCCCCTATAAATGCGTCAAAGTTCGCAATAGCCCAATAAAGCATACGACATGTTTTTTAAATCATTATAATTGGTGGGAGTGGTTAAAAAAAGTTACAAATTTCCTTCATCCACCAGATATCGCTCCAATTCTTATTCATCGAATAAAATAGGTTCCAGGAACAAAAAGTTTTGTGTAAAATATATGAAAATGCAATCCTTAAGATGTCATTGACTATGTGACATTATTGGATCTTTTAGCACGACTCATTTTATACAAATCATTATAAATTAAATTTAAGTAAATTCAAGTTTAAAAATAGCACGAAAACAGCATGAGACGTCACAAGGGACTAGAAATTCAAATCAGTGACGTGTGACTCGGCATACGCATAACACTTTTGTAAAATTTAAATACAAAAAGAATCTCAATATACTATTCCTTGTATTCTTTCCAAACTAACTATTGGATTCTTTGTGACATAGATTTAAATACGATACAAGCGCGATTGATGAAAATTAAAGCGGTTTTATTTAACTACAATTTGGAGTTCATTGCTAAAGCGATTCAACGTTTCATTCACGTATTCACATATTAAAACATAAAAGGTAACTAATTATTAAATACATAAATACATAGGAGAGAGGTCGCCAACATCCGGTAACGGATAGGCACGTGAAGAAGAAGAATTATTAAAATTAAAGCTGAAGGTGTAGGAAAGGTTAATAATAAAGGGCTTGTTTTTAAATTTAAAATAAAATGTACATTTTTAATGAAAGTTCTGTATTTCTTTATTGATATACTATGCGTATAATGTAGTAAGTCTTCAATTTTTGAACTAAAAATAATTTCGGACAAATGTCCAACTACACAGACGTCGATCCGTTTGTCAAAATTTTCGATAACATTTTTACATAATTGCAGCGCTATCTCACCATTTTGTCTTTTGCCCTCTAGAGCTAGCAGTCGCCCAAAGTTTGAACCGTAGTAGCTGGCGCCCAACGTGGGGAGCTAGTCAAAGGGGCATCTATCGCAGTTACTAAAGTTCAAACTCAGGGTGACGGTTTAAAGCGATAGCTCCAGAAGGAAAATGACCAAATAAATGAGTCAGTTCTTCTGGCCTGATGTTACCAGGGTAATACAGGAGGCGCTAAAGAGATGCTCCGAAAAGAAACGCTGATCATTGTGTTTGATAAAGGTCATATATTTATTTTTAAAATATCGAATTGCCACGCCACATGTTGGGATTTTGTTCAAGTTCACTGCAGTAATCTTTCTCGAATTGTAACAAATTACCCACTATATTTCACATTATTTGAAAACAAACATTTGTAAGTTTAAATTAAGCTAAAATATCAAATTATTCATGGTAATATTAGACAAGTTTTCTTACTTATTTAATTACTTCGATGCCAGGTATTGGGAATTGGACGATAATTAGACACCTATATTGACCAGTATCAGTCAATTTAATCTTTCATATTATCTTGCGAGATATTACCAATACATATTAGAAAGTGGCTCTCATAGGACCCACCCAGTACACCCAAAATCCAATATTCAATGGCCCGATAGAAGCTTATAGTGGACCTACTAGACACGTAATAAATTAGTAATAATGCTATTTCAGCGCATTAAAATTCGGCGATCATAAAACTTGAATTATGACTTGTGAATAAAAAATAGTTGCTAATAATTAATTATTTATAAATTTAACAACAATATTACAACTAAAAGCTTATGAATGCCACCCCAGAAGGAGTCAATTAATCCACATCTTTTTAAACTCCTTCATCTTTCCTGGATGAGAGTCCGGAATCAACTGGTCTTAAAACCCTGCATAATAACTAACTTTACCCTTTTTTGGTTGAAATTACTTAATAAAATCGATGGTAGTATTTGAATTCAAGCAATGAAAAACGCGGTTCTAATGGAAAATCACTCAAAGCAAGGAATAATTCTCACGATCATAAATAACAATAAATGTTGAAGTTATAAATCCTAGGAAAATCATTTTTAAGTGCAGAATAATAATTCAAAATTTGATGCACTTGAAAAAAATTAAAATATTAAAGAGGAAAAAGAAACTTTTATGAATACAATGTGGCAGTTTTAGAGCGCATTTTTGGTAAATAAAATATTTAAAAAAACGACTAATAATTAAATAATGAACATTGCGCAATCAAGGAGGAACGACAGATATGTGTTTCGGACTCCTTAGTCACCATCAGTACCGTATACTTATGGAAACACTTGAATTCTCTAATATGCGCTATTCGGCTGACGCATTCTTGAACGTGGTCCATAACCTTCGCATTATATACAAACATTCAGCATTGACTTCATGCGTTCTGAGCTTATCACTTGATCCAATAATGATATAAAATATCAAAATCTAATATTATCGAATTTAGTTACCGAAAGGCGCGGCGCATATAGCAGATTCAAGTGTGCTATTCATCCTTGCTTGCACCAAGTTCATTATTTGTTACCTGCATTAAAATTCCATAATATTGGTTTTTGATATTTGTTTACTTTATTTTACAATAAATTGGTCTTTAATAACGGTCTTTTTTAGAAACATGAAAGGTTTAAAATTTTAAAATTTACATTTAAGTTTTCAACAGATAATAACAATTTTTTTTACAAATATGTATGTACTATTTAAAAAAACATTAGATATTTAATTACGTGCATTGTAAGAATATCTTATATGGCACTGAGGAGAAGAAACTTACTTTGCTTTAAAGTTCTCAAAGCGATACTACAGCTTAGATTAGAAGGAGTAAGTTGGGTGGGTAGCTGTAGAGAGACTGAACACCTAATAACACTTTAAGGCCCAGTTGTTCATTCTCAGGTTATTTTTAAGCCGGGTTAATTTCTACAGAAGAAATTATTTCAAGAAATGTATACAAATTGTATACAAAACCCAAGATTGAACAACTGGGTCGAGATTACAGCTAACAATTAAATAGGCGGACATTAAATGTTTATTGTCAATATGCTTAAGAAGATGGTTAACGGTTGGAACGAAACAGGATTAAATTTGATTTCAAAGTTGACATCTTTTAAAACCTTTTCTGCTACTTTTTACATTTCTGCAAATAGGCTAATTTCAGTGCACTTGAATTACAAATTAAATATAACTTAAATAATGAAGTATAAAATTTCAAGTTTATTTTATTTCTTGGAATCAAATTTTTTATTGTATATTTTATTGTAACAATTAATATTTAGAAAATGTATACAATATTATTATAAAACGCTAAGTAAATGCCATGATCCCTAATCAAGTAATCACTAACTCAAGATATCTAGAAAATATTACATTGAATAATTTCTTTTTGTCATTATACCACAAAGAAAATAATTATTCACTGAACAAATCTGGCACCAGCATTGTTAGGGGAGGGGGCGATTGAATACTAATTAGCACCCCCTGATTAAGCTGAATTTAAGTTTGCTTCATTAAAAAATTCATGTTTTAAAAATTAAAAACTAAAAAATACCAAGACTTTAGAAGAGTATCTGATCTGATAATAAAAGCTCAAGGCCAGAATTATCTATTTTTTGAAAATATAAATAGATTTAAAATTCCAAGAAATTCAAAATTTTGATAAATAATTGAACAGAAACCATAATATTGTAGAAGTTATAGTTGGGGAATCAGTCTTTATAATCTACTATAAATAGATAATTTCTACATAGTACACAGAAAAGAACATTAAATGGTCAGGATCGTCTTTAGGATCAAAATCAAAAATCAAAATGAAAACCTAACATGGAAAACCACAAAATAAAATAAAAGGACAATTTGTGTTTTCATGAATGTGGGAATGTCGTTAATGAAGATGTTAAAAAGTTTCGGTGCTAGCCCGTGGCTTGAATGTGTTTGATTCGTGAAATTGTACTTAAGATATGAAAGGATGAGCTTTGTGATGTGGTTATTGAATTTGTAGGTTATTATTTTGTGGATTATACCATCGGTCCAAGTTCTGTCGCAGGCTTCGTTGAATTGTCCCATCAGGTCATTAACAATTCGAGTCACCTGCGGGGTTGTAGAAGGCCCTCCGTGAATCCGAATAGATAAAAATTCAAGATTTTGAATCTCCCAAAAGTTGAGTATATTCTGATTAATTTTTATTTGTTCAGGTGTATTTGGGTCGTCCAGAGTGTGAAGTTTTTGAAATGTATCATCAGTGGATGTACTATTTACACCACATACATAAGTCTTCTGCCAAAATATTTTGCATCTTCAATATGTGGTACAGTTTTTTGTAACCAAAAAAAAACCAATAAAAAAATTCAGGATAGAACACAATTTTTCTAGTTTCCCACACATTGTTAGTTTCTTTTAATCATTTCTTATACTTTTTTTGACGTGGGACATATCAAAAGCGAATATAATGATGAAAAGTTTATACCTGATTGTTAACAAACGGTTAAAAGTGGTCAACTTTGCAAGCTAACAGCATAATATTAAGGAAAATTTAATCTTCTTTCGAAGAATTATTGATTTAAGTTTTTGCTCACAATTTCATTAGATTAAAATTTAGATTATTCCTATTTTGTATGTAGGATGCGTAGGAAACGCTAATTCACGACTTTGTGATTTTTGGGATCCTTTTCGGCAACTTTGCCTCTCTTGTTCCGATCCGATTTTGTTTAAGCAAAAAAATTTCATTTCCGAGTTGTTACTTCGCGATCCCTTTTTCGCGACTTATTATTGGACTGTAAGGATGTCAACCTATAACGACGAAATCTAAGTGTTCAAGTTTTTAAAATAAAATTCAAATTGTAACCATTTAATTGGAAAATTTTCGATTTTTATATTGACTTCCTTACTTATTTCGCTGTTATAAAAGTTGTAAACCTTATACTGAAAGTGTTGTTTACCAAGATAAACAAAGATCAAATAAAATATACTAAAAAGTACATAAAGTCGTAGACGTTCTGGTGCAAAGACAAATTTTGCAAAAACAATCATGAGAAAGCGCAACCTGTATAACTTTTAGATTGTTTTCCTCCATCTACTACTGTCTGTATTGTTTTTGCAAAGGTTGTATAGTCGTCTAAGTGACGTCTCTTTGTACCAGAACGCCTACGTACCTATGTACATTTTTGTATAATAACTAACTATTGGTTGTTATTCATTGTTGAATTTTTATCATAGGTATTTGTAGGTACAATTTTTTATACAAAATAGGATGCCACCTGAAATCTATTAGGGCAAAATTTTGAGATTATAACAAAACCCATTGGATCTCTTATTTTGTCCAACACGATTTTATAATAATCTAACTACTTTATTATGAATTTTTCATTCGTCCTTTGGATTTAATGACCTTATCGGAAAAATAGGACAAATGAAAACAAATTTGACCTGATAATACCCGGTTAACAATTTTGTGTTAAAAAGGATTTCGTATAATTTTATTTAATTATTTAATGCTTTCGGGCTACATAAATATTATATGAAGTGCATAACTTGTCAGTTAACAGTTAAATTTAGCTTAGCTTACTCATTTACGTATATTGCTCGATTAGCGTAAATAATCAAATGGCGCCACTAATTTTAGATGTCAAATAGTTCAATTGTGTTAGGTTAAAAGCATCTGAAATTTACATAATCATAAATAATTATGTAGGTAATGAAAATATAATTCACAAGGAAACGTTCACAATATGTTAAAAAAATCTTTAAGCTGTAAAAGTTACCCATTAAATTTTGCATAATGATTTCTTGATGTTAATAGTAAAATTTTAAGATACCGATTGTACAGGGTGGTGCAAATTTAAAATTCGAATATTTTTTAGAAGAAAATTGTAACTTAATTTTACAAGTTTAATAAAAGCATAAGCATAATAAAATGCAGAGTTAGCAGTTGTTTTCTTAATGATTACTTTAGGAGTGTTTAAAAAATACGTTAACTTTAGCGAAGTGTTAACTGAATTAGAATCGATCCAGGAAACAGCTATCCGATGGTTCAGCTAGTTTTTCGCCCCTTCTTAGTAAAGTAAAAATTTATAAGTCTGAATTTCCATTTTATCGAACTATTCTAATATAATTAAGGCGTCTTGTTACATCATAATTTACTAATTAATGCTCCACGACTAAATTTTGTCAGTTTCGTTGAGGTTTCTTATTAATAATGCAATTTTTCATTACTTATCTTGTTTTTGATGTTAATACAAGAAAGTTATTACACCATCCTTTTTATGTTTTTCAGGTAACATAAATAATTTAACTTTCTACGCATCAACTAATTAAAAGTGCTTCGGTATCTATAAAAATTGTTCGTATGTTTGAAAATGTAATAATTAATTAATTTATTTACCTGGTTGATTTATATCAAAAGTTTTTTTATAAAACAGTTTCGAGTTTTGTTTTATTTAACAATTCATCAGTGAGTTTTTGTTTTTGCTATTTTTAGTCCGATTTGAAAAGAAGGGGTTGTGTTTCAAGTGTCAGAATGTTTTTGTTATTCGAGAAATTTATTAAGTTATTAGTTTACTTTATCATCAAAACAAATTATTTATATTATTCCAATTTGTTTAAAATATTAATTCAGAGAGTTTTTAGTCCGGGAGCAACCAACAACAGTGGCGCAGTCGACAACATTTTATGGCTGCTTTTTAAGTCTTTGATTATTTTGTTTTCCACAGTTATACTTTTTTAAATTTGCAATTCCATGATTTGCTATTTTATTTTAAGATTTTAGATACTAGCAAGAAAAATATAAAACAATTTTTTTTCAATTTTCTAGAGCTAGCAGGATTTTTCCGAATTTGTTTTATTCTATTCTGTGATATACAATAGGGCCAGTTATTAAAATACTGCAAAGAAATATATATATATATCAGTTTTCTTTTATTGATTTCATCTTCAACAAAGTAAACAATTGAAAATATTAAACAAAAGAGAGAAGAGAGAGAAAGATGGGTTATTCAATATAGCATAATATTTAATGATTTCTCATTACTTCACTTCCATTATCTTGTTTACCACAGCTTCAAGATGTATTAAATTTGAAGCTCCATCTGCATAATCTTTTCCATACTGTCGAACATATCCCGCTTTCCACTTGTTGGATCAGAATTTGCTTATTATTACAATTTTCGTTCTTTATTATTATTATTTTGACCCTAAAAATAGATAGGTACTACTGTATTTAACTAATCTCTCTTATTATATTATTAAGATTTACATTATTAAGCTTTTGCGCAATTATAATTCATCTCCTTAGATAAAAACTTCTTCAATACGTTTAAGGGTTTATTAATTACAAGGTTTATTAATTAATTCAAGAACATTCGTAGAATAAGAACTTATATTTTAAATATTCACAAATAGCATATAATTTAAGATTTTGTTAATTACAAGGTATGATATAAATGATAGAAATAAAATGTTTCTTTCTGTGGAACTGAAAGTGGTTTTTACAGAAGTCAATTAATAAAATTTTCATGTGAAATTAGTTTTCTATTTGTCGGTAAATAACTTATGTTGCTTTGATTGTACCATTCTGTATTGATCGTATTACATATTACATAGGTACAAATGGTGCTTTGTTATTTCATGTTCGTGTAATGCATTTTAAATTTGTTTCTACTATTAATATCTCCATTATGTTATTATATACTTTTGTTATTTTTGTATATATTTCTTTCTCTGTCTTTTAAATTTACTAAAAATAGCATACGCTTTGTTCTGTCTAGCGAATATGTTACCGAAAAAAATGCAAATTTTTTAAACAATCTTGTCGAAATAAAACATTTTTGGAGTACGACTGAGGCAGAAAGAAAGTTACATCGATATCGCGGAATAAGTTTGTCTGTTTGATACCCAATAAGTCAGAAAGTATTAAGTTATCGACTGAATTTTTTACACAAATTTCTTTAACCGTAACGCATGTTGTAACCACTTCCGCTTTTGTAGGAAACCTTAAATCGTGCTCAAATCGTCTAAACACGTCAATAAGTTTAAATAAGAAACAAAGGAAATAAGGAACAACTTTTAATCTTGTTTGAAGAATCTAAGAAATACTATAAGCAAATCAATTTTTTGCGATAATCTTCTACACCGTAAAATAGTGCGAGTTCATCGTTTCAAAAGTGTTTTTGCGTTTTACGACGTTATTTAAAATATTTCATTAAACTAAAAATATTTTAATACATCAAAAACCACTTATTAACTAAAATAATAATCTAGAAATATTTTAAATGGTCGATCAAAATGATATATAATTTTTTTATGAAGATACCCCGTAAATATTTAGTAGTAAAGTTGTTTGTTCAATTTGGATTAAGTCACCATAATCTAATTTTTCTGAAAATGGTCATAACATTTATTGTTTTCTTAAAAATAATTCTTAAAATTCTGTGTCATTTTGGATGAATCACTCCTTAGCCTATTTGATGAGTTGATTATCGTAATCCGTATCACTCCTTAGCTATTTGCTGAGTTTGACAAGTTAATTTTGAAAAATCCTTTTGATATTGAAGTACGATGGTTGTTATTAGTTGTGAGTTGTGCTAGGGAAAATTTAAGAATTTAGCGTGAGTTCGACGTACGGCAATTTTTTGTGTTTGACACTTCATGAATGAGGGTTTCAATAGAAATCCGGTGTAGATCGAACTACTCTTAGTGGCGCTTTTACTAAATTGAGTATTTGGCTAATTCGGAGTTAGTTCCCGTTTATTGGTAACAACAAGTGTCACGTACGATGAAGGGTTCCAAATTAGTCAATTACTACCTGGTAAAAGACACTCAATTGGGTTACCTGTCCATCCGATTGGAATCTGTTAATGGGAGTTTTTTTATATTCTGACTGGTAAATTCTTTGTGTCATTTGTGATATTGCAGATTTCAAGTTTAACATATTATAAGCTCAATAGCTGCTTGATATCTAATATTACGTTATTATGGTGTCATTCTGGTTGAACCCAGTCGACTTCATTCTTTTAGTAACTAATTAAATTTGTACTTAAGAAATAACTTTTGTTTTGTTAATTCAAATTCAAAGTACACTTTTTTATAAAATAATTTATATCAACTTTAATATTTTTTCCACTAACTGTGTTTCTATATTGTTTTCTTAAAATTATTATGATTAATTATTTATTTTATATTTTACTTGTGTTTCATAATTATTTTTTTAGGCTTCTATACAAAGTATAGCAAGAAGCCTTATGTTTAACGTAAAGGTGGTAAAATTCAAGTCTTACCAAGATTAACCTGTTTACAAAAAAATACAAACATTGTATTTTTCTCAAGGCGAGTATGCTATTCGTACAGACTTGTTTACAAGTGGAGACTTGTTTGTTGAGGTACTAGCTAGATTTTCCATTGGTAGTGCCCATATTAATTTTGTAAAACACCCCAATTTGATGTTACATGCGATACACATTTTTTACAGTATTTAGAACTACCCTGTACCACTGAGTTTTATTGTCAGAAACTATTTGTACGTGGGGTATGTGTCCTTGTAAAGATTTTGCACCCAACAAACTTTACAGGTAATATCTCTTATTATAAAAGGCCAAGTCTTTCTTTCTTTCTGTCCGTCCCACGGAAATACCCGAAGCAAACCGAACCGAACCGAACGCACAACGTATCATCGGATCAACGTATCATCGGATCAACGTATCATCGTATCAACGTATCAGCGTATCATCGTATCAACGTATCATCGGATCAACGTATCATCGTATCATTTTGTCTATATAGGACAGCTATTTCCAAAAAAGCATTATGTGAACTTCCATAATGGATAATGAAAATTTTGAAAATCCTGCTGCAAAGCGACGGCGATTGAATCGTGAGAGAAAAGCACGTACAAGAGCTAATAACACAGAAGAACAGCTTCGATCACAGCGACAAGCTGACGCTCGGTCTCATGCGATACGTCGACAACGTGAAACTTTGGAACAAACTCAAGCGCGGCAAGTTGCTGACGCTCGGTCCCATGCGATACGTCAACAACGTGAAACTTTAGAAGAAACTCAAGCGCGGCAAGCTGCTGACGCTCGGTCCCATGCGATACGTTGATCCGATGATACGTTGATCCGATGATACGTTGATACGTTGATACGATGATACGTTCATCCGATTGGTTATGAAATTATCCGTTATGCGTTCGGTTCGGTTTGCTTCGGGTATTTCCGTGGGACAGACAGAAGGAAGGAAGGAAGGAAGGACTTGGCCTTTTATAATAAGAGATTTTTCACCTATATAGGAAATTTAAATACGTTGATCCGATGATACGATGATACGTTTATCCGATTGGTTATGAAATTATCCGTTATGCGTTCGGTTCGGTTTGCTTCGGGTATTTCCGTGGGACAGACAGAAGGAAGGAAGGACTTGGCCTTTTATAATAAGAGATGAGAACAACATTAAATAAATAAACAAAAAACTTACATATATTTTTTTAAATTAAATTAAACTTAATCAATATTTAAAATTTTTTTACTTATTTTAAACTAGATGATACCCCGTCCGAGGACGGGCAGCTAGAAGGACGGGCAGCTACCCAAGGTAACTTAAGTTGAATGAAGATTAAGGAAAGCTCTCAGTGCAATCCAAAAGCCATATGACCTTGGGTAGCTGCCCGTCCTTCTAGCTGCCCGTCCTCGGACGGGGTATCATCTAGTATGGAAAAATAAACTGACAAATTTTTAGTTGGATAACTATTTTACTTATTAATGGAATTTAACAAACTTGATTTTGAATGATAGCCCTTGCTGTTATTAACTTGGAAACATGGTTTGAGCCGAGGTTATCACTAATAAGCACTATTTTGTCTTCCAACCGTATTGCACGGGGAAGAAAGAAACCTTCCTAGGAGGAAGGAAGAAAGAAGAAAAGTTTTACCATCTATACAGCCATGTGGAACCCCGCTAGTGGAAAACCGAACACAGTATCTGCCATTTTATCAAAGTAAGCGTTGAGTGAATCTCTAGAAACTATTAATTCCTCTTGCTTTGTTGATATCTCTTGAAGCGCGTTAGGAAACTCTACTTTTGTGTCTTTGTAAAAGACTCAGGGTTCAATCTTTACCGGGTGGATTATTTTAATTTTTTTAAATTATTTTGTTAATTATTTTAATTAATATGGAAATCCAATGGAAATCCCGAATCAGCACATTCGAGTGCGGAATTCAAAATTGCCTTTTCCTCCAAATCGAAAAATAAGGACCCCCCTTCACTTTTTTATGTTTTTCCCATAAAACTTTTGTACTTTTTACTTGCTACTTTAACGCTTAATTCGCCATCAGCAATTTTCTGGAACGCACTACTGCACTATTTGTAGGACATTGGCCCAAGTTTCTTTTTGTATTTCCGAACCATCTGTTAAAATATATAAAATAGGTTTATGGGGCGAGATTGATGCCTATCAAGCCAAAGGTATCAAAGTTGCCCCATATAATGTGTGTTAATTTTACACAATAATCGTTGGTTTTAAACATTTTTGAGGTTATCGTATAAAAAAAATGTCTTTCATAAAGAAAATCATTGCAATTCATAAGGTATATAACAATAACTTACCTCTGGGTCTCTAAAGTTATAAAGACGATATTTTCGTGGTAAAGTTAAATATTCACAAACACTAATTTACAGAAAATTTTAATTAAAACGACAAGATCTACAGTAGTACAAAGTTTATACTAACGGTTAACGAAAGCCACACATTTAAAAACTATGAGTGGAGCAGGGGAATGCAAAGTAGTTTTAAGCAAAGTGAATATCAAAGTCCTCTTGATATCAATCTTACCCCAGTTTACTGTAGTAAAATTGCCCGTAATATAATTTTCTACATAATGGTATTTAGTTTTCAGTGGCGGCTGGTACGGGGAAGGCGACGGGGCGCCGCCCTCCCAAAACAAAATAACCTGGAATAATATTTTATTTTCAAAGCGAAAAACTACCACTTACAAATTTAAATTAAAATTTTAATGCAATATAGTCAGTTCGCAAGTTAATTATTAAAACTCATTTATTTAAAATTTATATAAAAATAAAAAACTTATTAAAGTCAAAAATATATAAAATATTATGTAACTTCTATGTAAAAATTTTACAAAAATAAGTATTTATAGTTTTATTTATTTATCTAATTATTTGTATATTTCTAACGTCAAACTGATCCGCTAATCCCTCTGCCAGTGCGACCTATAGGCCGCACAATTAATGATGATTCTTGAAAGCCAACATTAAAAACTTTTTCCTATCCATATCAATGGAACGTAATATTTTAATTATTTTGATATGAATGATTTTCTAATTCATTAGTTTTTAGCTCGTACAGGATTATCATAGTTGTGTGACCTAAAGGCTGCACGAAAATATTTTCAAGTTAGTAGCCTAAAAATGGCCAAATGAGGATGCGTCATAAACAAATAGACAGGCAGAAGGTGGTGTTCCGTCGCACTGATTTGTGATTCCTCCTCAATGTGGGATGGTAGTGTGAGATTCTTACTCACTAAAACCGCCTCCCCGGTGACAGCCGGATTCCCTCTCGGTATTTCTTCAGCTGTCACCTGCGATCTTGTTGTGTCGTACCCTTACTATTCCGTTCTTTCGGGTATTTTTTCTTCGTTCGGCTGGAATGGGAAAACCACTCCAGCCTACTACCAATGTTCTTGTGTCATTTCGGTACTATTTTCTTCTTTCAGTCTTCGTGACCTGAACTCAGTATTGCTTCGAGGACCCTCTCGTCGTCCAGCTTAATACGGATTTATTTCTGTTAAGGCATCGGCAACTCTGTCCCAATCATCCTTTGACGATAATATTTCTGGTACTAGGGTGTCGGGGCTCAGGTCTTCGATGCTGTATTTGTTTCTTACTTCAGACCAGTTCGAGCAAACGAAGATGGTGTGGTATGCGTCGGCTTCATTCTCGTCGCGATGGAGGTAGGAGTTGAAGCACCCGTGTCTCGACAGGGCTTGGGTGACTTCGTAGCTCACTTCACCGTGACTTCTCTCGACCCATGGTTTGACGTCTGGAATAAGGAGTCTCATCCAGGCTCCTTTCTCCCCATGGGACCATCGTTGTTGCCACACTTCGAGGAGGACACTTCTGCTTTCTCTCCTGCTTGTAGGCCTTTTATCCTGGTTGCGGCTGTTGCATTTAGCCTAGAGTTATAATAAAGTTCACAACAAATGAAATCGCTACATTATCATAGAGTTACATCATCCAAACCATCCAATGAGGCTACTGCATTAGATGTTAAAGAGCGCAGCTTTCAAAGTCACAGGTAAAGCAAAGCATAGCAGGACAATCATTAATTTCGTGACTGAGCATTTGTATTGAATCTCTATAATCACAAGTGTCGGGTTTCATTATTTATGAAACCGTTTCGTTCCTATACGAATATTTTTGCCCAACGTCTGAGAGGATGGTCAAAACCTGGAGACCACATGCAGGAATCTAAAATGAAAGACATCCTTGTCGGTTCTATTGTTAGATCTTTCTTCCCAGTCAAGATCGCAATGTTTTGCTATTCTTACCTTCTTCTTTGAAGCAAAATCTTTCCTCACTATCTCTAATGGGAAGGTAGCTCGGATTAGATAATGTCCACGCAGAAAATAAATTCATGCTTAATTTATTCGCGTGGGGCCCTGATGTTAGGTATAAGCCAACTCGTTGTAGCGGCGGCGAAGGCCGTAGGTCGTGTCAAATGAACGCCCCGAAGAAAATCAAGGAAACAGCTTTGCTAACATAACAAAAACAAATCAGCAAATAGATGTTCGTTGCCGGAGGGCGATGACATAAGCGATGTCGGATGGAAAGTACGTTAGCCGACCAGGACCAGTAGAGTGGCAAAGACATTACCACCAAGAACCACTCCCCCACAATCAATTAACGGAACGTTCGAGTGGTCAATAAAAATCCCACAAACGAACTTCCAACAATTAAATCAAGCGGAAGCGACCTCGATGAAACGCAACACCCTGTACGTTGGTCACACATCGCTACCTTCTTTAAAAAAACATAATTAACCAAAAATAAACACAAAAAAATGTCGAACATAAATTTTCAAATACAAGATTTGAACTCATGTCGACCACTTCGGAAATCCTATGCCAATGCATTTGACCAACGCTGCTCGATATTGCCTAGTGAAAATAATGCACAGTTCAAATTCAATAAAATAAAACATAATAATATAATTAATAATTAATTAGTTTTCAAGCATAAAATTCAACCATTCGCATTCATATTCACGCCTGCGAGCGAAGAGATAAGATAGCCTTTAATCACGTCGAACAGAAATGCAAGACCTGCAACTTCACGATTATTTCGGCCAAAAACGTTCTAATCAAAAATGACAAGCAAGGGATAATCCTATATAACAAAACATAAAAACATACAAGAAACAGCCAAGGGTGAAATCAAACGACGGCGACTCCAGGTGTTCGAAGTAAAACGGGCCAAGTCGATCAACGTAAACCACTGTGAAACAATCAAATAACATAAATGTTACTCACCACTCCGACGGGATACCACACCTTCAGAAGCAATATGGGCAGAAGGGATTGACCAAATAGACGTACGACATGGGAGAAATCCGCCATTTCCCAACAACGAAGATATTTCAGGACCATCTGGCCTGCGAAACAAAAATTGTTCCGGAAAAGAATACCTTGTTCCACATCCCGCCAAAATGCAAAGCCCAAATCCCATGATTATTTCACTGTACACACACAAATCGACATTTCGTTAGAAAGTTCACCAGGCTTATCTTGCTTGATGTTCGAGAGCTCAAAACATGACCTCTTGCTCGATCGAACGTTGACGCAAGACTGAATCTTTTTGCGCCGATGGAAACTCTTATCTCCCTTTCCAGTCCCTCTTCCCAGTTCGACCGTTAGATGGGGCGAGAAGTGCCAATTAAATAATTATTGCGAACGAATTTAAAGGGCAAAAAATTCGTTACATCTTTCCAATCATTAGGTATTTTATTCAATGCTGGATGTAGTAGTCCTCTCCATTATCAAGGCGGAGGGTCAGCTTATACCATACCACGCTGGCCAAGTGCGGGTTGGTAGAGGAGCAGAGACCACTTGCGTTTTTTTGAATTGGTTAAATTACGAGAAAACTTACTCGACTCTCGTTTTCTAGTGGACACGATTTTCGACTCGATTTTAATTAATTGAACCAAACGAAATTTTGTTATTGTATTTTTGTTGAAAAAGTAGAAAAAGATCAACATGTGTTAAACCGGGTTTAAGTTTCGTTCTTTTCAAGGTGCAGGTATGTTCCTTCCAGTGGCGTCACAGGTAGTGTTTATATTTTCGTATGATGTCGTCTTGTGTCATGTTTATCGTTAGTATGCTCTTTCGCGTGTGTGTGGTATGGATTTTTTTGGAAAATCGAGTAATGTGGTCGTCGTGTAGCGTTGTGAGTCTGGGGTAGCGATTTGCCTCCATGACAAGGCGTAGGCAGTGGTTGTGAAACTCCTGCCCGCCCAGTCAGGGCAGGGGTACGTTAAAATCGGTTTTAGGACGATCTATATAATATACGCTTGTTTTCGGAACTCATCTGACCCCCTTTCCTCAGGAATAGATCTTGAGATTTTCTGCGTATGCCATTTGGCGTCTTAGTTTTAAGTGTGTGTCGAAGTTCAACCGGGAGTCCATGGTGACTCTCAAGTGTTAAGCTGGATATTATTGTTTTTTTGTCTATTGTCATATTTTGGAAGACTCGATGATTGGTACTCTTTCTGGTGTTCTGGTTTTACTGGCGTTCAATCCATCTATCGAAGTACTGTTTGATCACTTCAAGATGAATTTGTGTTTGTTTTATGGTGACCTGTGCACTGAACGCTGCGCTGTGTCTTCTACCACAGTGTTTTTATCCTGAAAACCAGCTTCTAAGTCAATGCTAAAATTGCGGTCAGACCTGAATCCAGTCTGTTCTACAGGAATCAAAGTGTAAAGGGCTCGCCACATAGCCTGTGCTGTGCTATGCTATGCTCTGTGTTATGTCAACACAAACGTTGAACAATGTCATGGTCATGCGCAAAATAGCATAGCAACTCATAACTATGTGAACGTCACTATTGAAACCCTATGTTTCTACTTCAATGTTTAACATTGGCATAGCACAGCACAGGCTATGTGGCGAGCCCTTTAAAGGCTGGATAAATTCTGTTGTAAATTATTTTCTTAAAAATTTTGTAACCCAAGCAATAAATTTATGTATTATGTGGGCTTCAATTGTTGTATTCTTGCCTTAATATTAAGATTAAGTACATCAAGTACCCTTGCTATTATAACTCATGTTATACGACTGCACGACTTTTCTTTCATGATATAAAATGCAGTATCTACATAATATATGCTTGATTAACAACTACGTTGCATATTTAGTGGTAAATGTTTCAAACTTATTGACAATTTTAGCTGAGATAAACTAATTAGAATTATATGTTGCTATCAATTAAATTCGAATTTGTAGATTTAATTTCTTCTCAGAGCTGTTAATTGTGTATTTCTTGTTTTCAATAGAATTTGATCAAAAGTTTACATAATAATTTTGTATTTAATCAGTTTGTATTTTAATTATGAATTTCCAGGTTTGGTCATATACCTTTTCGGTAATATAATATTTTGGCGCCGAATATTTGCAAGTAATAAATTCAATGTTCAACATTAAACCTTTTTAGAAACATATAATGCTTTACATACTGGAAAAGTATTATCCAAAATTCAAGGCATAGCGTTGCACAAATATTTTTATCTGGAATACCTATCTGCTATGTAAACAGCGTTGGTAACACATTTTAATGAATTCCCTAGTTTGATTAGGTAAACCAAACATTCCACATTTTCTAATTTAATCCTTTACATATTTGCAAATAAAGTTAAATTTAATAAAATTTGCATTTAAACGATGAAATAGAAAAAAATTGAAACACAAAAAATTCATATAGGTACATACCTACTACAAATTTATGAAAAGCTGGATTTGTGGTTAAGCCGCAGCTTTCTATATAAACTTCAATATCGATATAATAAAAAGTTGTATGAATTGTTTACACATTAAAAATTTATTTAATTAAATTAATGTTGACGTGTATAACTAAAAAAATTGTTTAATAACAGAGTTTTGAAATTTTTGAGCTAGATTATACAAAAGCAGCTAAACTTTTTACAATAAAAAAAAATCTTTTTATGAATAAATTATTTTTCAACCGCTACAAAAATTATAAAAACTAAAATTTTTGACTAGGTTATTTGCACATTATGTAAATATAATGACTAAGATGGCATCTTTATAACTTGACATTATAATGGACGACGCATTCAACGAAGTGTGCTGCCAACAATTTTGGTTCTTATTATATTTTATGAAAAAATAAAAGTTTTTAATATTGGAATATTGCTATAATAGAAAAACATAACTAAAATTATATTTTGAAAAGTATAATATGGCAACTTATTAAAAATGTTTATTTCAGCGTTGTTTTATAATTAAAACAGAACGAAAAAGTTTAGGGTTCAAAATGAATTTTTTTATTGTTTGTTACAAAAATTTTTATTTATAAACGTGCAATAATCTACTAATTAAAATGTTTCGTTAAAATTTCTAAACAATAAAAAAATTGTATTATAAGCAACAAAAACTTAATTAAGAAAGTTTCTGAAGCTTTCAAAGTTCAATAGAATAGAATCTGATTGTGCATACGAGGTGGTGATGGTGGTATTTTAAAAGTACTATATTTAAAAGCTATGAACTTCTTTATTTCAATTAATTAATTTTGTTATTTCCCAAATTAAAAAATTTAATTTTAATTTTCAAATAAAATTAAACGAAGGTTTCGTTTTGATAATTTTAAATACGATGTGGATTAACTATACTCATGAAGCTAGTGGCGGCTTACCCTAAAAGACCCAAGGGTTCTTGTCCTCCCATCCAAAATCAAAAGCAACCACTAGCTAAAAATAATTGTGAGGAAAGATGTATATAGTTAAGCAATAAATTTATATTCTTCCTTGATTTTTTGCTTTCCCATTGAAAAAAAAATACCAATTGGCACTGCGTAAACTCATACAGGGTTTGGGACAAACACCGCATGAAAGGGGATATAAACAATTAGGAATAAATTCATATAACGACATGTATCGATCCTATTTGATCTCATCGTTATCGATCATATTGTTAGAATTTCTGGTTGCAGTTTCTTAAATTTTTTATATGGTTTCCATCAAGTTTTGTTACATACCTTAAATGTGAATCAATCAAGTACTTAATTTCTAAACTACAATTTCTTTGTAGTATTTCAATGATTAGATGTTGTAATTAGTCGGGGTAATGAAATAAATAACACAATTAGGTAACATCAAATGATAGTTTAATGTAAATGTAATTTTAACAATACCGAACATACAATATAAATTAATTTCTTGAATGAGACATCAACAGCTACATAAACAACAGATCCCGGTTTTATTATTCAAATTCGACTTCACTATTATTAAACTGTTACAGCACACAGTTATAATAAAACCATTTTATCAATGAGTGGAGTTTGCCATTCACGAACCAGACCACTTTTGGTAACAATTTTGATTGATCGAGATTTTTATTCGAGCATAATTTTAAGGGTCACCCAGATCAAGGCGGTTAGACCAGACTAGAAGGTATTTGATTTCTCTGATCAAAAGAACAAAATATTCCCAACCATGCACTCTCCGCATGGTTTAAGTTCCCGTTAAGCTGTACCGCCTGGTTCTACGAGGGGGGGATTAAATCTTTAGTGTAGTTTTAATTGATCAAATTATAGTATTTCCAGTTATGGAGTCGCTTTGAATTATCAATTTGTTGATTACACATTGGCACTTGCACCACGGAAATAGAGGCAAAGACAATTTTTCTGCGCATGTTTAGACCCACTGTCCTGTATAGTCTATTAATAATACCAATGAAGATTTTTGAGTGTATCTATTTGCTCATTACGAACCTCTGATTGATTAATTTTTAAGTTAGTAATATAAAGAAGTACCAGTGCGGCCTTTAGGCAACACAACTATGTCAAGCATGCGTGCACATTATAATGGACGCATGTAATTTCCACCACTAGTTCATAGTTAATCCTTTCTCCTGGAATGACCATATCAAGGTAACATGAATTCAACTGATGGAAGTAATCAGAATAAAAAGTATTAGTAAAAGCACAATAGGCAGATTAAAAAAATAAATTTCCTTGAGAAGGCATTTTATAGAAAACTAAAATTATCAGATATTGTAAATTAACACAAATTTTCAGAACGATGACAACGAAATTAATTGAATAAATTATTTATAATTAGTGTCACAAAAATGATTGGCGATATTTTGCACAAAATTGATCTTGCTAATAGTTATTTTAGAGGAGTACAAGAAAGTAAATGACGTTTCTGTATTATAACGGGATCGCAAATATTATTAATGTATTGCCGTGTTAACTACTGAATTTTTTATCTTATTATAGCGAGGGTTGAATAACGGCACTTTTTTCTCTAATTTAAAATTTCCTTGATCAGCAATGAGAATCTCAGGGTCAAAAGGTGGGTTCATGTAATCTATTGGAACTCTCATAAATTAACTCACTTACAATCTTTCTCATAAAGATTATTTGATAGAAAGAATATATCAAAATTGCATCTGCTTTTCTCTTTGATCTATAACTGCAAAAATTTGAAATCAAACTCATACGCTACCAATTGAAAAATAAATGAATTTATTAAACACAATAAAATTCTTAAAAACAAATATTGGGTTTTCTCATTATTAACAAATTACAAATATCATCTATAATTTAAAACACCAGTTACGTGCATTTATCTGATGAATTCATTATTTAGATTTCAAACTAAAATAATCTTGGTGCGGCCTATCGGCCGCACAACCATTACAATTACGCACAAGAAGGTGCATTCTAGACCACCCGAATAGCTGAAATTTTGCACTGACTTAGGTTCGATGTTACTGATGCCTAAAAAATTGCAAAACCCTAAATTACATTCTGACGAATATTTCTCGGCGTTTTTACGATTGTGTAATTTTTCTCTGCGTGATGAATACATGATCAAATAAATTACCTCGACTGTCTTTAAACGGCACTAGATTGAAGTTTTATTCCATACTTGCGAGCACATGACATGGGGTCCTTGCTTTCGTATCATGTGATCTGAATATTTTTCATGGTCAACACATGAAACGTTGTAATTAAACAGTAAGAGTGAATAGTTTCATAAAATGAACCCCTGGTTTCCTTCAACCCTGCGAAGCGTTAAACAGCCAGGAAGTCCCCAAGCCTCTCTACAAGTAACCTTAAGTTGTTCGGTACCGAAAGGGGACGTCTTAGATCGTCAATCTAAGACGTCAATTTTTAAGATCTAAAATAAATTGTATGGATGAAAATCTAAAAGTTTTGGTCGGAAGACTTATAAACACAGAACTGTTATAATATTTATTTTATTATTTTCATCTCACAAAAGAGGCAATTTATTATTAAAATTTCCTAATGTTTCCCAATCTGAAATTGATTAGTATCAATTTAAAGTTGTGAAGGTATAGTAATTCCTATATATTGCCAATATTTTCCCTAAACTTTTAATATTGACAAGATTATACTATACAATACTTTATGTTGCAACTAATATAAAATTGTTAACTTTTCAATTACCCCGCGAGCAATAAAATCAATCATTACTCAAAAACTTGATAATTAAATCGCGAGTGAATCCGCAAATCATAATTTCCATTAATCATAGAATCATATAATATATTATGTAAACTTTAATCTTTAATACTGATTTTAATGATCAAATTGATGGATGGGTATTTTGCACTTCGGTTTACTCTCTTTAGGGCCGATTGTACAGATTTTTACAGGCATTTAAATTAAATAGAGATTTAAAATTAGCATTTTGACATGTTGATGCAATGAATCTTTAGATTTTGACTGATGATTGATCACTGTCGTCTTGCTGATGACATTGGCCCAACTCGGTCTTGGTGTGCGGAAATTCGACGGTTACGTTGATGTTTAAACCGTTAAATTACTGAAAATCTCTTTTTCTTCAGAATATTTATACAGAACAACGAGATAAAGTGGCATGGCGTGGCGGAGTCGTGCTAACTTCATTATGACGTAAGGTATTCGGAGATAATTTCCATGGAGAGGGTGCCTGGCAGGGTTCTGAGCACAGCTTTAGGAATTTTTCGTTCTGGAGAGCGAGGAATTGTGAAGGTATATTCGTTTCCTTCAGGGGTCTCGAGAGATTGAGATAATCTTTCTTTGTAGTTGGGTAGTCGGCGACGCTATCTGCCGTGGCGTTGATTTTGTGCAAGTCAATTTTTGATCGGATATGAGCTCATTTGTAGTCAACCAGTTTTCTTTTGTTCGAATAATTATCGGTGGTATACAATTATCAATGGTAATGGAAAACATGAGGAGGACTCCCGAAAGTAGGAAGGGCTTGAAGATGGGGCGTGATTTTAGAATTGGACTTAGCCTATATGTGGGTTTCCTCTATGTCTTCTTCGTCGGTCCAGCCGCTACTATCATTACCAATTGTTTCACTTCCAACTGCTGCCTTGATCCTCATCAGCGGGAATCCGAAACTTATTGGATGAAAGAAAGTCAAAGAGTTGATTTTGCTCCGCTGGACAGACGCTCCATTTTCCTTTTGCGCTCCTTAAACGGCAGTTCAAGGGTGGATATAAAACTGTCTGCGGGTTTTGCCTGTACACGTCGCACGTGGTGTTCCAAATCCCACACAACGTCAAACAATTCACTGTCCTTTCGGTGCGCCGCGATTTTATCTTCAATTGAAGGTACAACGTACTGTGGGGTTTTGTCCCCACGTGTTATTACACGTCATAACACTCTGGTAACTTATCGCGAATCGAAACGGCACATTTTTTTTTTCGATTTTCTGGACTGACCAAAATGGAGCCGGCCTTCTCCTTCATCTGAAAGAATACATTAGTGACATTGGAAATTGTGGAGGCCGGTGGGCCTCTCGAAATAGCGCTGAGCTAGACTGACTGGGCGAAACGGCACATCAGGCGTATACATAACTATTGCAAAAATAACCAAAGCTTAAGTGGAACCAAAGACAAGTAGTTCCATCTATTCAAGTTGTAAACGTAGGTAGCTCCTCAACAAATGGACTCAATTTGACTTATCGTGTAACTGCGGTTTCGTTGTCAACTCATATTTATAAAAACGACTCAACTCATCGAACACGGATTGTCAAAGCGATACCATCCTCGATTCGTAAACCTACGTACGTATGTGTTTACATTGCTTAGACTTCAATAGAATCATTTCACCACCTATCGGTGTATTCTGAAAAAGTCTTGTAAGTATTCTAATCTAGAATGATCGAAATTTATTAAGAATTAAAAAAGGGGGAGGGGTAAAATTTGAATTTAAAAATTGTTAAAAAAGATAGGATTATGATATCCATGATTCGGGAATATTTCAACTTGTCGCTGGATTCAATCAACAATCTTCCAATTACCAAAGATATTCCAAAAAAATTAACAAAAATTCCGCTTAGACTTTACGTTCAACTCGACGTAAGCGAAAACTCGGCTAGCCTTTTGAACGGCTAGTTGACGACTCTTTTACTTCCTCCTGATCTCCACGCCACCTTATCTTTTCCAATTGAAGTCAAAACATTGTTATAATAAATAATTTCTGCACGATTATTTGCATTTATTTCACTCACGAATTTTTAATAACACTTTTAGAAAGCTACACATGAGTAGCTACATATGACATTACAAATATCAAATTTGTAGGTCCAATTTTCATATAGTATTCGTGGCAGCAAATTCAATTATCTTTATTAATTTATAGTCTATAAAATAATTATTGGTCGAACCTTAACTCGATCATATCATTCCGCGAGTGAAAATTGAATCAAAAATTCGTAGTGTCTCATTTCGCTCTTTTAATTTAAATTTAATTTAAACTATACAAATCGCTAATTAGACCGGTACTCACATATCGTCACCCTAATTCTAAAACCTCGTAAATCCAAATTTATGCGATTTTGAGATTTTAGTTGT
Source organism: Podabrus alpinus (assembly GCA_932274525.1). Taxonomy (NCBI): domain Eukaryota; kingdom Metazoa; phylum Arthropoda; class Insecta; order Coleoptera; family Cantharidae; genus Podabrus; species Podabrus alpinus. The sequence goes on along the minus strand of OW026457.1, from coordinate 35,813,469 downwards.
ATGATATAGAGAAATTCAAAATACATCGTTCTAAAACCTCGTAATATAAAAATTATGCTTATTGTGACATCTATAAAACTATTAAGTGTGAAAAATCAAGTCAATACTAATAATATATTTCTTAAAATTCACTTTTTTCAGCCTCCTGTAAAATTTGATTTACTAGACTTACGAGGTTTTAGAATTAGGGTGACGATATGCCGCTGAAGTAATTTGCATCACTAAAAGAGAGGAAGAAGAACTGAAGGTTTTTGAAAGGAAAGAACTGAGAACAATAGTAGGCCCTACACGACTAAACAACGGTGAATATAGAACGAAAACAAACACAGAACTACGTGAAGTAATGGATTGAGAAGACATAGTGAAGTTCATTAAGGCCCAGAGATTGAGATGGCTTGGACATGTCATGAGAGCCAACAAAGAAGAAACGATAAACGCGACAGTGATGTGGAAACCGAATGAAGAACGTGCCAGGGGCAGACCAAGGACGAGATGGTGGGTCGGAACGATGGACGATTTGGAGAAGATGGGAGTGAGGGGATGGAGACAGATAGTGATGGACCGTGCAGCATGGAGAAGCGTGATTAACAACACGAAGACACATAGAGACTTGTAATAAAATGTATTAGAACAAACATGTAAACTAAGAGGATTAATGCACCTCAGCAAAATGGATTTTGAAAGTCTACGGACAGCCAAATTCAAATAGAATGTAGCGCTAGTTAAATAAAATAAATAATTTAAATTGTATGGGTAAAAAGAAAAATTGTGAAAAATAGAAAAAGGAAACATTAAAAATATTTAATGAAGGAAAATAACAGTTCAATACATACAAAATACAAAAATTGATCTATACATTTTAAATATTATAATCTAATAACTTAAATCAAAAATTTTCGCGTTGAATTTGCGGCATGATTTAAAAAATAGATTAATCTCGTTGGTTTCACATTGGTTTCGCTTATTTATATACATTCTAATGGCGAGACCATGTGGTAGAAGCATATTCCGGCTGAGATCTTATAAGCGAAAAATAGAAAAATTTTACTGTTTTTCAGGAAAATGTTTACCCTGTCGTGGAATAAATTCAAATATGTGAAAATGTTTAAATTAGGAAGTAGGTATATAATAGTATAATATACAATGTGTGACTGAAGTAAGACTTTTAATCTCGAATGTGTTTTTAGTACGTCGCCTAAAGCGAAACTGCTAAAAGAAAATGAGAAATTAAAAGTCACTTCAAGCTCGAGTTTTATATAGTATTTTATGCAACGGTAGAAACAACAGCAACCATAAAAAAATTTAAAATCAAAAATATTCACCGAACTAAACATTTTAAAATCTGCTATTCAATTATTTCCGGAATGTAATAATATAACTATAATATGAACCGGTCCTGCACGATGTTGTGTGGAAAGCGTAAAGGTGTTCAAAGTATAAAGATTTAATCCAATTCAAGATTAAATGCGGAACAATCTATCATGTAAAGTGTATCGAAATGTCCCTTAATACATTAACGCGAAATGATACTCCACAAGTTTTCTATGGGGTTTAAATCTGGGCTGCACGCAGGTCACTCGAGCACATCAATATTTTGCTTCTAAACCATTCTTTGGTGACTCGAGAGTTATGTATTGCAGCGTTAATCTATTGAAAAGTAAAGTTTTTCCCAACAAGATGCTCATCTTCTTCCAATAAACTAATATCTAGAACTTCAATATAACTCTCTAAGTTTATTATTGTTGTTATCGACACCAATCGGATCATTCCATAGATGCTGAATGTCCCCCATACCATGACCGTGCTTCCACCAAAATTACGATTAAGGCTTTTTACAGGTTCTTTACGTAAATTATACCAGTAATACTGCCATCAATCGGGACCATCGATGTTGAACTTCTTTTCATCGCTAAACAGTGCATTCTTCCATTGTTCATCTCATAACATCTGTTTTCTTGCAAATTATAAGCGAGCTTTTTATGTAATTCAGTGAGTCTTGGTTTCCCAGCTCTCTTTCGATAATTAGCAAGCGGATGATCTTTTAAAATTTGTCTAATACTTCGGGTTGTTACTGGCAACTGTAAATCTGCTCATATTTGCGATGCAGTCATGTGGAAATTCACCGTTTTATTAAAAATTGCACGCTTCTGACGGTTGTTCAGATTAGATTTTGCTCCAGTTTTATTATTTTTGATATAAGATGCCATAGAAATCATTTCATTTAATAAAATTATTGATAAACTTTAGGTGATCTATGGATTTTCATTTTATTTCCCGGTTTGATAGGCCAATATCTTTGTATGCCTTGATCGCAGCAATTTCCTCTTGCATCAAACGTGTTCCTCTGTCCGTTTTGGCAACCTAGGTGTAAAATAATATCTAGCATGCTAAAATTGTTTCTTTGGTATTGCAATTACTTACTTTTAACATTTAATTAATAACAAATAAGTTTTAATTTAGTTTTTAAGACTTTTAGATAGTAAGGCTATTCCAATTTCCCCGTAAAACGTATACTACGTAACTCGAACAAGTCAGCACAAATTATTATGATAGCAAAATTCAATTTGATACCGATTTTGTAGGAAGCTGCAAGAAAACTTGAAAGTGAGGCTATTCCTATTTCCTCCACTGTAGCAATAATAGACACTTTCTCGTCAAATAGCAAGAAGAATACACAAGAATCTGCCCAGTAGAAGCAGATGTGCCACAGGTTAGTGTTATGGGACTGATCCTATATCTCCTGTACACTTCGGATTTGATTGCTCTTCCCATATTCGGGACATTTGCTGTCCATAATCCATTTTATTGCAGTTATGGATTTTATCTGGCTGTGCCGCTAATTAAAGGGCTGACATGTAGTCAGTGAAGTTCTACTTAGACTCTTTTCCGAGAAACCGCGGACCATACTTAAGATAATAGTGAGTGAACATAAGAGTGAGCCATTGGGCAATCTCTTCACACGTCCAACTCTTTAACTTAAAGTGTTACTTATTGTTATTTTAACAGATTGTAACTATTTCATGGATTTAATAAAACAAAAACTTCGGATTTACCAACAATGGAGCAAAATATCACAGCCACGTTTGCTGATGACATCGTTTGCGTTTGCTGATGACTGATGACATGGATGTCATGACATCACATACTAATCTTATAGTAGCCTCAGAACTATTACAAATAAACTTGAAAATAATGGAAAAATGGTTGAAGACATGGAGAATAAAGGAAAATTATTTGAAGTCTGCGCATGTGAGATTTACACTGCGAAATGGGAATATGTCCTCTAGTAACTCTAAATAGCAGACAGATTCCATAGAGGGAGACCGTGAGGTATCTGGGTATTCAGTTGGATCGCCGACTAACATGGAAAACTCACATAGTATATGGACAAAATGGAAGCAACTCAACCTGCAACAGCAGAAAATGTACTGGCTGATTGGTACAGGATTGAAACGCTCATTAGATAATAAACTGCCGATCTATAAAACAATAATCAAATCTGTCTGGATATACGGCATACAGCTGTAGGGTTCCGTATCCAACTCGAATATTGAATACTGAAATATTGAAATAATAATTCAATTAATTAAGGTTTTAAAGGTATTATTGACATAAATTTAACTTATTGTTTATTATATACATATTGTAAATATTCTGGGTAAATCAAATATAGTTATTTACATATAAGTAACAGAAAACTATCCATTACGAATAAGCAAGCGAATTTGTAATGGATCGTTTCTGTACACATCACGTATGCTATTTTTTCTCCAGGAAAATGCCCTACAGGAATAAAAAAAGAAAACTGTACCTAAATAATCAAAGGAATATTACGAAATAATTTTGTAATGAAGTGAAATTCTAAGATACAAATAAAAACATTATATTAAGTTAAATGTAGAAATTAAAATACTTATTATTACAAATTAAAATATCCAAAACATAAAATGATTATTGAAACGTATGAATAAATAAAAAGCCCAAACGCGTGGGTGTCATAATAATGCACTGCGTTGTGCTAGAGATAACAAGTAGAAGAAATATCCTGACAAAACGTCGGGGATTCCCCGCAAAGTTGACGGTCACAAAGAAATGCAGGCCAGTTAATATGTAGCAATTGTACAATAACAATTAATATTGCAAAATAAAGTTGAAAAATAAATAGTTAAGTAAATATAGAAATTATTAATTATTCTACAAGAGCATTCAGTTCTGTATATTACCGTAAATAAATAAATAATAATTTCAATGTTTAATTAACTATTTAAAATTAAAGTGCAATGTAACAAAATTACTTCGTGAAGTTAAATGTTAATGCACAATTTTTCGATATTAAAAACGAATGGGTATGTAGTATGTACAATTTTAAATACAAATCTTAAATAAACAAATATTTAATATGATTGCATTTTTATTAATGAAAGTAACATGAAACTTCAAGCGATAAGGTTATTTACAAAGAGCAATTTAAATCAGCAAAGGGAATACCCGCGAGCAAAACTGCACCTTCTAGGAATTTATTGGCAAGAATGTACGTAATCATTATTAAGTAAACCACAAGTGTATGACAATGCAAACTACTATATATTTAATTACAAAGAGCGCATCACAGCAACTATCGACCTAACGTAATATCGACGGAAAACATGTAATAATATGACTAACCATCTCTCGAAAACATCGTTTTCCGTACATGCAGATCATGTTAAGGTGTTATCTTAGATTGTACCAGAAATGCCGACTTTCGAAAAGATAAATTACAAAGAAAATAATGCTTTCGCGGTATCCTGGAGAAAAAAATTATTTCCGGGTAATTTTAGGAAAAGAGCACATTATGTGTATAGCGAATGCGAGAAGAAAGATCAGTTCTACTCTCATCGTTGCATAAAATTTTTTTTACCTACCCGACTGCTGGACAATTAAAATTTCGAAATAGCTTCAAGAAATTACTAACATTGAAAAAATACTACATTGTATTCACAAAAGTTTCCTTTCTTAATTCAAATTTACGATGAATTTCGTTCAAGATTTTGAGAGTTGAAATTTAAAGATAACAACTGCACAGAATTAAACACATTAGGTCGCCTATTGTCACTGCTGCATAGAATTACTTCTCAAGCTTTTATAATAAATCTAGTTGTAATCTTTTAACCTGGACCTACGTCGTAAGCATCCTAACCTAGTGCAGACAATAGCTCACTTATACTGACCAATAGAAACAACAAGTAATAGTATAACATAAACTAGCTGCCAATTATCGCAAGTTAAGATGTCCTAGTCGCAAGTCTCAAGTTAGAAGATTACAACTGTATATGTTTGGAATACTCTTTAAAAGTTCAGCCTGTGAATATATGGGGGGGGGCATGCATTCACGGATTATAACCTTATAAAATAAAATGTTATTTCGTGGTGATCGAACTATGTAATTAATTACTTTTAATTATGTATTGTTTGTCATCCGATTGATTGAACGTACGAGATTGTATGTGCTTTGTATTTGGAGAAAGGCGTGGCTTAAAATAATAATAAAACATTCCGGGTTTATTCGACATTTTCACAACTTAATTTTTCTTTTTAAAACAATCGTGGAATATTATTTATTTATACAATGTTTTGTGACAAAGTAGTCGATCAGTTTAATACTTGTTTTGACTTATGAAGTTACAAATGTACAAACAAGGATCTTGACAGCATAAACTCACGTAACCCTCTTTTTGAGGTACTCGACAATAAAGCGTTGTAGAAAACGTGGAAAAATGTAAATATACGCGTAACGGAGAGGAAATTACAGATCGTCCGTTGTTAGTCCTGGCTTCTTTGGTTGATATAGCGCACTTCACGAAAGTCATATTTTATTTCCTAAGAGGTCTACAAAACGACATCTAAATGTTTTAATATTTCCTTTTGTATAGTGCAAAACTCGCAACCGTTTGTTTATAACAACACAAATCAGATGTACATTCGCCTTATGTTGAACGCCACTGTGGAGTTGGTGGTGTAGTGATAACATACAAATAATTTAATTACTTGTTAACTACTTGTATGATACAAAAACGGCAAAACCATTGCTAGACTTGACCTAACATGAGACACGATATCTAGATATTATTATTCATGTTTTCAGGCACCACAGTTACAAAGGCCAGTTTGTCCATTATTAAATTATTTAATTTATAAAAAAATTATAAATCTTAATATTATTATAGAATAAATTGGAGATGTTAGCACACGCACGTTATCGAATTACTTAATGAAAGTCAGAGTGGCTGCATCTACTAACGAGATATTTATTCATTAAAATAAAGCGAGAACATTTTTTAATTTATCTCTGAATAAATAAAAATAAATGCTTGAATAATTTCAAATTTTCACAGAATGCAAGATTCATGCTTGTCAGGCTTCTGTCGTTTTGTGTTTATTCGAGTCTGAGACACGAGGTTTAAGTATTTACAATGTAAAATGTATTTGAAATGTAGAATGACGTTGCATAACGCCAAAGTGTGCTTTTGTAGACATTAATGCACGTTTCGGTACTTCAATGCTAACAAAAAAAACTTTTTGGCATGGCACGTGCATTTCGAGTGACAGAATGTCTAATTTAATATGGTTAGAGGTTTTGGGGATTAGTAACTGATGCAACATGGCACAGTGGAACACTCGAGTTTTATTATTGGTTCGAGATAAAACGTTGTAGTCACAAGACTTTAATGCAAGGTGTTATCTCGAAGGGAAGTTTAAAGCTCCTTCCAAGTGGAAGTGAAGGTGATGTGGTTATAATAGGGCGTCTAATCTAATCATGATTACTGACAATAAACTGAGATGTGTACTCAGGATAACGGAAAGCATTGTTGTAACGCTGCATTTGTTAAATTTAAAGCCAAACTTTTTGTCAAGTTACTTACAAATTTTAATATGATAGAAATACGTGGGAAGCTTTTTATCACTAAATAAGTAAGCTTTTCTATTTCCCCCTCGACCTTATTTCGTAAGCTCCTGAAAGTATAATAATGACAACGAGTAGGTAATTATTTAAAATTTTAATAATATAAAAATTCTTCTTCAAAAGTTTTCTTTGAGTAATCATTAAAAGTATTGTTAAAAATTTTCATTATGTGAAGAGATACGGCTAGCTTCCATTTTAAAATCTCCTGCATTATTTTTCAAAGCGTAGGTACCTATGTATTTTGCAACAACCGAGCTAAGGTAAGGACATATTTTTAAAGCGTTTGATTTACCTTAAAAGTTTTTAAGGGGCTTCTAAAATTTAATAAATTTAAAAAAACAGCAGATGTTACAGAGCAAGATGTAGTTGTTCTTTTATTAAATAATAATGAGGATGAAGTGTATTTTTAAAACCCTCCAAACAATATGTTTTCAAATCTGAAAAGCAAAAATGGTTATGTTGGCATAAAAACATTTTTGAGTGCCTGAAACTGACACCATAAGGTGAAGTACTAACATTTTTGTTACCTGTATAACCGAAAACTTGTAATGCTTTAATACAACAATGTTTATCTAAATAATTCAGCTTTGTTAAATTTAAATAAAATTCATCATCAACGCTTTGCAATCCGATACCTATTACGGCTTTTGTAGTTTTGATTTTTAGCCATGCTTACGGCGCTTGTGAATTGGGCCAGGCGGTCAGGTTCTTTTTAAGCCTACCCGTAAATTGGTCCAATAGATTATAAGGGTCCCATGTAAATTGGGCCAGACACCACTCGTAAGCGTAAAATGCACGAAAGGTTACTGTTTTGTCATTACTTTTTGTTTTATTCGAATTTTTGGGGGTGAAACGTAAAAGGAAACTGCCGCATACCGCAACTATACTTTTTAATACTATTTCAAGGTTCTCTAAGATCCCGGTTTTTATCCCGGTTTTCTTGATGGATGGCGCCTTCAAGTATGTTTAGTTTTTGCCGCGTAGCGGCGTACGCGATGAAAAACCGGCCGGAGCTCCGGAGGAGCGCAGGCTTGGGTTTTTCGATGCGCACAGCCGGACGAGTCTCGAATCCAAACCCCACAATTTTAAATTTTGGGGTTAAATGGTACGGAATAGCACTTAATATTATTTTCTTAGTTGCGTTTTGCGATACTTAATATATACAATTGAATATTATTTAATGGCTTTACCTCTAAGCTACCCACGCCGACAGCTGGCCCAATTTACAGGTTTTCTTAAGCTACCCACCAAAATAATTTTAAAATACATTGACCGCTGGCCCAATTTACTATCGTCCCTTACATAATACGTCTTATAACGTCGTTCATGGATAATCTTCTTAAACTGCGTTATCCGCTCATTCGAAGCCAAGATGACTTACTAGGCAAATATATTGGATACGGTCCGCTATCTTTGGCGACTCCAGATAAATTGAAAATTTCCTATTGCAAAGAGGAAGGTTTATATAGTATACTGATATAATTTAAACCTGCAAATGTATTATCAAAATTTTGAGTAAATCGAATTTGAAGTTTGCAAATTTACATGTAAAATTAACGAGATTCCCGCGCGTCGCTCATTCTGTTGACGGTACGTGCAATATGAATGACCCTAACACTTAGAGTATTTCGCACCGGCAGATGCAGCTCGTCTCTCGTACCTACATGTAACATCGATTATTTTTTGTTTTTACGCGATTTTTTGGGGGTGAAACGTAATAGTTTACTGCCCCATACCGCAACTATACTTTTTAATGCTATTTCAAGGGTCTCTAAGCTCCCGGTTTCATTTATCCCGGTTTTTTTTTATGGGAGGCGCCTTCTCGTATGTTTAGCATAGTAACCAGAGTCAAAACCGCCCTGGAGGGGTGCAGAGCGCAGCGGCGCCCCGAAAGGGTAGGTTTTGACGATGGATAAACCTCCCTATCGAATGCACACCCCAAAAATCGAAGAAAAATGCGCTAAATTTACGTACTGATAATACATTCGTAAGTGAAATTTTTACAGTATACTCTATAAGCCTTCCTCTTTGCTATAGAAAATTTTCAATTTTATTGGGGTGACCAAAGTTAGCGGACCGTCCCCAATATATTTTAGTAGGGTGGGTTCATGTCAAGGCATCCTAAGAAATCTTCACCAATCCCACAGTTTGAAAGAGTTTATGCCTTTGTGTCAGTTTTCTTCATAATTAAAGTCTCTGAGCCTTACAGAAGAATGTGGAGCAATGGCCCTTTCATCGGTATTTGTTTGGTATTAATCTAAACATGTAGTATGTATAACTATATTTTGTGTTTCTAGCCGACGGCCGACGTCCAATTTGTTGTTTGAACTATTCCTGTCAACAATTATAATTTATTTTCTCATAATTAATGGGCAAACCACATTGTTCTATTAATGAGTTCTCCTAGTTTATCGGCACTCCTAACCACCAGAACCGTATCTGTTCACTGGAGGTTATTATTTATTCTAAGTACTACATTAATTATAGTAAAACCGGGTTTCCTCGCGACCGATGTGAAGCTGACAGAAGCCACGTTTTAAAGAAAACCTTTAAGGAAACTTCTTGTCTAAATTAAAACCCAATTTTTACCTTAAAAATGGTCACAGCACCGAAAATACAAATTTTTAATTATAAATGACTCAGTTATTCTTTAAATAGCACAAAATTATCTACAAGCTAAATTATAACCCTTTATTATTGTTAAAATCAACGCTGATCCAAGTTATAAATTATATTAAGTCAAGAAATTGTTAAAAAAATTCAAATTCTATTCTTGGTTCTTTTTGCAAACGCCGTATTTTTTAAAGAAAACTTTTATTGAAAAGTGCATGTCCAGTTTTCTGCTAGAAAATTTATTGAGCTACAATTTTAGTCTAATAAATATTTAAGAAAAATCAATTCATTTCAAAGAAAAACTATTATTAGAAAGGAAAACATGTAGTTTTAAGTTAAATAGACTGCATAAATTGCACAAATCAAATTCAATAAGTCGGAAGATAATAAATAACGGGTTTTCTTCTCAATAACCAGTGGCGGCTCGTAACTTCTTTCATAGGGCAGGCACAAAATTTAAATAAAAACGAAAATTATAAATAAAATAATATATTCTTGTGTTACTTGGAAAGTATTAATACTATTCATTGTAAAATTAAATCCGTGGGGTTAGGGGGTATGGAATACCCCCAGCATATCAAGATTGCGATTGGTATTCCGTTACCCCCCAGACTTCCGGTGCCTGCAGCCGCCAAGTTCTTATAACTTTATTTGAAATATCGACTCCTGATATTTTTCAATGGAAGCATACAAATGTAAAAAAAAGGAGAAAATAAATTTAAAAATATAATTTATTTATTTATGTCCCTTTGCGCACTTTAGGATAAGCTGCCACCGCCTCACCACAAAAAATAAACCTAATCTAATGTCCCATTTATTTCTGTGCATGCACGGCATACTGTCGTCTTATTCAGCCAGTATTTGTTTATTTAAGTGAATCACTGGGGGGGGGGACATAAAATAAAAAGAAAAATGATTTCTTCAAAGTTTTTTTTACAGAATAGCGAGGAAGACCGACGTTGTTGTTAAGTAGTCTGAGCCTGAACTGCGACAAGAATCAAGAATCAGTGCGGCTTAAAATATCACTTATGTACGTATAAATATGTCGATCTATTTGTTCATAAAGCATCTCTCATTGGGTTAATAGTATTTGTTACTATTTTGAAAAAGATTCAGTGCGGACTATATGTGAGGGTGACAGTAAATTGCACCCCGGACTGCAAGTAGCCGAAAAAAAAAGTAGTAAATTGCACCCCGGATAAACTGCACCAAATTTTGCAAACTGGTAAACTGCACCCCGAACATTTTCCAGGTAAATATAAAATAAAAATATTTATTTTTATAATCATGAAATAGTAATGAGTTCGAGTGAGCGGTTAATCCGGGTGTTAATCCACCTCTTGCGGCAGATCCACCTCTTTTGTGGCAGATTTAACTTTACGCGGAGATTTGTTTTTTTAATTGGTTTTCTAAAGAAATATAAAAAACTAACACTAACCTAACGGCTGATCCACCTCTTCGCGGAAGATCCACCTCTTTGCGGAAGATTTAACATTACGAGAAGATTTATTTGTTTTTAATTGGTTTTCTAAAGAAATATAAAAAACTAACACTAACCTAACGGCAGATCCACCTCTTCATGGAAGATCCACCTCTTTGCGGAAGATTTAACTTTACATGAAGATTTAACTTTACGTGAAGATTTATTTGTTTTTAATTGGTTTTCTAAAGAAATATCAAAAACTAACACTAACCTAACGGCAGATCCACCTCTTCGCGGAAGATCCACCTCTTTGCGGAAGATTTAACTTTACATGAAGATTTAACTTTACGTGAAGATTTATTTGTTTTTAATTGGTTTTCTAAAGAAATATCAAAAACTAACACTAACCTAACGGCAGATCCACCTTTTCGTGGAAGATCCACCTCTTTGCGGAAGATTTAACTTTACCTGAAGATTAATTTGTTTTTAATTGGTTTTCTAAAGAAATATCAAAAACTAACACTAACCTAACGGCAGATCCACCTCTTCGCGGAAGATCCACCTCTTTGCGGAAGATTTAACTTTACATGAAGATTTAACTTTACGTGAAGATTTATTTGTTTTTAATTGGTTTTCTAAAGAAATATCAAACACTAACACTAACCTAACGGCAGATCCACCTCTTCGCGGAAGATCCACCTCTTTGCGGAAGATTTAACTTTACGTGAAGATTTTTTTTTTTTTCTGCAGGGAAGGGGGAAACCTTCATAGGCACCACCCCATCAGGGATGGTAGTGTCAGATTCTAACTGACTAAAACCCCCTCCCTGACGACAGCGGGCTTTACCTTCTCGGCATTACTTCCGCTGTCGTCTGCGATCTTCCATGCTGCATCGATGATGCAGGCTCCCGATGACCTCCCGGTTTAGCACGAAAGTTTGTGTCCGGGAGGTCAGGCACTATCACTTGATTCTACTTTTTCAATTGAACCGGACACACCGCTCGCCGCGATCCAACACGTCTCACCGGGTCACCTAGTGGTCCGCGGTCGTCAGTATAGGTGTAAGTCCACTCGTCATTAACTTAATAGGCGGAAATTCCGGCGACAAAGTCAAGGCCGAGCCGACCGTCATCCATACCGGAGACCCCGAGCCCCCAAGCGACCCTGCAAATCATATTAAATCACAGAGCGCGATGCGACCGGGTCATCTTGAAAAACTTGTGGTCACTGGCAAAGTGCCAGTCCACTCGTCTTTATATTTGACGGCACTATTTTCGCGATCGTCCCCCTCTGGATTAGCACGAGAGTTTGTGTCCACAGAGGGTCTACGCGCTATCGTCGTACCGACACTAACCTACCCCGTCGAACGACCGTCACTATTCGACCAGACCCGACCCGCCGATCAATGACGATATTATTCGGGAATTCTCTTGGGATCTTCTCGCGCATCTTCTCGCGGGAACTTCTCAAGGGAACTTTAAAAGGCTGTCATTGACTTAACTGTAGGGCGAGGACTCGAGCTTCGGCTTGCTCAGCTCGTCCGTCCCCCTCCTTGGTCTTCATCACTTGACTGATGAAGACCGCTACAGCCAGCCATTCGTCTTCGCCGGACAGCATGAAAGCAATCATGTTGTCCGGGCTTAGTGTGTCGCCCATCCGGAGCGAAATCATCACTCTCTCCCTCTCCCATCTTAGGCATCCGAAAAGAGTGTGTTCCGCCGTATCTTCGTCCCCGCAGTAACGACAGGCAGGTGACTCGGTCAGCCTGAACCTGTGGAGATATGCCTGGAAGCATACGTGGGCGGTGAGAGCTTGTGTTATGATTACGTGAAGATTTATTTGTTTTTAATTGGTTTTCTAAAGAAATATAAAAAACTAACACTAACCTAACGGCAGATCCACCTCTTCGCGGCAGATCCACCTCTCTTTGTGGCAGATTTAACTTTACGCGGAGATTTGTTTTTTTAATAAAAAAATTTAATAATTTTTGTTTGGGGTGCAGTTTACCATTTTTATTTTTACCTGGAAAATGTTCGGGGTGCAGTTTACCAGTTTTCAAAATTTGGTGCAGTTTACCCGGGGTGCAGTTTACCATTAGCAGGTGGTTTTGGCGTGCAGTGCAGCTTACCCCATATGTAACCTGGTTTATGAAAAGGGGGCTTAGGTGTCAAAAAATCATTTTCCACTTTTTTGGCGATTCGGATAGAGTTTGAGACACTCTTTCACATAGTGAAAACCAGAAAGTCGTAATTTGTTTAATTATTTTTGAAAAGATACAATATTGTTTCTCGTATTCTCGATCATTTATCGTGGTATAATTGTTTGGCATCTGTTATTACAACATTTGTTTGAGAGAAATTTGCTTACCAGCTCCTCTTCTGCTTCATCGACAGTAGATACATCCATCCTAACGAAACTTTGTTCCATATCATCTTCTGCCTGAGACAAATGTAGTTCATCATCATCGCCGAGTTTTTTACCTTTAACAGCTGTTTTCTTGATAACTTGCTTTCGCACGTAAGCCCCCTTTTCATAAACCAGGTCACATATATTTCTTGCAATTGGGGAGTGGAGGACTTAAATTAATTTAATTTCTTAAGCCACTGAATTGGGGCGGGGTTGTTTAACTAACCTGCTCATCAGCGGTTAATTGCGGTTTGCTAAAATTAGGGGGGGTGCAAGTTGCAAATTAAATTTTTACATTTTAGTCAAATGGTTTAAATTCGTGCAATCGTTTACGGCTGAAGCAATTTTTCTCAGTTGATAATCTCTTTTGTAAGGGGCGATGGGGTGCCGTCCTCCCCGTGTCGCCATTATCATTAACCCACTATCGTAACAATAACTTTGACACATCAACAAAAGGGGGGGTCGACTAAATACGGAATTCCTCGAATGAAAACTTTTTTTTCGATGTTGGTTTCAATTTTTCTCTGATATGAATTGGTTTTACAAAATATTTACTGATCTAAAATTGTAGTAAAATTGTAGTTATAATTTGCTATCCGGAAAGAGGTATCTAAGGATGGATGTAAGGACGGGGGAAGAGGCTGTTCTGTTCCTTCATGAATCTCTTATTATAAAAGGCCAAGTCTTTCTTTCTTTCTATCTGTCCCACGGAAATACCCGAAGCAAACCGAACCGAACCGAACGCACAACGTATCATCGGATCAACGTATCATCGGATCAACGTATCATCGTATCAACGTATCATCGTATCAACGTATCATCGGATCAACGTATCATCGGATCAACGTATCAAGGGATCAACGTATTTAAATTTCCTATATAGGTGAAAAATTATGTAAATAAAATATAACTTATATTTGGTCTGCATTGAAAAAACAGATCAACGTATCAACGTATTTAAATTTCCTATATCGGTGAAAAATTATGACAGCTATTTCCAAAAAAGCATTATGTGAACTTCCATAATGGATAATGAAAATTTTGAAAATCCTGCTGCAAAGCGACGGCGATTGAATCGTGAGAGAAAAGCACGTACAAGAGCTAATAACACAGAAGAACAGCTTCGATCACAGCGACAAGCTGACGCTCGGTCTCATGCGATACGTCGACAACGTGAAACTTTGGAACAAACTCAAGCGCGGCAAGCTGCTGACGCTCGGTCCCATGCGATACGTCAACAACGTGAAACTTTAGAAGAAACTCAAGCGCGGCAAGCTGCTGACGCTCGGTCCCATGCGATACGTCAACAACGTGAAACATTAGAAGAAACTCAAGCGCGGCAAGCTGCTAACGCTCTATCCCATGCGACACGTCAACAACGTGAAACATTAGAAGAAACTCAAGCGCGGCAAGCTGCTAACGCTCGATCCCATGCGATACATCGACAGAAAGAAAATCGATACCAAAGTCAAGCAATTCAACTCCAAATAAGAGCATTGAGATTTGATGAATCTCACGTTACTCGACACGATTGTGGACAAATGAATTCCATCTGTCAGTTCTGCGGCTCCAAGAATTTCGCCAAGGAGCGTCCAGTTGATAAACAATTTAACAACTGCTGTCATAAAGGAAAAGTGAAGATTCCGCAACCGCTCGATCAACATGGGAATCTATTGTTATACTAGATGATACCCCGTCCGAGGACGGGCAGCTAGAAGGACGGGCAGGCAGCCAAGGTCATATGGCTTTTTTATTGCACCGAGAGCTTTCCTTAATCTTCATTCAACTTAAGTTACCTTGGGTAGCTGCCCGTCCTTCTAGCTGCCCGTCCTCGGACGGGGTATCATCTAGTTTTCAAATAACGCAGAAAAAACCGGTTAACCTTTCCCATCAACTTTTGCCTAGATGCGTCGTTATTTTTGGCCAAATTTTTCTTAGAAAAGTGATTTCTCAAGGGTGGATCCAGACAAAGTTAATAGAGGGGGGGGGCGGAATTCATTGAATAATTTAATCAATAAATCATTTAATTTAAGCAAAAAAGGTAAATTTTTAAATGTTTTGGGAAATTTTAGTGCATTTAATGTATTTTTACGATTTGTAAAACTTCATGGGGGGTTGCTACCCCCCACCATACTTTGTATCTACCCGTGTGTTTTTTGTTAAAACGTAAGAGCTTTGCACATATCTATAGACCACTTTTGGGTCTATAGCGGACCTATAGCGGAAAATATCTGGAGGATATTTACTCCTCCAGAAACTGGAGGAGTTAGAATAATTTTTTTTAAAGATTTATGCAGTATATTACCTATTTTGTTATATTACCTCTTTTGCTAATACCAACTATACCCATAAGATGCCCAGAAAGCAGTCAACTCAGGACTCTGTAATGTTTAGTATCATTTTTCAGAATAAATTTTACAAAATGGCGACCACGGTTAATAGATTTGATCCTTCTTATTGTAAGATGCAACTTTTGAATTTGAACTTCGCGCCAACATCCTCTCCAGAAAACGCCATCTATTGAGAACTAACAAAGTTCAAATCTAAAATCACACTTCTTCGACGACACGGAAAATAACCTGGACCACCACGTTGTGAAAAATACCTACGATCGCCATCTAGTAACCAAACTCTTTCTTCCGGTGTACAAAACATAATTTACCAATATTAAAACCCCAATCTAAGTAACCTGACTTCCTTTAAGGAATCTCGTTAATCCATTCATGCGCGTCACTGTAAGTTATGATAACTTAATTAACAACAAATCTTTGGGAACAGTTCAATGTAATTTGCTTTATGGTTTGCATTTAAGCATATGTAGTACTGTGTAATTTATCTTCCAGTCTACCACGGGATTTGGGCCATTCATACAGAGTCGTCGGAAAGCTAAATGTACAAGTAATGATCCCAAAACCATTGTTTTAAATAAGTCAATCATTTACAACTATATAAAGATTTGTAAACTTATCGTACATCTTTACGCAGCCTTGTAACTCTTACTTAGTAACGCTTACTTGGGGCTTAGTAATAGATTGAATGAATTTATCAAATCCCTTTAACTGCAAACAATTATCAATAACTTTAACAATCACCCTGTATATTAATATAATTATTTTAATAACAGATTACCCATTTTAAATAATGAAACTTCTTAATTTATAAATCTAAACCCATTTGAAATTAAAACATCCTGTATATAATTAATTTTAGCATACTTTGTATTAATAAAACAAGTTACCAATCGAAATGTGACCTTGCAGTTTAAAAGTACCCCTTTATGAAATTACCCAACACGTGACAACGATCTAAGTTTTAACCTTGAATTATAACACCCTGGTTTAGGTACACTTCCCGCTTACCTACAACTTCCAAGAATGCACGTGGTCTTTATAACCTTGTAACAAATATTTTACATAAGTGAAGCATTTCTAACTTTGATAATAAAACTTTAAAATTGCATTTAGAAACCCCGAATTTAAATATAATTTAAACCCTTTTAAAAACCACCTGTTAAATTCTATTGTTTTAAACAAAGAAATATGTAAAACACGAATCAATTAAATTAAAGTCATTTGCCACAAATTTGTACAGAAAACTGATTAAAATAATGCATAAATTTATACCTGTTAATTAACCACCAACACTAAATGAAAGTTAACACTTCAGAAAATTATCTGTATTCAAAATAAAAGAGATGTCGAAACAACTTATCTGTTCAATGATTTTACCACGAGTGACGCCTGTTTTTCTTAACCTCGAACCCACGCTATATGACCTTTAAGAAGCCGTTATCTTATTCTAATACTAGATGTCGTGTCGGTACGAAATATCATTAAAATTGTGAATATATATACAGGACGTTTAAAATTATATTAAACAAAACAAACGGTAAATTTAAATATAAATTAAATTTCAAAATTCAATATTACAGATTCGTCCCCAAAGTTTTATGGGAGAGCATGAAGTGCTCTGACATAAAGCTTTCCTGAATTTACCAAAATCTCCTAACTTCATCTCAATCTCAAATTACTACCCCGGGTTACCCCAATTTCTCTTACAACTGTAACCTTGCTTCAGATTATATCCCTGCGTAGATAGCTCATAGCAGAAGGCAACTATTATTTAGTATAGACAAAAACCAAAGCATGTGACCACTGATAATCAACCAATATGAAACCAAAATTTGAAATATGACACTAAATAACAGTTAGGTGTAGTAAAACTACCAAAATCTACACCTTAGAGCCAAATGTTGACATACCATCTTTTCATCAACACAACATAAACAAAATATACACAAAATTGCACAAAAAGTAAAAGCAAAAGCACTTAACTATTAACATCACTTAAATTTAACTAATACTATAAATATTACTAAAAAAAAATATGGTACCATTTACATAATATTGTAAAGAAACTTAACAAAAAAAAATCAAACCTTAAACACGTCTTAACTAAAATTTTAAAACTAAAACACAAGTAAACCAAAGAATTAAACAACCTCCCTACAACACAATTTTGTCTTCATCTTTCTTTCTTCTTTCTTATCTTTGCCTCTTTTGGAACCTCACGGTAACATTTCCTAAAACATAAACAACAGCAGTATCTCGTCCCCACATATAACATATTTTATTCCACAAATAAACTTTAAATTGCCCTAACCAACCAGATTTAACACCATCTAATATAACTATCTAATTCCTGACCTACTATAATAAAATTTCAAATTATTTATATTATAATTCCCTTTAAAACTACCATCATCGTAAGCTATTGAATATACGTTCGGATGCGGTCGGTGCGTAACCCGATAAGGCCCTGAATACAAACAACAAAATTTTCCCACAATATTATATGCCGCTTCAGAAATATGATGTTCCCTCAATAAAACTAAATCTCCTATATCTAATTCATCATTGTACGTTTTAAAATATATCTTTCTCTCTTCCCCAGCACAAACTAAATTCCCCCTAGCTTCATTCCTAATTTGACCTACGGTTTTCCCCATTTCCCTTGGAATAAATTTCCCAACTAAATTTGTTAACGCGTTTGTAAGACCTATATTCCCTTTTCCCAGACAATTATGAAATTTCCACCCTTGCCTTACTAACATGTCGAAACCTTTCCCATATTTAATTTTAAGTTCTCGGTAATTCAGATTTCGCTGTTGTAAAATACCAAGACCCACAAACTGTCGCATATCCCCATTCTTAAATCTTACCAACGCACCTTCTTCAATAAAATTTAAAATAAAATTGCTAAAGGAATTTTCTCTTCTACAAACTGAACAGCCCCTTTCTGTACAGTTTCTATTCGTTTCTCGAATATTGTCCTAGCCTTCTTTGACCTGCATTGTTAGGCATCTCTATGGCCATTAACTGTCGAAAGTTACGATTTTGATTTACCACTGGTTTCGGTCTCTGTTGATATGTTCTTTGTTTTTCTTTATCTTCTTCTTTTTCCTCCTGAGTCAAGAGTTCAAGTGCCTCTTCCGTGGTTCTCCTTTGACTCGCTCTCCATATCGTTCGTATTTCTCTTGGAAACTGCTTCATAATGACATCGATTCCTACTTCCTCATTATTCATCATTTCTAGCGTTCGTATCTCCGCTATCTGTTTACCAAAATATTCGCTCATGCTTAATGGCTTCCTACTATTAAACTTCATACCCATAATACGTTCTAAACAACACATTTGCTTTTCCGTACTCCAGTAATACCCAAGAAAATCAGCCTTAAATTTTTCGTAGCTATTCCATTTCCGTTTGTTCAACGTTGCCCATACATCGGCACCATGCTTCATAGCCGATAATATAGCTAGCAATTTATTGTCTCCTACAATTTTTCTTTTTCCCCAAAATTCCTCAAACTTTTCTAAAAATATACACGGATTCTCTCGTCCCCCAGTAAAAGTTGGTTTCGCAGTCGTAAACATATTATATGGTGAAGCCATGTATCCCAACGCTAATTCCCTCCAACCTACTTCTGTAACCCCTTCCTTATCCTTCGCATTTACATTATCATCTCTATTCTCCTCATTAACTGAATTATCACTACTACTAGTCCCTGCATTACTACTACTACGCAAAATAACAATATCAGCACTCACCGGGACATTTTCCTGCAGACTTGATCTCTCCCGATCTCGTTCCTCCCTCATCTCCTTCATCATGTCCGCAAGTCTCCTTTCTCGCTTTTTCATCTCCGCCATTTCCTTCTTCTGGTCGGTAACCATTTCCATTAGCAAATCCAACTTTTGCATCATTGTCGTCTGGTCACTCGACTCTCCACCACTACATCCTTTCTTGCCAATAACTTTTCCACCTTGTTTCGACATCCTTCTTGATAGTCGATTACCTAAAACATACCAGATTAACGTACTTCACCCTATCTTACTCTCATCTCCAGTTTCGATTGGACTGGACACTCCAACAAATTGTTCTTAACGGTTGTTTTGTACATCTCGAAATCCTTCGTCACGGCACCAAAATGTAAGATGCAACTTTTGAATTTGAACTTCGCGCCAACATCCTCTCCAGAAAACGCCATCTATTGAGAACTAACAAAGTTCAAATCTAAAATCACACTTCTTCGACGACACGGAAAATAACCTGGACCACCACGTTGTGAAAAATACCTACGATCGCCATCTAGTAACCAAACTCTTTCTTCCGGTGTACAAAACATAATTTACCAATATTAAAACCCCAATCTAAGTAACCTGACTTCCTTTAAGGAATCTCGTTAATCCATTCATGCGCGTCACTGTAAGTTATGATAACTTAATTAACAACAAATCTTTGGGAACAGTTCAATGTAATTTGCTTTATGGTTTGCATTTAAGCATATGTAGTACTGTGTAATTTATCTTCCAGTCTACCACGGGATTTGGGCCATTCATACAGAGTCGTCGGAAAGCTAAATGTACAAGTAATGATCCCAAAACCATTGTTTTAAATAAGTCAATCATTTACAACTATATAAAGATTTGTAAACTTATCGTACATCTTTACGCAGCCTTGTAACTCTTACTTAGTAACGCTTACTTGGGGCTTAGTAATAGATTGAATGAATTTATCAAATCCCTTTAACTGCAAACAATTATCAATAACTTTAACAATCACCCTGTATATTAATATAATTATTTTAATAACAGATTACCCATTTTAAATAATGAAACTTCTTAATTTATAAATCTAAACCCATTTGAAATTAAAACATCCTGTATATAATTAATTTTAGCATACTTTGTATTAATAAAACAAGTTACCAATCGAAATGTGACCTTGCAGTTTAAAAGTACCCCTTTATGAAATTACCCAACACGTGACAACGATCTAAGTTTTAACCTTGAATTATAACACCCTGGTTTAGGTACACTTCCCGCTTACCTACAACTTCCAAGAATGCACGTGGTCTTTATAACCTTGTAACAAATATTTTACATAAGTGAAGCATTTCTAACTTTGATAATAAAACTTTAAAATTGCATTTAGAAACCCCGAATTTAAATATAATTTAAACCCTTTTAAAAACCACCTGTTAAATTCTATTGTTTTAAACAAAGAAATATGTAAAACACGAATCAATTAAATTAAAGTCATTTGCCACAAATTTGTACAGAAAACTGATTAAAATAATGCATAAATTTATACCTGTTAATTAACCACCAACACTAAATGAAAGTTAACACTTCAGAAAATTATCTGTATTCAAAATAAAAGAGATGTCGAAACAACTTATCTGTTCAATGATTTTACCACGAGTGACGCCTGTTTTTCTTAACCTCGAACCCACGCTATATGACCTTTAAGAAGCCGTTATCTTATTCTAATACTAGATGTCGTGTCGGTACGAAATATCATTAAAATTGTGAATATATATACAGGACGTTTAAAATTATATTAAACAAAACAAACGGTAAATTTAAATATAAATTAAATTTCAAAATTCAATATTACATTATAGTCAAGGTAAGGAAACTTTTATCTTGAAAAAATTCGAGCAAGCTGAAATTTGACAGGCATGTGCATTCAGTGTTTGCATGAGCCCCCCCGCCCCCCCAAAAGTGTCCTAAATCCTTTATCGGCTTCTAATAAGTTTAGTTCCCGCAGCGCGCTTTTTCAACTATAACTCACTTAGTTTCATTTTTAGAGAAAATTATCATCAGATTAAAATTAAAGAGTACAAACTTCCCTATGAAATATATTTATAAATTACTTTATAAATATATAAAGTGGAAGAAGAAGACTTTAGATGATGAAGATGACGCGCAAGAAAATTGTATTCGAAATACAAATTTTTCAAGAACAATTTTTTAAAATTAAACGAATTTTGGTTTTCTGAAATTGATTTTTATTTTAGGAAAACTATAACCGTAGGAAAATTTTGAAAAATTCTATCCTTTTGAGGATTTTGTGCTTCTGAATTTTAGTCTGATGATAATTTTCCCAAAAAATGAAATTAAGCGAGTTATAGACAAAAACCCACGTTGGAGGAATTAAAATTACTAATTGCGTGAGAAGCGACTAGGGGATTTTAGGGTAATTGGGGGGGGGGGGTACTACATGTATACACTAGTTTGATGATCGCTCATTATCTTCATACAGACTTTCGATTCGGCGAGTAAATTGTTTTGGAACGCCCATTTCGATTAAAATTTTCAATTAAATTGTGATAGTTAAATGTGATCAATTTTTAAATAATTGGAGCGCGTTGTAAATCTATTCTGTGCTCGCTAATGTATCAGCTGCTTGTAATCCGCGCATAAACTTCAGTCACTGCGATCTAAAATAGCGGTGCAAATAAGAGAGGCTGAAAAAGCCAAAACCAAAAAACCAAAAATCGTCAATCCCATCAACTTACAGTTTTAGCGCCATATCTGTAGGACCAATGGGAAGAAATGTTGGATATTCCTGCAACGATGTCACATCACCAGCAGCTTCACAATTAAGTTATATCCAATCCCCATTTGGAAATAGTTTTTGAAGGCGTACTAGAAAAGAGTAAACCGAGTTTACTCTTTTAAAACCAAGAGCGAGAGGCGAACAACCTCGAGAACTCAAAATGAAAGTATGCATTGCAGAAAAATGCTAGAAGATTTTTGTCGACTGGAAGAGGACGAAGCGGCATTACCACATTTAATGATTGAACGTCAAATCGTCTGTCGTGCTGGAATATTTAAAAGCCTTGCTGTTAAAATTGATTCGCGATTGCAGCCATTGTTCTGCTGGTAGGTCTCTTGGACGTTCTATCATTAAAGCACATCTTTACGAATCGACCTGGTGTTCGATCCAATCGAATGACTCCGTCGATTCCCAAATCATAAGGTGGCTTTTACATTTAATTATCTTTGGATTTAAATTCGATTCGATAGTCGTTCGTATAGCATGAGAGCAAGTCGTTAGAAAAAGTCTTCAATAGAGTTAAAAACAAAAGACGCCTGTAAAATCGAGTTGGTTAAAAGGGGAAACCTGAACACCTAACTGCGATGCTAAGGCAAGGAACGATCGAGTTTTTACTTTTACATCTTCCGTCTACACTGTTGTGACATCAAATCTACGCTCAATCTGTGGGATTTAGAGAAATTAACGAAATTATTTAATTACAATTATGTTTTCTTCGCAAGGACTGACCATGCAGGTTAGTTTAAGCATAGATGGTCCCAGAGTTATTAGCAAAGATGGGATGAAGGGGAGTGGTGGCATTGAATCCAATTTTTAAATTAGCGTAAGATTTAATTCCCATCTTTTAAATAAGTTTAATAGCATGTGATACAGTTATGTATTTACCTAATACTTGAAATTTTCTAAAACTCCAAGCAAGTTGTAAGACGCAGCAACAAAAAATTTGGTTTAAAGTTGTTGTTAAACCTACATTGAATAAACTATATAAAGCAGAAATGTTCAATAAAATTGGTAAACTTGTAGTAATAAAGGCAAAAATCGCCATAATATAACATAGAAAAAATATTACCCAATAAAATATGTTAAAAAAGCTTTAAAAATTTGTTTTTAGGACGTAGGTAACATACAACAGCTTTTTACGTTTAAAAAAGCCACTTTTAGTTATAAATAATAAAAACTTTATATTATTTTTGTACTTCAAAATTTATGATATTCAACAGTTTTTGTACCTTTTGACGTCTTTCTAGCCGTTTTTCCAGTTTGTCAAAATTTAAAATTTCCACATAAAAATAACAAAAATTTATGAAAAATATTCGTATTTCGTTTGTTTGATAAAAATGAATATTTTAATGTCCATTTTTGTGACTTTTTAACCCCCAGAAGCCGTTCGATATTTTTTGTATGGGCAGCTCATTAATGTTATATCGAAATCACAGAATTATTGGTATATTGAAATCATGCTGTGAAGTATTAAAAATAGTAAAGAAATTATTAACAAAATAAATACAGGGTGGCCCAAAGATTTGTTAACAATTAAATTGAAATTGTATATCAACAATAGCAGAATGAAGCGAATTCTTGCCTGAAACTTGCAAATATTATTTCGGCTCATTAGAATTGCATTGGGAATTTACAGTTGTAGTAGAATATTTAATTACAATTGCTGATGTTCCACATTCATATTGGTCGCTACACCCAAGTTGTTTATGTTCGCACGAAGTTTATTTATTGGAATAACCTCATTTGATGTTTTTCTGAAGTGAATCTGAGCTTGTCGATAAATTACGTAGTCAATTTAAGTAAGATCTCTTTCTGAGTGATTGCTATTGAACTATAAATATGTGATTTGAGAGCCTGATAATCGGCGCAGTGTTTAAACTTGCGCTACACTACGTTGCGCTACGTTATCCATCGACGAGTTATATAAAGATCAAGATCGCACTGACTTCGGTCTGAAAATTACTGGCGTAGCTTCCTATGTGCAAAACAGATCGTCGGCTTTGACTAAAATTCAGAAAGAATTAGCAAGTCTATTTTTATTATTTACTATAGGAACACAACTTCTATGAAGTATTAAGAAGTCGTTGTAAAAATTCTGTAAAGCGGATTAATATTTTTATATTAATTACGTACCAAGCACTAATAGAACACTCGTCCCATTATTATATTGGACGACGACATTCTTCATTTCAAGTCTTGGATTATTTAAAAGAAAAGAAAACCGTAAAAAGAGTAATTTGCTGCTTAAATCACCAAATCCGTAATTTAAAAATTTATATTAACAATAAAAGAATTTAACGCACTTCCCCAGATTTGTATTTATCGAACTGATGTTAAAATAAAACTAAATTGTTAGTCGAGTATAACAATAAGCAAGTCAACTGTTCAAGATTGTTGACAAAGATGCGAAAAGCGAACCATAAAAATCCACTGAAGCTTTAAATGCTGAATTTTAGTACCGGCTTTCATGTTGATATTTGAGTTTTTATAGAATTGTCACTTTTAAATAAAATTTTATCTTATAAATTAACGACACGTAAATCGGAAAAAAATCGTTAATCATCCTTTTTTTTATCAAAATAATTTTTTGTAGTATACATTAAATTTAATGGTTTTATCGTTTAAGCTTTAAATTTTTAAAATGCTGAAACATTTTAAAAGGAATTTAGTTCGATATAAACCAAATCCCTGTTGGTATTTATATTGTCGAAGTTATACGCAGATATGGTGATGTGCTGTCAGCATTTCCATTAGCTTTACCGACATGCAAAATGCTTGGCACAGATTTAGCTCAATTTTAGTTTAATGATAGGTACAACAAACTTTTCCGAAGACATTAAAGACTTAAATAACACGGATACTATCCGCATTCTCCCAAAACCTAATTTAGTAATGGCAACATTTTCAACCAAGTTAACATTGAAAATGAAATTATTTTGGAATTTATTTTTCTAAATTGAATGGATTGACCACGTTGAATAATTATGAATCTTTTTCACGTTATGTTTTGATGTAATGTTTCATAAGGACGTGTTGACACATGCTACTAAATTAGATTAAGTTTAGTTTATAATTCCAGTGTGCATTCACATTGGGTACCTACTTTCGGTTCAATTCACGTGTACGATTGCCAACTCCGATTTGACACTTTTTGAGGAGGGTAAGTTGTAATCGCATAATTTTAAACTAGGATAAACATAAATTGCATAATAACTTCGCACCAGATTTTACGACTGATAAATTTCGTATCGCTAAATTATCACAAGAGTAGGTGAAGTGAATAATCAAAGTAAAAATGGTTACGTCGTGTTCAATTTTATAATATTATATTGCACTGCCACTAAAGCATACCTCTGACGAGATTATGCAATTTTGAAAAATCATTGCTGACATAGCCAGAACAAGTTATTTTAATTTAAACAAATATTTGTACGGAAACCCAAACCGGCTGGATTTTTTAAACGGATAAGAGCCACCACATTTCCTCCAAAAGTTCGCGTCATCTTTCTCTATGTGCATTCTTTTACAGTATAATATCTTGTAAACTTTTTTAAATTAAACCCTGAAGCAATTGCTAAAAATAGTTTAGCGAAACTCATTCGTAGAAAGACCACTGTATTTGAGATGAAGCTATATTATCAAAAAAACGACGAATACGTTGTCTGGATTGCACATAAAATGAATAAATTGCTATTCGTTTTAATTTTCTTTTAAATTCCTGAAACCGAATAAAGTAGCAATTTATATTTTATATTGGAAAAATGCGCAACCTATTTATTTCAAGATAGTTTTCATGCTTACATGAACTTCTTTCGTATTAACTTGCAATAATTTGAATACTAAAATTTCTAAACGGTTTGAATGTCTATCCGCCACTTCACTCCATTCAATCCCTCAACAAGTTTCTGGTTTATTTTCACGAAATAGATGTCGTCTAAAACTCAATAACAAAGTAGCATTAGTATTTTTGTTCTTCGCATTCTAAACAGATTCATTGTTTCGCTCAACTTGTTCCTGATTCCCATTCAAACTGAATGAATGACATTTCACAAAAATTGTAATCGATAAATTAATTGTGAACGTGATTGTCTTATTTAGTAATGTAATTTATTTCAAATATAACGCTTTAGAAAGATTTATGTGGTATTTGTAATAATGAATTTTTAAATTTGAATGTCGCGCCCGTTTGTAAATCTCAAGCATCAAAAAATTTAAATGGCTCGTCATACTCATCGCCAGCTCTTGGAGGGCGACAGAACTGCGCCCTCCCAAAACAGAAGAGGAACTAAAAATAATATTATTTATTATGCAATTACGGTGTCGCTTAGCACCGTTGTAAACGTTTGGAAAGAATTTAAACCACATTTCTAAAAAACAAAAAAAAATTTTGTAGCCCCTCCCCCTTCCTATTATAGCAAATCACAAGCTGCCGCTGATGAGGAAGCCCTTGACCCCCTGAAAGTAGTAAATAGTAGAAATTAAATTGTTTCGCCCCCCCAAATCGAAAAAAACGTTAACAAGCTTATTTTACGACACCTATGCAGGGTGTTCCGCAAGGTGACTTCGTAACTAGTAAATAAGAATGCTGATGTGATTCTAAATAAATTTACCAGTACCAGGACGTACCGGATCATCGGTAATTGATGATGGTGATTCACCCTTTTACCACTCTAGGGGTCCTATCGCCATGATTGGCTATATCAACGGTGGGCAACCTCCGGCCCGTGTAAAGTTCTAATCCGGCCCGCGAGATCTTTAGAAGAAATAATAAATAAATATTTTCAAAAACAAAAATTTTAAAGAAAAGGATTAAGTTAGTACCTAACATAAGGAAAAAGGAGAGATCTATAGTTTAATTTTCGATATAATTCGTCTTATTTAAATTAAACACACATAGCTACATCTTTGTTCATAATTTAGTACTAACGTCGTAACATATAGAAAGTCGTAACGCAGAAACTTCGGATATATTCAATAATCGTTTAACGTCGGAAATGTTCAATAATCATTTAACGTCGGAAATGTTCGACAATTCGTTTCTTCGTTCGGGGAATCCCCCGTGTAGTCACGTAGTGTCGTAGTAAATAAATGGTTTTAAAGTGAAATTAAAATTTGTTTTCATTTATATTTACTGTTTTGTGATTAATACTTACTTATTTTTTTCATTTCTTTGTAATTTGTTATAAATGATAAGAGAAATAAATATAGTAGGGGAGAGGCATGTAAGTTGACCATGCATGTAAGATGACCACCCAGTCTTTTTGAAGAAACTACAAATGGCAACTCCGAAATTTTAACTGCCCACGTGCTCATTGACATGGCCATCAATTTTTATGTAGTTTAGAAACGTCCAGACGCGACGCAGTAGTTCCTGTAGACATTGTGTAAAACAAAATTGAGAAATATTAAAATATTGATTTTTGTGTGCGTTCATAAAGTGATTATTTTCGTTCAAATTGCAAGGTAAATATATTATGTGCTTAACTTGTTTTTCATTGAATTTTAATGATTCAAAGTGAATTCCAAACATAATCGTGTTTGTGTGCGTTTCAAAATGGTCGAGAATGTAAGATGACCATATTTGTGGCATGTAAGATGACCACCCCAGTTTTTCTACTGTTTGCATTGTAAATCCATTTTTTATAACATTATTTATATCATCAAGTGGTGATGATTAATTAATTCATCTTTTTATGTTTTTTTATTCTTTTTTATTATTTTTTTATATTTTGTACTTAAAACTCAATCAAAGAACATTAATTTTGTATATCAGTTGGTTTCATTTAAGTTTTTTTGACTTTTCAGCAACTTTTTAGGGGGTGGTCAACTTACTACACATGCCAAAAATGAAAATTTCCAATTTTCGACTCTTCGGGAGAATGGTCATAACTCTTTTATTTCTTGAGTAATCTAATAAGTATCTTTAGCAAAATTTTAGCTAAAGACCTCTTCTTTCCAATGGTGTAAAGGAATCCAAAAAAATTTCAATTTGAAGATGAGTTATGAGCAAAAATGCTAAGGGTGGTCAAATTACAAGCCTTTCCCTACTTAATTAACTTTGTTATATTATTGTTTTTATATTTTCAGAAAAAAATACAAGTAACAAAAATGTGTCCATTAACTACTAAGGCGCGCGGACGAAACGTAAATATTATTCTGGCCCCTGTTATACAAAAGGTTGCCCACTCCTGGGCTAGATGATATTTATTTTCATGTCGAACAGAGGCAGTTTGCCCTAAAGGCATTAATAATTTTACGTAGTAAATAAAAACTCAGGAAATTTATATTTTTCCTTTTTCTTTAAATTTTGTGCCCTTCCATTGAAAATTTAGTTCCAAAAAGTTTCTGAGATTGTTATACTTTTCTTGATTATGTAAATATGCTGAAAGGTATTCCATATCCCTCACACCTGTCGGATTCTATATTTTACTTTCTATTGTTTATTTGAGTATTTAATTTGACAATGAAGGGAATTAATATTACTTTGCAAAATTACTCAAAAAGTTGTCTCTGAGGAAGCAGTAAAGTGGTAGCAGATTACAGAAACAGACACCCCCCCTCCTCAGTACGGGCGGGAGGTCGCATGCAAGCCTAAATATATTAAATGTTATAATTAATCCTGATGGTTATCGATTAAAGCTTCTCTGGAATTAAATTATAAATTTTTATTTTTCCTTCTTTAAATTTTGCGCCCCTCATATTGAATAATTTTAGGACAGTCGATAAGTGTTTTATTGCATCAAAAATGGGGCCAAGCTGGAATGAATTTTATTCTCTTTATTTAGGACCTGTAAACAGTTATACTAATTTTGCACCCTCTAGTGAACCCGGATTTCGCCGCTACAGAGGGAAAACCACGCGATTAATTACATTATTACGAATATCTTGGTTTGAGTTATTGATAATAAACTACATTAAATTGTCTAGAGAAAAGATCTTCTACTTTTTCCTTGTTGATGAAATGGTTACACAGTTGCAGCCATCAAAACGCACAGTATACGGGGTGTACCATCTTTTACTTCGGTATGTAAACATTGAATAACTTTGCGGCGCATTTTGAAGGACGATTTGCAATTGTTTCCGTATAAGGTGCAATTAACACAAAGAATATTGCCCACTGACCATTCACGTCACTTGGAATACGGCCAAACAGTCGCTCGAATGGCTGACACTGACCCTGATTTTTGGAAGCAAATTTTGATGACCGATGAGGGTCATTTCATACTGTCTGGTGGCGTTAATAAGCAAAATTGTCGCATTTGGGGTGCCGAAAATCCACATGTGATCCATGAACAACCACTGCATGATCAAAAAGTGACTGTTTGGGCTGGCGTTAACGCCAAAACCATCATTGGGCATTATTTCTTCAACATCAACGGATGTTTGATGTCGCAAAATGGCGATATTGACTGGCCACCGAGATCTCCAGATTTAACGCCTCCAGACTTCTTTTTGTGGGGATATTTGAAGAGCAAAGTGTACGCCAAAATAAGCCTCAGACCCTGGACGACCTCAAAGCCAACATCCGTGCCGAAATGCTTGCTATACCGACCGAAATGCTTGAAAAAGTGATGGAAAATGCCGCAAAAAGAGCCCATTTTGCCGTGACCAATGGGGGCGGTCACTTAATTGATGTTGTATTCGGAAATTGATCCAAATAAATTGTAAAGGTCCAAATTAAATGATAACAACTCAATTTTAAGTTTCTTGGTTTTTTTTTCAAAGTTATTCAATATTCTCATACCGATGTAAAAAATGGCGCACACTTTATATTTGACATTGTTCCGTATATGCCCGAAAACATTTTTATTAATCATAATTTTAGATCTTTTTGTGTCCGTTTTCACATTTGTTTTGACGACTGTAACTCTGTAACCGTTCGATTACTAAGAAAAAAGCAACTGAGCTTTTCTCTCGACAATTTTGTGTACATTATTTTCAATAACTTTACATTTTGCTCTAAAATGCACCCAAACCGAGATATTTACAAATATTCGTAAAAATGTTATTTTTCATTTTTCCAGTGTGTCGGCAAAATCCGGGTTCGTTAGAGAGTGTAAAATTAGTATATCTTTTCAGAGGTCGTAATAAAGAGAATAACATTTATTTATACCAGCTTGCCTCTTTTTTAAGCACAAGGATAGCTCTTTACAAGCAAAATGCAGTAAAATAATTGTCCCTTATTGTTTATTTTATAGATATTATGCCTAATAAGCATATGGGACTATTTATTTGAGAGTGAATATTTTGTCAATGTTATGTTATGTTATGTGTAATGTTTAATCTTATAGGAACTCAATTCCTCTTCAATAACGTTATTCTCAATAACGTTTGAGAATATACTGACAATCGACAGATCCTTTGTATGTGATAGGTCAGAATTTTCTGGTCCCTCCGTGTCTCGCGCCCTGTTCTTCTTTTCATAGTAACCCTGCTACCTACCTTTAGCAGGTATATTGAGGAGCATCATGGCTGATATAAATAATAATTAATTGAAAAATATTAAAAATAAAGTATTTTAAAGATATACCACAAGTTTTGATGGCTGTAACTCTGTAACCATTCGATTAACAAGAAAATAGTACAGAATTGTTTCTCTAACTAGACAATAAATTTAGTCCTTTATTTTCAATAGCTTCACATTTTGATCTAAAGTGGACTCAAACCGAGATATTCATGAATATTCTTCACGTGGTTTTTCTTATGTGGCAGCGAAATTCGGGGTCGCTGGAGAGTGCAAAATTAATACTTATTTTTAGAGGTCCTAATAATGTGAATGAAATTGACTCCAGCTTGCCCACATTTTTTTCCGCAATAGCTCTTTCTCAAAGCGTTGCCGACTGGTTTTTTTATTGTAAGCCCGTTTTCATATTAAATTCAGTCAGAAATAAACAAAAATATGTAGATGTAATAATAATTATTATTGATAGAACCTGTAACCAAATTATAAAAACCACAAAAATATAGTACATACATAAAGTATGTAGGCGTTCCGGTTGATTAATTGATACTGATAAAAAGATTGATATTCTATGTATATTTTTTTATTGCTAATATTTATTGAAATTGCTTTTCAAATTCAACATTGAAATATTTGTAAATTATAAATCCACCTATGAACAAAAAATCCATGGCCACATAAAGTAATAGTTCTGAAGCTACTACGCCCCAATAGTGAAACAGGTAAATGTTGAGAATGGACAGTAAAATACAGAAAAACGGATTATTCCCTACGATTCATGAACTAGAACAATATGCAGGCCACCTTTTCGGATCAAGCTATTGATTTAATTCACTTTTCATTATATAAATTTTCGCCATAAAATATGGCCCCTTGAAGTTAGACCAAAATACCACTATGACACTTTCTGTTGAAAACTTGTGTAAAACACCAAAATGGTGGTTATTAAAGATTGCCACTGCTTGTATGCAATCATTTGTTATATTGCAGCTCTTAGTAGTCCTATTTCAACTTTTTTTTATTCGTAAGCTCTTGTTAAGGTGAAACTTTTTTGCTTTTATGCATTTATCTCTAAACCTGAAAATTTCAGTTTTTCACGAATTCCATAGATAAATAACTTTTTTATTGTGCAGAATATCACGTTTTTACTTATAAAGAGAAAGAGCATTACCTTAGCATTCTACTATAGCTATACTAAGAAAGTCCTGTTTTAATAAATAATTTCTTGAGAAATCGCAGGTCAATTTAATAATCCACCAAGAAAAACAGGAAAATCCTGTATATATATCAATTATGTACATTGGCTTGCGATTTCCATCAACGAAATTTTTTATTAAAATGAGATTTTCTGGATATTCGATTTT
The DNA here is from genome assembly GCA_932274525.1 of Podabrus alpinus. Lineage (NCBI taxonomy): Eukaryota > Metazoa > Arthropoda > Insecta > Coleoptera > Cantharidae > Podabrus > Podabrus alpinus. Next base: position 35,781,355 of record OW026457.1, on the reverse strand, counting down.
ACGTGGAGTATAAACGTGATAACGTACACAATAAAAATAATTATCAACAACATCCACAAAAAAGTGAAATTTTCAGATCTAGATCATAATTATTTTCTTGTTATATTGCGTATAGAAGCATAAAACATTTTGAATAAAAATAATGTCCCTAAAAGTCCACGACAGTGACTCGGTGTGATCGTTGATTAAATTATAGAGCCGAAATTCCGGGTTAAAATCATGGATTTCCCGACAATCTTACCTCATCTTGTGGTAAACATTGACATGATCAAAATAGTCCTTACCAGCTGAAAAACTAACAACACAAAGAGCGATTGAATTGAAAGTAAATTACAATTAAATAAAAGATAACATCAAAAACAACTCAGTAGGAGCTTAGTTACAATTAATTTTAGGGGTGTTCTATATGGATTTTCAAGTTGCTTCCGGTTTGAAAGGTCTCCTATGACCTGATCTGTGACCACAAGAGCGGTATATTTCAATCAAGACGTGCAGTTCTTTTTTTGATTTCTAGGCTTTGTAGCAAATATACTATTGGAAATAGTTATACATTTATAATAATATTTAATAAATTCACGCTTTACATAAATTCAGCTGTCTTGTTATTGAATACGAAAGTTATTGCTTTTTTCTCTATCGAAGTCAGCAAGAAATTGCAAATATGTTATAAGTTTTTAGAAGTAGTATACCTATATATTTAAATACTTTTAGCTGTACAACCTTGGGTAAGTCCCAATATTAGTATTTTAGCTTGATCGTAGTCCATGCCTATCTCCCATGAGATGAGATGCTGAATATTTAAAATACGTTAGTAGCGTTTATAATTTAAGGCAGCCTTAATTATTATTAGCTCGGCCTTCGTCTTCGCACCTAAAAACTCTATCGATTTCCCTGTCTTCGACTTATTTAGTCGTTATTGAACTAAATATAGCATCCTTAGGGGCGCATGATACAATAATGCTATTAAGGTCGAAAGCTAGCAAAGTTTCCATATGTTTTTAATGTTAGATATTTATTTATTAAAAATAAATTATATTGTTATTAAATTTTTAAATAATTTCAGACGAACGATTTGATTAAAACTTCAATCATTTGCTGTCTTCATCAGGTAGTACGTAGAAAATTGGCTACGGAATTAAGAGACTACCGATATCTCGATCTGAATTGAGTGCTAGACAACTTCATTTTTAAAAATGTAGAATAAAAAAATTCCTTAATTAGAATGAGCATAACCTAGAAATCGAAATCAGTAATGAAATTGTTGAACACTAGGCCTACCCCTCACATTCTTGATCTTACTGGTGATTCCGGTTCTGGCGGAGTTTCAGACCTACGGTAGACATCCGGGAATTTGACAGGAATGATGATAACCTGCATATTGCTATGATTCTAACTAAATCAATTTTATTTCCAATTCGAAATAATTTTCCCTCTTTCTTTATTATAATAAATCACTAATTTATTCTTTATTTATTAAATTTATAAAATTATTTTTCAAACGTTCTACATGTTTGGCACCCACGTCCATGCTTTTACTTCGCTATGGAGTCAGTGTCCTTTCCTATTTCCTTCCATTGGCGCTTCATTTAAATTAAAAATATTACCACATTTCCACCTCCCTTATTGAAAACAAATTTTTTGGTAAGAAACACAGCAATATATTACCCCCTTCGTATTTTTCCAGGTATCTTCACTCGTTCACTTCGAGCGGACAAACCAGTTGGCTAAAAATAGCTGTTCTCGGCTGGTTTCCCGAGCGTTGTGAAAATTACATTTTTTTATAGTAGTACTCGGAAAGGTGGCTCTGTACTACTTAGAAGGAAAAATAAGAAACAGATAGGAAAATAAATTTATTCATATCGATTTTTGAGAAGGTAATTGCCCACGTGATTTACCTTTGTTGGTAAATCACCCAAGTCCTGACGGGGCACGGGTGCTTCAACGAGTACCTCCATCGCTTCAAGATACTGGACGACCCAACCTGCTGCCACTGCGACGAAGAAGACACTGCGTGCCACACCATCTTCAGATATATTAGATGGGAGCGTGAGCGAGTGTCGGCATCGCTGTACTTCGGGGAATCCCTCACCCCGGAGAACTTGGTCCTCAAGATGTTGGAGAACGAAGAAGGCTGGAAAGTTATCACGGCCTTCGTGACCTCCATCATGAGGACGAAAGAACAGCTCGGGAGGGAATTGGAAGGACGATGAAACGCGCAATAGCCGCGATTCCCGAAGTAATGCCCAGACGGCGAAACCGGGAGTCGAGGATAGGGGTGAGGTTTTAGTCAGTGCGAGTCTGACACTACCGGCCTAGATCAAGCCGGTGTCTCGCACGAGATTTCCTCATCCCGGCGCAAAGCTAAAAAAAAAATATTATATTATAATATTTTTGCATGTTTATTATTAAATGCAATGTTATTACAGGCATATAATATTATTATGTAATTGAATAATTATTGAGAAAAACTGAAAATTACGCAAATTTATTTGGTTACTTTCGACTTCGACGAAAGTTATTCTATAAAATGTCTGGCCTAATTTGTACGCTATGGCTTAGGCAAAAGTTATACCCAATGAAAGAGCACGTTTTTAATGATTAATCTTGGAAAACCAAAACCCCCAATTTCATAAAACATGACTTTTTCGCGATTAACACAGAATTAAATATTTGAAATAATATTTTTTTCTGCATTTGAGTAGTATTTGCAATGCTTTTTCGGTTTTTGGAGACTTTGTGCCTTGTTATTGTCTAATATAATTATTCCATTTCTTTTAGTACTCTGCAAATAAATTTTAAAAACGTTTCAGAAGTATTATACCTACATATGGAAGTACTTGAAATACTTTTAAATATTTTATATAATAAATAAATCTGTTTAAGAATTATTTTTAAGAATTAGAATTAACTAGGTATATAAATATAATCAATAGTTTGTTTAACAATTTCAAAGCCCACGCAAATGGATCTTCTTAAAAACGTAACGAACCCTGGTGATTTAATAAAATGAACACGAAGCTAGTAAATTATTCAATTTTATTTCAATATTATATTGATTATAATATTATAATCACCAGAAGAGCTTCGATAAAAGAGAAACATACTGTCGTGGTTTATAATCAAGGAATTAATTTTTGCATGATGCATAATAATATTTAAGTAATTTAACATTAAAAAATAAATCATATTTAATTAACTATATTAATTTTAAAGTTTAATTTATGATAAATTTTTTTAAGGAACTTTATCAGAAAATCGTCCGAAAATCCTTTTTTATCATGTTTTCTTTTGAGTTATGACGTCATTGTAAAAAATTTTATCCCCCTAAAATATTTTATCGAATTTGTTCCAAATTTCACGAGCTCACTGTATCAAAATGGATCATTTCTATGGCTTACGTTATTTCCCCATCCATACTTTACACTTTCCTCTATCCAGACAAATTTGCTCCTATAGATTTCTTGCCGACATTGCTTTGTCCATTCCTTGTCTCCAACTTAATCTTACCCGAACTATTTGCTGTTTTCGGGAGGTATCCATTTCAACATCTTCTTTGGTCATATTTCTTCGAACATTCTGTTGACGTGCCTAAACTACACCAGATTTTGTTCGATTTCTTCTACAATATTTGATCTTACCTCCATAATTCTTCGGTTTCGTCGTTTCTCACTCTTTCAAGCTTTGATTTACCGGCGCTTCTACTCCAGAAATTTATTTCCATTTTCATAAGTTCTTTTTATTTTTCCTCTAATGGTCTAAACTTCTGCTCCATAGATGACCGTATTATAAATTCTTTGCTTCATATTTATGCTTATATACTGTTCAAGATCCTTATCACATTCCTACCATTATTTATTCGTTTTCCAATTTCCCTATTACTGCTATCTTCATGTATTCACCGTCCATACCTATATCTTATACTACCTGTTCAATTCTCATGCTTAGGTATTGCGATTTTTTCATGTTAATACTTAGACGAACTTCTTTATACTGATCTTTGAATTTCTGCAATCATTAATTGAACAAAAACAAAACAGTTATACTTGCCATACTTTTTAAAGCAGGAACAAAATTGAAATTTTTGACGAATTAAAAAATCTGTATAAGATGTTATATTTTTTTTCTTGCGAATGTCGTAAATCGCAAGTCTCTAACTTGTTCCATTTTAAAGAAAAAGTGTATTAACTCTGTGTTGCGATTCTGCGAAATGCACGCATATTCGTACCACACTGTACGCTTTATTTAAAAATATACCAAGAACTTTTTATATATTAAGCTTTAAATTTCTTTGTTTGGTAAATTTTGATTTATTGGGCCATTTGCCATTTTTGAGTAACACGCAAAAATGTGAGGTTGCAGAGTAGCCATTTACCATACTTTTCGTAATGGATAAAATTTTTTAATTTTTTATCAAATAAGCAATATTTATGGGATGAAAATTTAACTTTCTTTCGAATACGGTAAACCACAACTCTCTAAATTATTTCATTTTCAAGAAAAAAAAAGTTTATTAAAAGCAGTATTGCAATTCTACCAAATTCATGCACATTATACGACACTGTACGCATATTTAAACAAATATCTTCAACTTTTTGTATATCAATCGATAGATAAAATTATATGCTATAATTTCCTTTGCTAGATAAGCTTTGATTATATGGCCATTCTAGTCGCTACTACCTATCATACATTTTGAAAAATGTAAAAATACATATCGGCTGTAATACCGCACGCCTTTGAATAGAGGATGATGGTGCCACCGCGGGTTTGCGAGGTGGGTCTGCCCCAAAGTATCTTTATTTTGACTTAATCCATGCATGTTTAAGAGAATTTGGTTTTACTCAGAAGAGAAAGTATCAACCATCGTAGGCTTTTAGCTATTATAGGACATAGACTTGACCTGAAAGCTGTTAATTAATCGAAAATCGCCTCAGTTGTTATGCCTCTCTAAAGAAGCGTCATGATATATCTCTTTCTATGCATGTGATATGTGTTTGAAGTCCTTTCACATACATACATACATCGAGGTCCTATTTGTTTACCTCGGTGGTTTGCCATTGTTCTCCGAGGAGAGACAGTCAAAATAAAGTTCCCACCATACCTGGATTCAAACCGAGCGTTTCGCATTAGCAGTAGACGCACTTAACTGTCAAAGCTAAATGCTAAATAAGTATACAGAGTTATAAATTGAATAGCAAGTTAATTTTATATGGGAAATGGAACCTTTTCAGTGTTTGACTGGATTAGTCATAAAGAACCGTACCTCATATACGAGTATTACAACAAAATATTTGAACTCTTCCAATTTTTTTTATTGTTACTAAATATTAATTATTTTAAACGGTACTTAAATTAAGTACCGTGAGTAGACGTAAGTTATTTTGTTATTAATTAACTGTGTTTAGTTTATGGTGAGAACGTTTCATACAATTTTTAATGCGCTTTTGAGGTTTTGTTACCATTGTGGTGTGGTGGCAACGTCCGCATCGGAAAATAGGAAAGTTTCCTTTTTGTCTTTGTCTAGACTCGAGAAATCTCGAGTAAGCAGAGTGATAAACATTGTACTTTTCTTTTTAAGTTAATCCAGTAAGTAAGTCTGACTTATTGCACGGGAAACGGAATAATTTTGTTAAAACTTCATTAATTTGAGGTTACAGAAACTACGGGTCAGCGGCCCGCGATGGATTTGTTCTAAACTTGTAATATTTAAACGTTGACCAGGTTTGAGGTAAACCTACATTTTCTAGTTTCATCACAGTATTCTGTTTGTTTTAAGTCTATAGTATTTTAAGCGTAGAAAAATCAGTTCAAGGTTTTATAATTTATTTGGAAATTTTCCAAAAATCGCATGCGGCGCAGTAAATGTTTGAATTTATGATGTGCAAAGCTGGCTTACTTCCTTTACATGATAAATGAATTAACATGATCTTGCGGTGTTAAAAAAAGAGTTTAATGGCAAGACCTAAGTTTCTAATGATTTGGAAGTAAATCATTTGGTTGATGGGAAGACCTACGCAGACAAGATTTCAAGACATACAAATAACACAGTTTGTTTACTTTAGTCTGAATTCGGCAAATATTGCAACTTTTTGTGATAGTTGGATGTCACATTTACGAGTACCTATGTGTTTTGATGGAAGATGAAAATTAGAGTTTTGTTAAAAGTTAACTATTACACGAACCAATTTAACTTTCCGTGTCATTTTCAAATAAAAGAACTGGAGTAGATGAAACATATCGAGAATACCTGTCGGGAATTGTGAAAACCATTCTAAGCAATATTTAACCGAACATGGTATGCATTAGCAGACTACATATTTCTAATGAAGTCAGAAGTCAGAACAGAAAAAAATAAATCGTTACAGTACAATACATCATTGCGACACGATTCAGTCGTAAAGGACTCTTGGAATGTCATAATTGCGAATTTGCCTCTCGTGTCAACCGGGTTTTGGAGAAGGTAAAGATGGGATTGATAATTTATCGTCAATATTTCAACGTGTTTACAATATTACATTCCTAAAATAAATTGCCGACATCGATAGGGTTTATGCAATATAATACAAGTACGTTCAAGTAATGTAAAGCATTAATTGAGCTTTGTTTTATAATATATGATATGATGGAGTTAATATTATGGTTTCACATAATCAATAGTAAAATTTGAACTACTATTTGTTTAAAAATTAAAAAATTTGTGTGAAATGTGTCTGAATATTTTCTAAATTCACTTTTAGTTTATTTTTACAACAGCTAAAAAATTGTTTTTTTATGTCGGCGATGTTTTAGTATTATGGAAGACATTTTTAAGACGTTTTTCATTTTTTTAAAGAAAATAAATCATCGCCTTTGCTTTTTGATATAACAATTACGTCATATATAATTTAGCCTACGCCATAAAATTGCATCAAAATTTAAATGAATGAGTTTGTGAGCACCCTCAGCTGGAAAGCTTCATACAAATAGTGAGGCATTAATTTCAATTTCTGTTTAAAACAGTTCAGATTTCCCCAGACATACTTTGTATGGAATAACATTAAAGAAACATTTTTTACATCAAAAATGCTTGACTTGGAGTGGAATATATGTTACGAATACTGAAATAATCCTTTTGAATACGTGCTTTCTTTACTTTTCCGTTTATTTTATTCATTATAAGATCTAACGTAAAGTACTGAGCTCATATAAAAAACCAGCATTGTTGGTTTCATAAACTATTACTCCATTTCCATCTTTTGAAAATTACCTAAAAGCACTAAATAATTTTAACTTTTGTTTACAAAACATTGAAGGTAAACAAGATTATTAAAGCGGTTCATCCTAAACAATTATACAATTTAACTAGCATTTAACAAACATACAACTATTATTATTAATTTATTAGAAAGTTTGTGCTTAATAAAAGTTCGTACATTCACTATATAATGTGATTACAGTTAAAGCTTTAAACTTGGTTTTGAATCAAGTCAAACTTCAAAAGCGTTGTTACTTTTCGAATTAACAAATAAGCGAAATCTTATTATGAACGGGCTAGTTAATTTTAAACCAAAATTTGTTACAAAACAGTGCATTGACTGCATTATTGCATTAAAATAATGAATCAACTTCTTCAAACCCAAAATGTAAATTTTGCACTAAAAAATATTTCTCTCCCTTTCAAGCAATGCGTCAGTCCAAACGGACGTAAAAAAGAGACCTACCTACCAGGCTACACATTATTGAATTATTCAATTTGATTTCTTGTAATTTTTTGTATCTTGCCCCTACAACGAGATAATACAGTTTACCTTAGTTTAGCAACTGTACATATACAGTGTGTCCAGGATAACAATGCACTGCAGGGGATTTTTATCCTTTTAATACATCAATAGAGTACAAAAGAAAGAAATAAATAATAAAAAAAAGTTATTAAAGGAATTTAATGGAAAAAGTAAGGATTTTTATTAAAGATGAAATAATTCCAAAAAATAATATATTTTGGATATACACTCCAAAAATCTCAATGATACGGCACTGCTGCCAAATTCACTATGGTAGAGGTGATTCTGCACTGACTTATCGTATTGCTATCAGATGAAGATGAACAGTAGTGCAGAAGTTCGATTGAAAAGTTGGCAATTAGTAGTTTTCTCAGTTGTAAATTCGTTTGGAGATGTGACGTTGCACTCAAACTAATGACCGGATCTTGTGGTTTCATGATAACGGTGAAATCGCACAAATTCAGTAGTACATCAACAATAGACCGTCTAACTCCTAATTTCATACCCAAACTAATTGTATTATCCTGCAGGAGCAGATATTACGCAGGTTGTCGAAATAAAATACAATCAACGACTTTGTAAAAAATTTCAGCCGACTTCCAACAATCCCAAATACGGCTAGGAACTTATAAACCGAAGATTCCAAAATAAACAGAAGCCAAATACGCAATTATACGGATCTCAAAAATTTGTAGACAGTCGACTATCAAAGTACAAAAATTATTATCAAAATTGGCCTTCAGAAAACTAATCTCTCCTGCTTAACCTTGGAGTATAATTGAATATTATTAATACTACATGCAGGGCGCTATAAAATTAACAGTAAGATTTATTTTGCTTTACACTAGCGCCGATCTACCTAAGCTTCATTTCAGAACGCCCAATCGTACATAAAACCTCTGTAGCCGCATTCGACATGGGAGGAGCTATCACAAATAATGGCAAATAAGAATAAGGAAAGGAAAATGTACGTCGATAATGACATGACTGTAAATGAAATGAACGTGTTGAGTAAAATTAGAGCAGGAGTGAAAGAAGAGGCTACAAGTGGAAACGGAATTATACTAGGGTATAGGAAACAGTGACAATGAATAACAAGTGGTATGAATGTAAGGAAATAGAGAAAGCCCTGAAATATCAGAGAAGGATTAAAAAAATCCAGGACTGCCTCAAGCCGACCCACGCAATGAAAATGGAAAGCGAGACGGATAATGGAATAGAGTATATATCGTAGATCTAGTAACTAAAAATAAAAAGGTGAAAACAACCAAGAACATAGCAACATGCAATATCAGAACTATGGTGATACCTGAAAATGGATGAAATACTCAACGAGATTAAAAGATATAAAATCGGTATAACAGCTCTGTAAGTAATAAGATGAAAAGATAGCGGAAAATTCAAAGAAAGGAATTTGTTCTGCTGTACTCTGGAGAAAAAACATCAATGTAGAAATGGAGTAGCCTTTCGTAATGTAAAGGTATTGAAAAGTATGAATAAAGCGCGAAAAAGAGAATCTCTCAGTTGTAAATGTATTGAAGTGTTTTTATTAATTTTTATTTTTAAAGTTTTAAAACGTTGCTGCGTCCAATCGATATGGTTTTATCGCACGATCAATTTTCAAACTCAATTTTTATTATCGCCCACTTAGTTTTTCACTTATCATCGAATCCTAAAATCACTTTTCCAAATAAAATTTTAAAATACATTTCTAAAATTAATCCTTTATTTAAAAAAAAACTCCCATACAAAATTTAACGTGCCCGCTCAAACAAGGCTCAAAAAGCAGCTCTCCTACGTTTAACTCCGCTGTCGCTTCTTTATAAAACAAATATAATGCCAACAGAAATATAAAATCATCAACAGTAATTTTGAATTACAAATAATATTTAAATTTTATAAATTTTATAATAAAAAAACACGACAGTATAATACACCAACAGAAAATGCTGCTGAAGAAAAGAAAACGGAATTATTCAAAGAAACAGAAAATGTGTATGAAGTGACACTAAAGAAAGATGAAATAATAGCAATGAGTGATTTAATGCACAAATAGGAAGAGAAGAGTACATAAATGGAGTATCCGGAAAACGCAACTTGCATGAACCCAGAAACGATAATGGTGAAAGAACATGAAACCTGGCAGTAACACGGAACATGAATATTACATACAGAGGCATAAGTGTGGACACAAACCACAACATAATAGTGATGGAGATAAACAAAGAACAAAAATAAAAAAGCAAGAAGAAAGAGTATCAATCAAGAAATGGGCAGTAGAAAAGGTAAAAAATGAAAAAGAACAACGGAAATATGTGAGAGCTCTTGGTGAAGAAATAAACCGGAAGAAACACTGGAAAAGCCTAGAATAAGAATGAATAAGCATGAAATAGAGCACAACTAACGCAGCTGAAAAGATAATAGGATATATAGAGAAGAAAAGTGCAAAAGTGTATAGCGAATTCTATAAGAAAATACGAGACCAAAAAAAACAGATACAAAGACGAGGAATGAAAGACAAAAAAGGAAATAAAAAACATGAGGAAAATTAAATCAAAACCATATAGCGAGATTACTTTGAAAAATTTTCGAATGAAGAAATGGAATCAAGTACGTGGCATTTGGAAAAAATATATATAATAGAAATAACGAATTGGTAGATGAACCATCGTATGAAGAGCTTATAAAAATGGATAAAGAAACAACTTTGAAAATAATGTATGAAAAAAATGATAGTGCAAGTGTGGAGAGAAAAAAAACTTCCAATTGGGTGTAACAAAGCTAATGTGATATCAATACATAGAAAGGTGATTTGATGACTGATAAAGAAGTACTAAACTACCAATAGAACATTAGACTGAGAATATCAACACTGAAGCAATTTTCACTTACCATTGCTTATAGATTGTAAACAAGAATTCAGCAAAATAAAAAGAAATAAACTAACAAAAGAATTGCAAAATACCTAAAAACAAATAACCCCGAAGAAAACAATAGCAAGAGTTTCAACAAGGAAAGGAAACACAGAGGCATTTCACAACAATGCTAGGAGACTCATTGTCAGCCACACTATTCAACATAGTATTGGAAGGCATACTTGTAAAGGCATGATTATACATAAAGATATCAAGATCGCGAACAGCATTAGGAGAAACCTTGAAGAGAATGGAAGAATAAGTAAAAGGATGGGAACTATAATGGTAAATGAAACCAAAACAAAGCTTATGAACTTCAATGGAAGTAAAAATAAACCATTGAACGAAACACGAATAGTAGATAACTGCAGATTCGAAGAGATAAAAACCTTCAAATACGTGGGAATACAACTTAACAATACCAATTTGAGAGAGGATATTATGAAGGAAAAATTTATGGCAGAAAATAAAGCATTCTATGGCAACCAAAAGTTACTAGCGAATAAACGATTAAGTAATAGAACCAGAATTACGATTTATTATAATTATATTATCTCCGTATGGAACGGAGATAATCTAATAAGAGTAAAGGACGACAAACTAAGAGTATTTTAAAGACGAATAATGAGGAAGATACTTGGAGGTGTGAAAATTAGAGAAGAGCAATATAGGAGAAGAACGAACCTAGAAATAGAGGAGTTCAAGTAGAGAATATTTTAAAGCCCAAGTGATGACAGTGAGTTGGCTCGGATGTATCCTGAGAACCCGAAAAGCGGGAGCCACAAGAAAAGCCGGACGTGGAACGAAGAACCCTAGAGTAAGATGGCTAGATGAAGTAATCAAAGACCTGATAAACATAGAAGTGAAGAATTGGAGCAAAAATGCCCCCAACAGAAAATTATGAAGACAGATGGTGGTAACTTGTAAAAGTTAAATTGACAAGATAACAACATTGACAACTCAGAAAATGGATTTGCAAACATCGAACAATGCGGTAGATTTTACTCAAATTTACGTTTCATGACCGAGTGAGTCCAATCAACCAATTTTTCATCAAATTTCCGCGCATACAAGTGACTACAAATATCCCGAACGTTTTCCAAACTCCAACAAAAATAAACAGTTTGTGATCAAATATCGTGACAATTTATCAGTTTCTAAAATTATCATTAAATTAATTCGTAAATCGAAATGCGACGAAATTATTATCCAAAATTGGCAAATTAAATTAATATAAACGTACTTACTTAATAAAGTACCGATAGAAAACCTAGTAACCTAAATTCATGCTCAAAACTTTCTTTAAAGCTTTATAACGGTAGTTTTACAAATTTATATTCAGAAGTGAATTTTTCAGTTGTTTCATAAATTTAAAAATACCTATAACCGCAATTTCATTAAAGTACGAAAATAAAATTTTCACAAATTGATATAGCCATATAAACAATTAATTCTATTCATTACTACATAAGCTGGGGGAAAAAATTTCATAAATTGATGTATGCAATTAATTTTGTGATTATTTAATTGTTGTAGATACAATACGTACAATACTATAGTACATTCATAAATAATACCCAATTATTATGTATATGTAAAACAATTAAATTACAAAATGAATTGTTTATTATATTAATTTATGAAAAGTTTATTTTATAAATCAGATCTGTTACATTAATTTATGGTAATATTAAGTAAATGGGTTCGACATAATTAAAGGTGACACGTTGAAAGAATAACCATTGTCATTCCTTCGATGCAAATATGGAAATTTAATTGTTATACTAGTAGTACTACAGTTGTTTCAATTTGATATATAACCATCAGTAATTGAGACCGTGACAACTATAATATCATTGGTGTCACTGGAGGGATTCAGAGTAAGGTCAGAATAACTCTCTGACAATATTCATTGTGTGCTTTTAGATTTAGACTTTCAAAAGTTGTAAAATATTGTATAATTAGAGTTGTAGCCGGGGTTATGTGTATTTTTTACATAAAAGTTGTTTTAGTGCTTCTTACCATACTATATGTAAATGTAATTGCAATTATTGAAAAAAAAATTATGATGAGTTTGAATGAAATCTTAAAATTGAAAATTTGCTGTGTTGCTGTATTATAATTTAATGTCAATAAATATTATTAGAAATCCACATGGCTCATATAGTACAGTGGCTAATAGCTGCTATTGAAAGATTCCCGGGTACACCGGTACATCGGGTAGGAAAATGGCGACCAAGGAGGTTGTTGTAATTATCGCAGCATCAGCATATGGAGCTGGATTGGGAAATTATACTGTAAAATAATCAAAAACAGAATTTAATTTTTACTATAGAATTTAGTAGTACTCGTATATTTAATTTTAAGAATTTAGAGATATTTGGACTCAGGAAAGTTAAAAAATGAGTTAGAATCATGGTTGTTTAACTACCTCTATTTTCTATCTGCCTAAATTTATATTATTTACTGATTCAAAACGAAATATCAAGGTATAGACAAGTTCAAAAAAATTTAACGCTGTATAATATTTACTGTTAGCCAATCGCCAAGTAATCATTGCTGCAGACGAGCAGGATATTAGGGAAGCATATGTAATAGTAAGACGCGGGGAACAGTAAGACAATTGATATATTTTTTTATTCCAATCCGATTACACAAACGGTACTTTAATACAACATATTTAACCTTCAAAGGCACCATTCTATCCAATTTCAATGTATCTGTGGTGGCAGTTTTGACGGTTATGAGCTGCTACTGAATTTCGAGAGGCAAAACTAATTTTCTACAGTAATTTCCTCAGGTAATTATGCATAAATAAGGCAAAATTGTTTAAGTTTTGATGGATTTGTTGAATAATTACTAGATTTGGTTTAACATAAATGCATTCACATTTTAAATTTTTATACAGTGAGGTTATAGCGTAATTTTTTGCTATTGAAAATTGGCGATATGGGTAACAGTGCGACATTTAAAATGGGTAATATTGTAAGACGTTCTATTTATTATTAATTATGATTTTAAAAATCTGTTTGGTGTAGCAAAATATTCAATTTACCAGGATGCCTAGAAATTCACCAAATAAACTACATTTGGAATATTTTTTGACGAAAAATTACTAGAAGTAGAAGAAATTTCAAGAATTCAAAGAAGTATAAAATCTGTGGCAAGAATAGCAGCATTTAATTAATTTTAATTCAATAGATATACCCTGAAATCTTAAACTTGTTTTCCTAATATTGTATCTACATTTTTTTGCAAATAAATAGTGAAAACTAACAACCATATATTCCAGAATATATACAAGGAATTGAAATAAAAATTTTTCTTCTTCTCGGATCTGAATAAAATAAAATCTCAGGTGTGAGGGTTGGGATAATAAAACAACTGTCTACCACATCGACTAGTTTCGAACCCTGAACGGGTTCATCTTCAAGACTATATTGAGGAAAAATAAAAGGTCGATACAATCAAAACTCAGAAAAGGCAAAAAACGCAACACAAGAACAAAATTTACCTCGCGGTAAAGATGTACGTGGTTAACTCCCGAAACTGGTGACTCCGGTGGAATGGTGGAAATACAAAAGTAATGTTCGTCAATACAACGATATAACGTTGAAAACTTGGACAAGATGTTGGCAGTTTTCTCGCAATTAACATAAATTGTAAACATTTAACAATTTTAAAAATTATTTTCTAATAAACTTGCACAAAACGAATTATTTTTATACATTTAGATTACAACTGTGATAAAATTCTTATTTTTGAAATGCAGCCAACATCAAAATTCACCAATCCACCAATAAAAACTCAATGGCGTAACATAGAGTTGTGACGTCCTTTTGTCACATAGAATTTTGCGTTGGCAAAATTCTTTTTTGTCAACAAATTTTATTTTCAATTCTAAATAAATTTCAGTTTCCTAACGTCAATTTTTATTCATTTGATTTTAAATCAATATTTTGCATTTCGACGCCTGAACCTATGCAACCCAAATTACCACCAATTTCATTTTAACAATATTTCTGAGTCCACGCATGATCGAACGATCATCGGAAAGTTGACAAAATTTTCACCAATTTTAATATATTTTCAACAACCGAAATTATTTTACGACGATGACGTTCAATGTAGTGTATAGTGTGGTGATTTTCTTTTCAACACCAAACGTTTTATTCAATTAAAAATCAATTTTATGGATTTGGTAATTTCTAACGACGCTATTCAAATTGGAACATGGCGGAGCAAGTCACATCTGGACTTTCGGCAAGTCATAGCCGCCCATTTCGAACGAGGTATTTTCTATTTCAATATTTCCGACCTCGCCCGTTTGGACAAACCCAGAGGGATGCTTTATCCACCCCTAAAGATGAGCTCGCTATCCAACAGGTTCACTTGGTACCGCCTTTAGAAAATTTCATGGTCAACTTTATTTGCAAGTTGGTTAATTTCGAGGTATCATCTGCATCGAGGATGTTCCGATATTAGCGTGCTTTATTTTAATTACAATTTCCAACGTTCAACCTTTCAGCACATATGGTCGTATGGAAAGCAAATTTAAACAACATCTTTCTTCATTTTTAAAACAACAGCTATCCTTTAAATAATTTAATTAACAATTTTTACATGTGTTACTTTTCTTCGAAACTGTTTTAGGCCAAATTTAATTAGCAGGATTTATGCTAAACCATTTTAAGGAAAGGAGACATGTCACCTGCAGCCTTTTTAATCATAAACATAACATCAAGAAAATTGTAAGTATTCTAAGAATTGTTTCATATGAAAATTGTTAAGTTTTGATAAATGCCTTCAGCAAAAATAGCTACCTTTTGAAATTTATGAACTCGTTTTACCAATTTTTTGACCATCTTCAATGGCTCTAAATTTTTCACTTGCCTGCCTTGAGCAGTTTAACGGCGTACAGAACACGTCATCTTTTAACTAAGAGATTTTGATTCTATCCGAACACCACGATGTCTAACCATCTTTACGTTCTGAATAATTTTGTCGATTTATTTTTGTAATTAAATATTTCCATCTTTGTTTATTGTTATAATTATTATACATGTGTAGCCGAGAATTTGTTCAGTTGTTTTACGATTATTAAAATCTTTTTATTTCAATTAAAGTGTGTTATTCCGATCTCGACGAATATTTTTTATTTTATTTTTGATTTCCATTTTTGTCTGGGTATGAGTCACTAGTACATTGAACGCTTGTGCCGAGGCATGGCGCCCTCTAAGGTAATGATTAATTAAGCAAAGCCAGATACTATTTAAGAATCCACGAACGCAACCAGTTGCGACCCAAGCTCTCGAGACTTGGTATTAAACATACAGAGCTAGCTGATACGTACTCTCCATCGACGATCGAAAAAAGTGGCAGTTGAAGCTAAAGACTCTATTTTTGATGACCATTTGCCGGGTCATCGCTTTTTGAGAAAGTTATGAGTTTTTGAGCGTTACAGAGTTGCCAATGACCTAAATCATAAAAACGTTGTTAAAAAAGGAGTAGCACAAACCCAGTTTAAAAAACTCGCGGATATAAAACTCCTAGAAAACTGCCATCTTGCGGTCGAATATAAAAAAATCTATCTACTGCATAGTCGCTGTCAAACCTGTAAAAAGGATAAAGTTAGTTGTCAGATTTGATTTTTCTCCTTTTTTCCTTCCATATTTTTATCACCGACTTATAAGCATTATCAATCTGTTCGAAGTCGGTTATTTTGTTAACGTTATTAGTGTTTGTCAAGATACAGGCCGCCTCCAGAAACGCCCGCTTTGGAAAGTTGCTCTCACGTGCAAGAACTTTAACGTTTTCTTCGTCAAATTGGTGATTACAAAGACGTAGGTGCTCCGATAATCCGGTTTTATCTAACCCTTTCACTGCATCCAGCCTGTGCTGCCTTATTCGTTTTGTTAGTAGTTGTTTGGTTTGACCCACGTAAGTTTTTTTGCAATCGCAGGTGATTTCGTACACCACATTACTTTGGTATTTTGAAGGTACCTTGTCTTTAGTTTTCGAGTAGACCAAGTTTGCCAATTTGTGGTCGTTGTAGAAGGCCAAGCACAACTGCTTGTTTTGGATGTAATCTCGAAGTAGTACCCTCATCTTCGCTGCCAATTCTGGATGGAACGACAACTTAAAATATCGTGGCAAGGACTCTGGAATCGAAAGAGTAACCTCTGGAGGCTGTTTTCTTCTTCCTTGATCGAATAAAGCACACTGCAGAAGGTGTTCAGGGTAATTATTTTTAATCAATTGACTTTTCAATTCCAACAACCGTTTTCCTCTCAGATCCGGCGTGACACACCTAATTGTTCTGGTCTTTAACGTGTTGACCACACTCATTTTGTGGTTGAGGGGGTGTGAAGAATTGTAGTTAAGGAGACGTTCACTAGAGGACGGCTTCCTGTACAGGTCAGTGTGCATAGACCCATCTTTTCCAACACACAGCAGTAGATCTAAGAAGGGAATACATATATCGACCTCCAACTCGTGGGTGAATCTCAACCGGTAGTCAAACCCATTCAAAATATTTAAGCAGTTGTTAATTTCGTTAGAAGGCACCGCTGTGAGCATGTCGTCGACGTACAACATGAAAATTTTTCCTCATTATAGTCTTGAAGATGAACCCGTTGAGGGTTCGAAACTAGTCGATGTGGTAGACAGTTGTTTTATTATTCCAACCCTCACACCCGAGATTTTATTTTATTATATACAAGGAATTTTAATTATGGCTTATTATACCCAAGATTGAGGCCTTAGATAAAAAATCATCTCACTGTTGCCCATGCTCCCTATGCTAATTATAAATATTATAAACATAGTAAGAACATTAAAGAAGATTAAACTTACATAACTATAAACTTTACCAAATCATAAATTCTTTCAAATGTGGTGGTAGCAAAACAGTTATTAATAAAACCAATTAGTCCTTTGGAAAAAGAGTGTAACAAAAACACCGAAATCACTATTTACTTAACGACATTGGAGGGCATGTGCACTAATGTTGATGAGGTGTGACAAATTACTAGAAGAAATTAAAGTCGTTGGAAATTACTTCAAGTGGATGTGGGAGTGGAAATGCAAACGTGCATCGTATCCATACAACAACATAATATAAAAGCAAGGATATACAAGGAAGAGTCAATATCAAGAAATCATTAATAGATACGTCATAGTCTTCCCATAGGAATCCAAGATCTTGTATGACGAGAAGAATATGTATATAGTAACCGATAGTAAATAAAAAAAGAAGAAAATCAAAATTACCTCCAGAAAGGAGATCGGATCCGGATACGTCGGACGTTTCGCGTATTTAAATTAGAGGCACGTCGGACGGGTCGCCTAGTTAACCACTCTGGGATCAAATCACGAAAAGCTGGAAAAAAAATTGGTATACTTGGGTTTTTGAGGTCTGTAATTGAACAAGCTTTTCGGAATATTTCTACTCCGCTTTTCTGCAAAGTCTTCATGATCCATTTTTTGAGGTGAATCAATCCTCTTCTTTCTCTTTAACTTTCAAGTTAATTTATCCACAGAGTATTGATATTCACCCGAGGGCCGCGCTAAGAAATTCTGTTAAGTCCGCGATTCAAACCCACAATTCCTGCACTCTTAAATATATTTTTTTATATATTTTATATAATTATTATTAAATATATTAAAAAATGTCCGATTTTAACTAAAATTGGTATTCGGGTTTTTTTTACATCGCTGATTACGAATTCATAGTTATAAATTCTGTAAACTAAATGTGGGACTCAATATAGTGGTTCTATAAATGAAAAAGATGTCCGAGTTTATCTAAAATTTGTATTCAGGGTTACTATTTATATATTACGAATCCAAATTAAAAATTTCTATCAAGAAAATGTTAGATTCCGACGTCGCTGTTTCTATCGTATATGCCTCAATCTATGCTATATCATGCTGAACGAATGCGTTCAAACGTTCACCGAAGCTACCGCGTTCGTCGATCTCCCCCCTTATTCACCTCTTCTAGTAAATAATTTTAGTTTAGCCCTGTCCAAAGGGTAAATAAATATCTAAAAAGCGTCTGCTCAATAAAATTTCTTGCAACAAAAAAAGTAAAAAGATTAAACACCCGGGGGTTGCTATGGAAAATGAATAATTCTTAAAAATCTTTGGTTAAAAATTTTTATCTACTCGTATGTACATACCCATTAAATATAAATTAATATTACGAATACATCAATAATAGTAAACAAAAAATTTAAGAATGTCGGGGTTGTTTTTAAGGTGGAATGAAAAACACATTTTGCTTAAAAATACTGTAACTTTGTAAATAAATCAAAAATAGTAAAAATAATTTAAGTATCTCGGGGTTGTTTTTAAGGGAGTTATAAAACACACATTTTGCTTAAAAATTCTCCAACTTTGTAAATATATCAATATTAAACTTCGCATACACAAAAAATAGTAAAATAAAACTGTAAGCTAAACACGGCTAAATGTGTTATTTTCAAAGAAGACTGAAAAATGATTTTTTTCTTAATTTAGAAACTTGGTAAATATACTGTAATGTATGGTAGCCTTTAATTACCCTTAACATTGGTACGACAAATAAATGTGTGATGTTCCCCCTTTACCTTACTAATTAAATTATGCTTTCAATAAATTTACCCTTACCTGGATGCTTATCCCACAATAATAACTTTTATGTACAAAATTTTGTAGGTCACCACGGCTAGCTCTTAATTTTATAAAAAAAATTCATTTATTGTTAATAACTTTTCTTGATTGCATTAGCTCATCATTAAACTGAACAAATTCATAAATTTTTAATATTGATTTATTTGATTTTAAATTGGAAATAACATTTTCATGGCAATTTGATTTTAATGAAAAATTTTCATAAAATTTTATAAATGGTTATTATGGAAACAATTAAAGTTTACGCACACGCCTTAAATTTAATGATAACAAAAATTTCTTAAATAAATAGATTATGCAATTAAATGTTTATAAATATAAGATTTCTGACCTTTTATTTTGATCATTAATTCCGCACTGTAGGTATAATTAAAGAAATTTAACCTCACTTCCTGATTGCATCATTTTTCTTCCGTATAATTTTATTGTTGGTCGTTTACCCACAAATTTTGCTCTGCAATTTATCGTTGTGTTTCTAATCATTCAATCTTCGAAAATCCAACTACATCCACCACCACAAATTCCATACTTTCATACAAATTGGTGAGTACACTGATACATTTTTACAATTATTACGTAATATAACCTCTTTTTAGGTTAATCCACTTTCACTTCCCTATTTCGGGTTATTTTAACACATTTTATTGTAAAAAACTCTGGAGCAACTAAAATTATGTGTACATCTTCGTGAAATTATATCGTTACTATGTAAAACAAACACGTTACCAAGGATATTATTTTTGTTGCAAATTTCCAACGCCTGTCTGTTTTTATGTTATAAAGTTTTTATTGGCAGGTAAATTAATCGATATTTTCGTCACTTGATTTTAATTCAAATAATTGTTTTTTTAGGGACGATCCGCAAATTCGAATATGATGCACTATAATTGTTTAATTTGAAGCGAATAATTGTCCGTTCAGTTTATCACACCAAATAAATATCATCGAGAAACCTTTTTATAAGTTTGCATAACACACTAATCACTAATTAACCTAGTTTTATAACAAATTTTAACTAACATAATTTTTAACTAACAACTTATAACTAACAATTAATAATTATTTTTACATGATCTAATTTTAATTTTATTAATGAATTAATCATTTTATCATTTTGCCATGACTTTTCTAACACTCGAACGTTTATTTAAATTTCTATCTGCAAACTTGTTCATCTTTTAGACTTGCTACTGCAGCTACGCAAATTTTTTTTTTTTTTTCTGCAGGGAAGGGGGAAACCTTCATAGGCACCACCCCATCAGGGATGGTAGTGTCAGATTCTAACTGACTAAAACCCCCTCCCCGACGACAGCGGGCTTTACCTTCTCGGCATTACTTCCGCTGTCGTCTGCGATCTTCCATGCTGCATCGATGATGCAGGCTCCCGATGACCTCCCGGTTTAGCACGAAAGTTTGTGTCCGGGAGATCAGGCACTATCACTTGATTCTACTTTTCCAATTGAACCGGACACACCGCTCGCCGCGATCCAACACGTCTCACCGGGTCACCTAGTGGTCCGCAATCGTCAGTATAGGTGAAAGTCCACTCGTCATTAACTTAATAGGCGGAAATTCCGGCGACAAAGTCAAGGCCGAGCCGACCGTCATCCATACCGGAGACTCCGAGCCCCCAAGCGACCCTGCAAATCATATTAAATCACAGAGCGCGATGCGACCGGGTCATCTTGAAAAACTTGTGGTCGCTGGCAAAGTGCCAGTCCACTCGTCTTTATATTTGACGGCACTATTTTCGCGATCGTCCCCCTCTGGATTAGCACGAGAGTTTGTGTCCACAGAGGGTCTACGCGCTATCGTCGTACCGACACTAACCTACCCCGTCGAACGACCGTCACTACTCGACCCGACCCGACCCGCCGATCAATGACGATATTCTTCGGGAATTCTCTTGGGAACTTCTCGCGCATCTTCTCGCGGGAACTTCTCAAGGGAACTTAAAAAGGCTGTCATTGACTTAACTGTAGGGCGAGGACTCGAGTTGCGGCTTGCTCAGCTCGTCCGTCCCCCTCCTTGGTCTTCATCACTTGACTGATGAAGACCGCTACAGCCAGCCATTCGTCTTCGCCGGACAGCATGAAAGCAATCATGTTGTCCGGGCTTAGTGTGTCGCCCATCCGGAGCGAAATCATCACTCTCTCCCTCTCCCATCTTAGGCATCCGAAGAGAGTGTGTTCCGCCGTATCTTCGTCCCCGCAGTAACGACAGGCAGGTGACTCGGTCAGCCTGAACCTGTGGAGATATGCCTGGAAGCATCCGTGGGCGGTGAGAGCTTGTGTTATATGAAAGTTCACCTCTCCGTGCTTTCTCGCTACCCAAGGACGAAGATCCGGAATGAGCTTCCGTATTAATACCTACTATTGGTATTAATACAAAAATAGTAAAAAAAACTTCTGCAAGATCCATCAAGTTACTGTCAGAGATGTAATATAAGTATATTTTCAAAGTTTCAAAATTATAAATAAAATTTAATTTCATTCCGCCTTAAAAAAGCAGCCTACTTCATGTATTTAGTTTTCATCCCTCCCTGAAAGCAACCCCGTAGTACTTATAATTTTCGTACCGCTTTTAGTGTATTCGCCGATTTAATATTACTATATTTACGAAGGTTCAAACATTTAAACAAAATTTATTTTTCGTCCCTTTCTGAAAACAACCTTAAGTTGTCTGCTTTATGGTAATCATTGATTATTGGTAGAATTAAATTGGGCATATTCACCAATACGATATGCATTACTAATAACCTAATAGGCGCCATTAGAATGAAAGTCTCAATATTTTTATTTACAAAAAGTAAACAAATATTTCTTATTTACATGCCATTATCTTCAAATAAATGCGATTTAATTGGAATTTTTACTCTTTTTACTATATATTGAAACCCGGTGAACAACGTTTTTCAGTCAATTAGTGTTAATTGCATTTTATTTGTTGTAATTAAAGGGTCAAATGTATGTCTAATTTAACTAAATATTTTCCACCCTTAACTAAAATAATGCATTATTTTGCCATTCACAAGATCATCTTGTGCGAGATTGGTTTCGAAATATATTCAGGAACAAAAGTAATATAAAAGATGAAAATCAAATTATCTAAGTTACAAAATTTAAATTCTTTTAATCATAACGCACTTCTGATTGGTTAATATTTTAGCTACCATTCTGAGGAGGTTACACTGCTGCCTTTAGGCCGCACAATTAAGGCAATCATTATACTTTAGAAAGTATAATGTCCAAATTTTGTCATTCCCTAACGCACTTTTGATTAATTAATTTATTACTTCTTAACCTAAAAACGGTCTAATGCGGTCTTCAGGCTGTACAACCACGGTAATCACACAGAACACCAAATATCATAAGGAAATCCCGCAAAAAATACAAATTTAATCATATCATAAAAATATATGTAGGTAATTCACATTTTGGTTCATTACATTTATTTTTGTAGCTCCGATGGTTCCGAAAAGTTTGGAAACGTTTGTAAAATGCTGTTATCGAGTCAAAATTAATTTTATATCTCATAAGTGCAGATTACGAAATTTATTCCAATTTCTGCAATATACCCGGCATGAAAATGTCACAATATCATCGCTTCGACACGTCTCATCTTCTAAACCACGTCATAGATTTGCTACAAATATGATCTTTAAAAAGTTTTAAAATGTTCCTTAGATTTCAGTACAGAGAAAACCATACTTTTCAGTCTCTATTTTTTTATATATTGCCGTGAAACAAGAATAAAATTTTATTTTGTATGGCGGGAAAAAATGTAGCCGCACTTTTCTTACCTCCCCGACTAGCTCAAAAAAATTGTCCAAAAAATTGGACTCTTATGAGGGCGTAAAATTGGGTTCGATTATTTGTAAAATCACACTTTACAGGGTTGCTGACAATTCGCAACCTATACAAAACGAAAAATAATGAATTTATCATGTACCTCAATCTAATTTGTACATCTCAATGCTGTATTTGTCTTAAAACAAGTTAAATAAAATAAATTCTCCTCACTCAGAAACCTGTTCATTAATTAATACAAAATAAAAATCTGTAAAACAAAATTATAAATTTTCATAACAAATCAAGTGTACAAATAAACTCATTAATCTAACACCACCCAGATTTAATCGCACTAATTCAAAATTTAAAAAAAAAAATCGTCTAACGATCGTTTAAACAACGCGCGCACAATTACTGTCTTACCGGTTGTTTTCTCCGTTGAAGCGTTGAGTGAAGAATGTTGAAGGGAATTCAGATCTTCCTTGAATACGCCAGTTGTTTATATTCGTCAAGTCCTGCTACCGTTGTCGATGCAATTCCAATTCGTACCATCGAACGAATCAACCATATACCATTCGCCACGTCTTTCC
This sequence comes from Podabrus alpinus, assembly GCA_932274525.1. Classification (NCBI taxonomy): domain Eukaryota; kingdom Metazoa; phylum Arthropoda; class Insecta; order Coleoptera; family Cantharidae; genus Podabrus; species Podabrus alpinus. The sequence continues at coordinate 35,757,623 of OW026457.1, read as the reverse complement.
AAAGATTGATAACGTGGTACTAAAATTTCCATAATCCAATAACCAAAATTATAAAAAATACCTCCAGATTCTTTGCTGGATACAGTTCGAATTCCATTAACAAAAATTTAAAGAAATAATAACGTCCACATTCGTTGTTGGACACGGTCAGAGATCCATTAACAAAAATTTTCATAAATATTGCGTCCACACTCTTCGCTGTACACCGTGAGAGTCCTTTCAACAAAAATAATACATCCTCTCTAGTTCGTGGACACTGCGAGAGTCCTCGTTCCTCGCTCTTCCTAGCCAAACCTTATCTTCCTTCCCTTCCAATTCTCTCCGGAGACGGCGTAGTCGTACATTTTGAACTTGTAAGAATTCAATTTGTCCTTTTCACGTACAATTCACTTTATAGCCAATGACCAAATTTTTCACAGTAATAAAGTCGTTGATAATCGCTAAATGCGTACTACGTCACCAGTAATTAATATAAGATTGGTGAATAAAATGCAATTAATATTATTAAGTAAAATTTCAAATTACTATTGTTAAATTGTATGGTCATTTTTCAACTTTGTAAATTTGATTGGTTGTGGAGCGTTACATTTAATTGTTGATATGAATGAGTAGTTGATATAATTAGTAAATATGATGTGCAGAACTTGATTAGTTCACAATTTATTCTAATTTATTTTCAGAATATCCAAATTTTGTATTAATTTTTTATATATTAAAGTATATTTTATTGAAAAACACCATTTACTCTGTCCATACAATTGGCGCTCGAGCAAGTATAGTTAAAACATAATGATGTTATACTTAGGAGTGAAAAAAAAACAAATCGACGCCTAACGTTAGCGTTCCCGTAAAGTTACCCAAGAGCGAGACTTGAAGATTTTAGTTAGGTTACACATGTACTATAGTATGTGTAATGATAATCCCCTAAGGCTGATGTGTATAGTTTTATGTGTGTAGGCTTCAGAGACCAACTGTGGGTGAACTGCCTATTGAAAGCTCGGTGGACACGTAAAGAACTCATGGAAGTTTTGTTAAGATTTAAATGAATTTCATAATAATCCAGTCATTCGGTACTGAAAAACAGGGTTGCTAGGGAAGTTTTCTGGCTAATGGTATTTTTACGGATTTCAATGTGTACTTTTCGAATTTTTACTTTACCACCTCAGGTTTTTGATAAAAAACGGTTTTTCGACTTATCTCTTTTCCTATATTTTTTTCCTATAATTTATGTTTGGACTATTTTTTTTGTAAAAATCACTGACGTCATATGAGCCATAATCCAAATAACTACATGTGTCCTTGGATATCTTCAAAAATTGTATATTTTCCATTTCCACTTTGTTCCATTCTGGATGCACACATTTTAACCATAACTGTGGAACGGCTGAATTTATGAGCAAATGATAAGAGAAAAAATTGTATAGACTTACTATTATAATATATTAGTATAAAAAACAATATTATTCTTTAACCAATACTTCTCGAGTTATTAACTACTGAAGCAAAAAGTGTGGCGTTGATGTTAAGTTTAACCGTGCAAATAAAAAATTAAATAGGAGGTGGAAATCATTATGGTGTTTTTAAAAGTCATCAACTATTTCGTTTATGTTGTTTCCAACAATTTTAAGTAAAAATGAGATTTATCTATTATGAGAGTTTTCTATTATCGCTTCTTCACCATTTGATATACCAATGTTCTTAAAATTTATTATTGTCCAAGCCTGGCTTGAAATGCAATGCACGATAAAACTTTCACTGACCTGCAATTTATTGATTTCTAATTTTAAACTTTAAGACCTTCAATATTCAAAATTTTCCAAACTAAATATTACACGCTGGGGTCGCCAATAAACAGATGCTGTGTTACTGACCAAAATTTAATTTTTCGATTATCCAAATCCAATTCAAAATAATTTTCCATCAAATAAATTTTCTTCTTCTCTAAAATACAATCCAGCCACTTTAAATTAAACGCACTTTTCCAACTTAATTCTTTAACTTATTTTTACTTAAAATAAAATATTATTTTTAAAATTATAAAAATTTGTTTAAATTCTAACCGCGACTCACGTCTATTCAGTTTATTACCGATTCAATACAATCTATCAAATAAATTTTACAAACAAAATAAACTAAAAATTAAGAAATATTATGGCATTATAGATTATATAGCAAGAAGTGTTCATATTATGTAGATTTTTGTTAGAGTATGGATACTTTTCGATTAAATGGATACATTAGGGACATTCGTGGTCGTATCTCAAAGCTATGAATTTTCGATGGGAACGCAAAATGGTCGCCACGTTTTCTGCTATACCGAAAAGGTATCCGTGCGACGCGAAAACCCATATCATAGTTTCACTTGAGGGTTTGTTACCATGGTTGGCATGCAAATTTTTCTCTGATTAATTCGGATTCTGATGGAATGTCAGTATATGGCTTGGTATTAGCTTATAACGTTTTCTTCACCTCTTTGCTGATAACTCATTCAAAGTAGAAGAAAAGTTAACCAAAACCAATAAGGATTTCTTTAAAAGATTTAATTGCCTAAAAGTGCGAACCCTAGGTGGAATGCTAGCTTTTGGTGCAGTGGACGAGGGGTGAATCCGCTCGCAGAAAGGTAGTTTGTACTTCCTTTTAAAATTCATAAACATAAGTAGTCGTCGCAAACAAATCTTCAATATAAAGAGAGATATCTTGATATCACATACAATCTCGGACTTTTGATAAAAAATAAAACCAAAAGTTTAACACAATCAAATTCAAAACCCATCATACAAATTAATGTAAATATCAGGACCATTGTTTTGAAAGTTCTGTGTATCGAACAATGAAAAGGAGCTGAATTTCGCGTACCAAGATATTTGATGAGGAGTAAACCCATGGGGTATAAAATGAATTGATGGACTATAATTAATGAAAAGATGTAAAGGAACAATTATAGATGAAAAGGGTACATGAATTTCAAGTCGGGGTGTGAGAATAAAAGAATTAAATTAATTTAAAATTGAGTAAAAGTCAAAAAACCTGTGTTAAATCGAGTAATTCATATACGATTTATGAGCCAAGGAAAAACGTACGAGAAATAGTGAAGAGAATATCTAGGAGTACAAGAAAGCAAGAAGAGAAATGAAGATATGCAAGAAAAAGAAAAGGCAATATAATGAAAATAAATTGAGGAAAATACCAGGAAATTTGAAAACAAAGAAATTAGATCATTTTACCATGAAGTAAAAACGAAGATAGGAGGACACCAAAGCAGAAGTAAATATATAAAACATAAACAGAGAGACTTGGTAGGTAATCCGGGTGAAATCGTGGAAATATCGCGGATGATGTGGCCTTAATAGCTAAAACAGAAAAATAATTAATAAGAATATTTAAAATGCTAGAGGAAAAAGTAAAAGAGGTGGGGTTGCAAATTAATGAGGGAAAGACGAAGTACATGATAATGGGAAAATAAATAAAGCAGTGAAGAGTGAGTTAAAAATAATGAACACAAGAGACGGTACGTACACTTTCGAAAGGGTACATAAGTTTGTATACCTGGGGGTACAAATTCAAGAAAACGGTCACGAGGATCAGGAAATAAAAGCAAGAATTGTAAAGGGAAATCAAAATATGAAGCCTTAAGTTATACAGGGCAATTGTCCTTCTTGATTCCGTGCCTCTCTTTCTTTCCATCCCAACATATTCATTTTATGTTTCTTGCTTCATCTCACCTCTTATTTATATTTTTTTATATTTCTATTATAGTTATTGTTTAGAGCTTTTCTGGTCATAGAGATGGTCATAGTTTTGGCAGTTAACTGCGTCTACTGCTAATGCGAAATGCTCGGATCGAATCCGGGCAGGGTAAGAACTTTATTCTGGCCGTCTCTCCTCGGAAGGCAATGGCAAACCACCGAGGTAATTTGCCTAGAGCTCCCATCTCAACATGAAGTGTATTACACTTCCCGTGGTTCGGAGCCCACGTTAAACAAGTAGGTCCTCTATGTATGGAAACACTTGGAACGCACATCACATGCATAGAAAGAGATGGGTCACGACGTTCGGAAACGAACAATACGACTTAGGTACAAGTTAGAGCTTTTATGGTTTTTTATTAAGATAGAAGTAAAATTCTTAAAGAAAATTAACTTTTAAGTTTTCAAATTTTCATAAATATAATTTTAATATAAATTTAAAAAAAACAAATTTTTAACTAGAACAATTAGGTGTATAAAATTGGAGAAGACTTCGAATAGAATATAATTATTACGGATATTGACATCAAAATGTAATACAGGTACCTACTTAAACGCTAATTTAGCAAGACCAAGTTTATTTGCAGATCTATGTTAATTTTTAATTAACATTTCCACTTAAGCTATACATCCTCAATGAGAATTTTTAATGCTTAGTGCGTTATAAATTAATAATCGTTTTTTTTAAATTCTTCTTCTTCTTCTTACGCTAGGACTACGTCCTGTACTTCCCAACTATATGCCTCTGTCAGAGGCACTGTTGGTTCTGTGAGCAGTTTTGGTTTTCACATCTCAGGTAGCTTGCTAGGCTTGCCTTTCGATGTGCCTGCACCCTGTTTTTTACTGTTATGATGGCAAATCATTAACACAGGGGGACCGCCTGCTTAACGTGTCCTCCGAAACACGGAAGACGGCCAAGAAATTTTTAGTCAATACCCGGAGTCGAACCGGGGCGCCTTGCGTTAGCAGTTGATTGCGCTAATGTTCAGACCATGACCGTCTTCTAATTTTTTTTTAAATTTTAAATTAAATTCTTTAATTTATTAGAACGAAATGATAAATTTTAGAAATAATTTTCAAATTCTAATCGGTAACCTTTTGTTAGTAATCCAAATAGAAATATTTAAAGTTACTTTTGAATAAAGGGATTTTTAAACTAAAGAAATTTTCATTCGGATATTCCCTAAAATTCTACTAGAGTACGCCTTTGTACTAAGTTTTCCTTTAAAACAGAAAATAGCCATATTTATTTATTTGCCTCTTACATTCTTATATACAAAAATTTTTTAAGTACGAGTATAAAAAGTAATTGAAGAAAATTTAAATCGTCACTTAATAAGATATGTGTCCCTGTTACTTTAGGTGGTGGATATAAAGCACTTCTTTAAGAAAAAAATTTCACTCAAAATTTCGTCAGAATTCAAACCCTGTTTAAAGTAATTTTTTTAATTTCAACGTTCACATGGCCATAGCACTGAAAATTTAATTTTTTTACTGTAAATGGTCCAGATAGCAAATTTAACAAATCACAACTTTAATCTGATGGACTGTTTGGAAAAACCAAACAAGTTCAAAGAAAAACTGAAATTATACGTGAAAAACTGTAATTTTTAGTGAAATATACTGCACCAAGTACAGATTTAGTCAATTATGAATTCGGTGGAAAATATCCCACTATTAACAAGCAATTTCAGTTTTTCTGTGAAATGGATTGGTTTTTCAAAAAAAATTTACTAGACTACAGTTGTAGCCTGTTAAATTTGATATTCGGAAAAGACTGTTAATTTTTTGTAAAACGTTTCGTTGAAAAGATATAGGGGTTATCAAATATAGGAAAATTTCAAATAAATCTTAATTTTTTTACTTAAGCTGTTGATTTTAGGTAATAAATGTTAGGTAATAATTGTCTAGATAATTTCATGCTCTATAAAAAAGTATTGAACCATTGACACTATGAAATCAATAGTGTTGTTGTTATGGCCTTTGAAGGTAGAAATTAAAAAAAATGTTATTCTCAAGGGTTTGTATTCAGACAAAAACTTTAAGTTTATCATTTATATAATTTAATTAAAGGCCACTATTTGGTTTAGAATACAAGATTTGGCAAATGAGAGGGATTATTAAAATCTGCAGTAAAAGTCTGATTATTTTCTACATACACTAGATTATATTTAATTTTTAGCTACTATATGGAAAACTTCACTTCATAAAAACATTGGTTAGCCATAGTCAACTATATGGCTATGACTAAGCTTAAACCATTTCGATATAACAATTTAAAAAGGACACAACCAAAGAATTCCATCAACGACATACATGTTTCGATCTTATTAGATCTCATCAGTGGCACGTGTGCGAATTTAGTCACCATTTTTTGAAAATGTTCCAGGTTATTTTATATTGTTTCAAAAAATTAAATCCATAAATGCAAAATTGCAGATTTTTCTTTCTTCTTCTAAGTTTGTGATAACTGATGGATATCTCAACAAAAATTCAATTTCGAACAGTGGACGACTGGCTAAAAATTTTCACTCCCTCCCAAGTGTTTATTTTAGCACTTATGCGTTAAATTAAATGTAGTATTTGAAATATTTTAACTTATATTTAGCCCACCCCTCCCCAAAGATATTTACTAGTAATAAATAATAAAATAATCATTAGAACTGTATTAGGTTGGAGAAAGCAAACAAAATAGGAATCACAAATAATTAATGTTAACTCAGAAGGTTTTATTGACAACTAATTTAGATACATTGCATATTTTGATTTCAGTGCCAAGGTATTTTCCAAGATGGGATACCCAAATTGCAGAAAGGTTTCCTAGAGTCGAGAAGCTTGTTTAGAAACCTGATAACATGAATCAATTCATTATATTTAATTAGTTTTTCGTTCACACCAACTGGCATTCCAAATCCTTTATAAATGAATTTCTTCAATTCATCATTAACCATAATGGTGTTTCTCTTATCGAATTCTGGGTAGAGATTCCAAATTATTTCTAGAGGTTTCACCTATAAAAGATCTGATTTATATATTTGTAAGGGAGGAATCAAGAAACTTACAGTTGTATTCCCTACAACTGGAATATAACCTGTAATTGTTGAAGTACAATCAAGCAAAAATGATAATTTGGGTGCTATCTTGCGTACGAATAGCTTCAGGCATATCATTTTGTCTACTAAAATATTTATACTGGTTGCAGACCATATTGCAATATTGAAATTGGGATGCATTTTATAAATGAAATTAGCAATTTCTCTCTTATGATTTTCCAAAGACTTGCAAGCTGGTGAAAATGGAATCAATAAAGCATCAAAATCCAAAACTAAAAATCGTTTCTTTCTGTCTGGTTCAGTTATATCAAAAAATCTGCACGTTCTGGTTAAGTACTCCATTTTATTGGTGGCTCTGGGTATTTTCGATCTATATCTCTCTTGAGCGTTTAGAATTACTAAAAAATTTCAAATTATAGATCAAATTAAATAAAACATAATTTTTCTTACATTTCATCGGTTCAGGGGTGGCGACACTTCTCCAGTCACTTTCACGGTCCAAATTACTTAAATTAAGTTGTGGAATACCTTCACGAAGTATTTTTAATGAACGGTGGGATACAACTTTTGGTGGTATTTTATCGATGGATTGGTCTGATCGCGGAAATGCAAAACTACTGTCGATTGAAGTCCTGATTCTAGGATGTGGAATACCTTCACGACGTATTTTTAATGAACGGTGGGATACAACTTTTGGTGGTATTGTATCGATGGTTTGGTCTGATCGCGGAAATGCAAAACCACTGTCGATTGAAGTCCTGATTCTAGGATGTGGAATACCTTTACGACGTATTTTTAATGAACGGTGGGATACAACTTTTGGTGGTATTGTATGGATGGATTGGTCTGATCGCGGAAATGCAAAACCACTGTCGATTGAAGTCATGATTCTAGGATGTGGAATATCGGGTTCTTCAGTAACGTTTTTTTTTTTTTTGGTTTCCCAGGTCTGAGGGTAAAAAAAGATTGTTTTACCAAATTACGTAAGGCTAACCTTCGCATTTCGTTATAAAATTGTAACAAATCTTTAACTCGAGGTCGTTTAATACGACTGGTCGGATTATTCTTGGCAAATGATTCCATGGCCTTCGAAAAATCTGTTTGTATACGAGGTTTTCGCCTTAATTTTTTCCTTGAACGTTTGACAGTTATAAGTGTATTGGTCGCTACTTCGGTAGAAAGTATGACCTCATGTTCAGATCCATCCGAATCATCAATGTTTATAGGCGTACCTCCAAATGATACGCGTGGAGTTGGCTTGGAGTCTTTAGTTCTTGGACCTTCGTTAATTAACTTAATGTTGTTGTCATCTCTTCTTAACATATTTGACATTGTAGAATTGGTAGAAGCATTTGAAGCACTATCATTCATTGGATCTTCATAACTTGAACTTTCATCTAGATCATTTTCCGAATAGAACTTTACAAAGAAATCACGCATCGTAGAAGATTGTTTTATAAACAGGTATAACTTTTATAAGGTATAACACTTGAGTATAAATAAATTGTAGTACATATTCAAAATATGTAAATAAATTAGCAACCTTTTATCGCAACGTCGACATAAAACTGAGTTATTTATTTGACAGCTGTTATTTAGTTACTTTTCGACCATTCCCTAGCAACCAAATTATTTTGTAATTTGTAAATAAAATACTGTAACTTTTTTTTGACTTAAGTGTACCTACTTTTTAAGTTACTTTTAGTTTTTGAACGAATATAAAATTAAAATATAAAATAATAATTGAGTCGTGTAGGTATGTAGGTACTACATCCGAACTAGTTTTGAAAATGGTTTCATCAACTTCACACCCTACCCCAACTCCGGAATTTAACACGCTTTATGGAAGAGGATCTCCGGTGCAGCTCACCGATTCTGATAATGCATTATAGAGCAAATATAGTTCTTTTTTATACCAAATAAAAAATTTGTGTTCTGGATAATTTAATATTTTCGGGAAACAACCCCCAAAAATTTTAAATATGAAGTAAAAATACAGGGTGCCCCCGCGATCGATGTAATCTTTCTAAATTAAAATTTAAACCCTTACGGGTAGCTACCTTTAAAGCAATTTTATTTAATTTCTACCTTCGAATGGCCATAGCACCAAAACTGTTAATTTTTGAGTGTTTGGAATTAATTAGGGGTTGTTGTATCAATAATACAATACGCCTTTGTAACAATAATTTTAACACATCAACGGAAGAAGTTGACTAAATAAGTACCTACATATTTTGTTGAGTGAGAACAATGATTTCGGTGTTAAATTGTACACATTTTAGCACGATGATGTGCTGAAAAAATGTTCCTCAACTGGGATTCGAACCCAGACGTATTCGAACGTATCAGCTGTGAATACGTGCGCTTAAACAACTGCGCCAATGAGGCGATATGTTTAAGTAGCGCGGAACTTCTATATGTCGTGAACTATTTCTAGGGCCGCCACATCACCCTCCCCCTAGCAACCATGTCGGTTGTGAGTAGTAAGCCGTGGCTGTGACTGCAACCTAGTCGGTTGTTAGCAGTAGCCGTCGGTGGCTGTTGTCGTGGCTTAGTTAGCCATTTGTGAGAGAAGGAAGGAGTTGAGCGTGAATTTCCTAGAAATTAGATTTTTTAAGAACAGGAGTACTCAATGTTCTATCGGGGTCACCAATTTAGCACGATGATGTGCTGAAAAAATGTTCCTCAACTGGGATTCGAACCCAGATGTATTCGAACGTATCAGCTGTGAATACGTGCGCTTAAACAACTGCGCCAATGAGGCGATATGTTTAAGTAGCGCGGAACTTCTATATGTCGTGAACTAATTCTAGGGCCGCCACAACATTATCAACAACCAATTTCGTTTTTATGGAATGGATTGCTCTTTCAAACACAGAGAAAATACAAATAGTTTTTGAGAGCGTCAAATGAAATTCCTCTCGTCAGTCGATATGATGCCTCCCTACAGAAGCATCGTGATCCATCTCGTTCTATGCATGTGATATGCGTTCGAATTGTTTTCACATGCATAGAGGACCTACTTGTTTAACGTGGGCTCCGAACCACGGGAAGTGTAATACATTAATTTCGAGATGAACTTTCATGGCAGATTACCTCGGTGGGTTGCCGTTGTCTGTCGAAAATGAAATTTACAAAGCGTCAAATGTAAGTCAGAAAACGTCAATTGTAATTCAGAAAGCATAATAATTATTAAGATTACTTACTTTCATTTTAGTTACCAAAAATTTGAACAAAAAACCAAAAAGAGTACTTCCGTAACAATCGTTATACACTCACAATTTAGATATCTCTGAACAGAGAAGGGAAATGCTGAAATCACTTTTATAATACTTTCAAGGTATATTATGATTCAACGCATTAAGTTTTATAATTTATTTAGTATGACCAAATTATATTCTACTGCACAAACACACAAATCATTACACAAGTGCAAATAAATATTTTGTAATTTTATTTATTTTAAAAATGTTTGAGATCGGAAGTAGTTATGGTTGCGAATCACACTATTAAAAATTATCAAAATTCCATTAGGTATTTGAAAATTCAACTGCAGTGAAGAAAATTGTTTAACCGCAGAGGTAAAAAAACATGAACACAGAGGTTTACAACTTTCTTTACCTGATTTAATTTAATTAATGGTTCCTGTTAAAAACCAGATAAAGAGTTACATACTATTGTATTGTATTGTATTGTACTTAGGGGTCGATTGGCCGCATTAGCCTTTCAGAACTGCGACCAGTATTGATCTTTTGTTCATTACCCTGCTAATTAGGTATTCAGGAATTCAATTTTGCTAGCAAAACATAGAATACTCCTGAGAGGTTTTTGTTGCACCTCTTTGGATATAAGGCATGCATGATTCCTATCTTAACCCCGGTTAAGGCCTGGCTGAAGGTAGGTTTAGCCACCCCATCAGGTGCCGCCCCATCCTCATCAGTCCTTTCCCGCCTTTTATCACGGGTTTCCGGGGTACAGCCATCCGATCTGTTTCTTTTGGCAGTTTTAGGATTATATCCTACACGGGCAAGTTCCCTGGCTTTATCAGCCGGTTGACCCATTTGGAAGAAGTATTTCATCCGCTTGCGAGCAGCTCCACTGAGTCTTTCCCTTTCAGTCTTTATTTGTAGGCTTTGTAGGGCTGTGTTGACTTCTTCGTCGCTGCTCGCGAGAAGTACCTCCTCTGTTCTTTGGTCTGGATTTTCACCCAGTTCCATGGTTATTATCTCCTCAGCCTTTTGGCCAGAATTTTTATCCTGCGCCATAGGCTTTAGGATTGGGTTAAGGCCTTGGGGGGCCTCTGTTGTTGACTCTGTTGGGGGCGAGTCTCCCTTTGTTTTTTTCTATTTTTCTTCGTGTTGATCCCACGAGAAGCTAGGGAAAATTATCACCTGCAGCAGAGCCCCGCTTACCACAGGGAGGCTATATAAAACCGAGACAGCGCCGGGTGCTCGGAGTTCGCATATTAGTGACTGGGATTACCTTCCCAGCCATACAGTCTTGGCATATGCTGTTCCACCGTGACTTTAGGGTTTTTTATAGAGGATTTCTCCTCGCGAGTCAGGCGATTGAGCCCAGCCCCCCGCGATGTTCCTTTCCGCAGCATACCGGCACCTCGCCTATTGTCGGTTGTTGTTGCGGAATGAACATCCTACGGTGTTAAGCAGACGAGTGGCGAGTTTCGTCTGTAGCTAGGGTACCTCGGGTGCGCTGTACCCGTACTTAGGTTATTTCAGCCTAAGCCCCTGAGGGGAAGTTACATACTAACTTCGGATGTAGTAAAAATGTTGGACTGACTGCTTGACGGTTACAATTTGCCACTTGAGATGCTCAAAGAGGAAAGGAGTCAAAATATGCTGCGACACTTTTGCGAGTAGGTACTTTGGAGTCCACCGGAACCGCTTTCTTTCGGTATCACATAAATTGAGAGCTAGGGATAAGTTGATTTTCAAATGGTAGAATAGTATGAAGAAAAACAACCCGGAGAAATCTCCGAACAATTTTGAAAACTGTTTGGACCAGCGGCGACGGTTCTCAAGCTTTTATTAACGGTGACAAATAGAGGGACCTTTTAATATTTTGTGACATTATAGAAAATTGTCCCATCTTTTCCTAAGTAAATAATATTTTTCTTTCCTAGAATAGATCCTAATATTATTGATTGATCTTAACATCATATCAAAACTATTTATATTTATTTAGAGATAAGTTTAAAATCAATTGGAAGAAATTAGTCAGTTGTATTTGAAGAGCTCACAGCAAAACATCAAAATAATTTTGAAAATTAAAAAAAGAAATTTGAATTACTTTTATAAAACTAATTAGTTTAGATTAAAAGAAACATTAATTAGAAATCACGTGATATTACTATGGAGCAATCCACCAAATTGAATAATTATGAATAAATATATGTCACAAAAGTAAATGGAAAATTGTGAAGTTCGGAGCTGAATCATGAGATGAAACAAAAATAATTCCTTATAACTATAAAATGATTATAATTAAAGAAAAAAATTAAATAGAAATGCGAATAACAAATAAAAACTTAGCAATTATTATTATTTATAACCGGTTTTCTTCTGGTAATGTTAAATTTGTAATTATTTGTAAAACTATTTGAATTTGTCTTTTAACCCTCCTGTTGACGGGTGGATTCAGATTCACACCATTCGACGGGTTGGGTCTCTCAGACCCAAACTGTGTTTTATTTTTTTCCCCTAATAATACATTGATATGCCCAGTTTCTGGTATGCATTTGTTAACCTGGTCTATTTTGCACTGCTAAGAGTAAAAATAGTTGTGAAAAAAAACATTAACTTGGGAGTTCCCATTTACTAAAAAAAAGTTACATGTAATGCAAGTTTTCAAAAGAAATTATAAATTGAAAAAACTAAAAAGACAATAACATACAATTATTTGTAATGTTATATGGCTGAATAAGTGTAAAAAAAATAAAATGAGTGTCCATAAATTTGACACACAAAATATTGAATGCAAAATTTCGTTAATCAAATTTTGCCGCACAGTCGGCGCAGCATGGTTTTGTGTGTTCCAAACAAATACAGGAACCACAAAACTTGCACGAATATCTTGATTTTCGGTCTTTGCAGAATTTAGAGTAAGAAAGGTAAATCCTCTAAACTCGAGATAAAAGTTTGCTAACATGCAAAACACGCAGAAACGATAAACAATTGAAATTTAGGGACTTACGCAAAAGATTCTGCGTGAATACTTAGAAACTAGGGGAAGGCCCTAAGAATGTTTTATGCCTAAAAACGACACAAAATTAGTCCCTTTACGAAATACGAAAAAATAAATTGTAGGAAAAAAACTTACATGAATACACGGATTGGGTCTGACAGGCCCAAAGCCCCTCTGGCAGCCAAACAACAGATGATAAAATTAAGACAAATTAAGGAAAACATGTCTTTATTAAAGTTAGGAAGGTACCAAAAAGCTAAAGAACTTAAAAAAATTATTTTAGAAAATACAACAAAAAAGAGATTTGCCTGGGCCTCACAGGCCCAGCCCGTCAACCGGAGGGTTAATTTAGTAAATGTTAATATTAGCTTTAATTTCTTTGTTTGAGAAAAATATTTCATATGGTTTATAGAGTTCACGACTAAAACAAGTAACAAAACACGAAAAGTGACAATAAATATTACAACCTTGCTAAAAGACATAATATACAAAGCCGGACAGACAAACTAAATTCCGTAAACTCAAAGTAGTTCAAACAATCAAGTAATTATTTGTCAAAGTACACATATTTACTTAAGAACTAATTGGTACCTCGTGGGAGAGTTAGCTTTAACATTAAGAATATCAACTGTCATTAGTGTATTCTGCAGCTGAGTATTATACTCCATATGAGCACTAAGCTCTCGCACTCGATATGTTGAATCTATGGTAAATTATACAATGCGATTACTTTCGGAAGATATAAAATCTACATCCCTACCTTGGCTTCCTGTTCTTGCTCACGTTGCTAATCCTAAAATTATAAGAGAAGCAGCTCTTTTGAAAGAATAGAAGAAAATTAAATCAGACCTTACTCTACCAATCCATTTAGATATTTGTAATAGAGAACAAAATTAGTTTATTTCTGAAAATGCGCTTCAGTATGCCATTACTAACCTTAGAAGTTGTGTTGGTGATATTTCCAGGTAATGAATAATAGAACAATTGGGTTTCGCCTGGGAAGAACATCTAACAATGTAACCCACAAGGATCTTATACGTATTAGATCCCAGTTTTTGGCCTCAAAGTTTTAACCGTCCAACTATACGTTGGACAAAAAATAAACCTTAGAAGAACAGATCATGAATACACAAATTCCATGCTACATAAATTGAACTCGACAATATTTGAGACCTAATACAGTATCCAGGCTCGATGGTTTGGATGGGTCCTTTTCGATGTTTGTAGTCAAAGACCCCCGAACCACGTTTTCCATCTATTTTCCAGGAGAGGATCAGCTATAGCATCTCATACTTTTGCACTGGCAATATATGACTAAGATAAGCAACCTAGCGACGCTTACCAATATTTATCAATTTTCTGTCCAGTCCCGTTCTTTATAGCACCTCCTGATTCAACACGTGATCAACCCCAGGATATTCTCAGAAGTCCTCTCAAGATTCAAATCTCTAGTACCTCAATGCGATTCGTGGATTTAATTTTTATTGATAAAGTTTCGCAGCCATATACAACATATTCATTTTTGAGAATTCCTTCCTTGCTGTTCCTGTTCGGACCTTGACTTCCCCGTCACAATCCCATTTGTCATCTAAGTGGCATCCCGGATATTTGAAAGGTATAACCTTCTGTAGCTATTCGTTGTCCTTTATATCGAAACGTTAACAAATAAATTCTGTCAGCTTATTATCATGTATTTAGTCTTCTTGATTTTTATGAAGAGGTCGGATTGTTTACCAATTTGGAATATTTCATTAACAAGTTTTTGCAAGACCTCTTTGACATCTTATATAGTTTATTGGTTTTTCGTTAACCTTTGTCTTATAGGAACTGCTGGAATGTATTTTTCACATATATGTTAAATAGCACGGGGGGATAACATGAATCACTGTCTCTCTGCTTTAAAGCCACATACCGAGCAAAAATAGGGGAACATAGACTTCCACCACTAATTCGTCTCCTGCACCAACAGAGCTAAAAAACCTCACATGTTAACCTAGCCAATGAAGTTCACCACTCCTTCAGTCCCTATATTATTGGGCAACCATATTGGTCCTCAGCTAAATAAACGCCCTTCTGGGGCTTTTTTTGTTTTACTCCTTTGGTAACCTGAAAACAATCAGTCGATAGGTGGTTGTTGATCCGTGCTTCGGCTGTTTGGTTCCAGTATAACCTTTATGTAATTCTAATATCGTTTCCATGTCGACCGATGTCTTTTAGCACTTGCAATGAAGGTTTGTATTGGACGCTTTTTGATAATCTATAAAGCAGATAAAGACTTTTGTTTGGTGATCGTAGCATTTTTAATTTGGCAAAGCCAAATTGGGTCTCTCCACTTGATTTCACGTATTCTTGGAAGATTTGGCTTTGTAGATATTATTCTCGGAAAGACCTTTAACGCGTGACTTATAAGACTAATATTTCTGAAGTTCTCACACTTAGTAAGAATGTTTCTCTTTGGGACTGTGATGAACTGAAGTATTCAAACAAACCAATCAGTATATTTCCGGAATTATGTATATTATCTTGCTGAACAAGGTTGCAAGTATTTGTGGCTTTATAAGCCTCAACACCTCCGCGTTTACATTGTCATTACCAGGAGTTTTGCCACTTTTCGCCAGTTTTGTTGCTCTTTCCATCTCTGATATGAGAATGACCAAGTCCATGCGCTCCGGGTCATTTATTTCCTATACTCTTTGTTCGTCTTTGAATGGTAGTTCTTCCACCATTCGCGTTGTAGTTCTTGTCTATCTTTTATAGTTTTATTATTATTGTCTTTAATCGTGGTTATTGTGTTTTTCTGGAATATACCCGTAATATACTTGATTTTCTTATGAATGTTGAAAGAGTCATGAACGCGCAGTAACTCTTCTGCTTCTCTACATTGTTCTTCTATCCATTTTTTCTTTGTATTGCGTATCTTAGATGCAACTAAGTGTATCTTTGATTATGAGATCCTATTTTATAAGATTCATAATTATTTAGAAAAATTTCAGAAAAGAGATTTATGTAAAATAGCAAAAAATTATTATTCTCATTAATTTAATTTTTGTTTACGAGAACCTGCTGCAGTGTATTCTAATCGTGGACACACTGTAGGTAGAAATACTACAACCGCGTATTTAAAAATATCAATTTTTCATCAATCGCTTTTTTGTTCATTTTTTATTATGACGTTGCGTAGGCATTGTAAATTTAAAAATTTTATATCGTATACATTTTTTGTACTCCGCACTTTTTATGTCTGCTACATAAACCACATTTCTGTTTAAAATTGTTTTTCCAAATTAGTTGCTTCCATCACAGCAGATATAAATTTTTTTTATCCCAAACGAATCGTTTGTTTTTAGAGAATATTTTTTATAAAAAACTTAATTTGTTATAATTTATTAAGGTGGAAGAGTAAATATTAAAAAACGCATTGCAACGCATGGATAAGCTTGAACAAACAATTTTTGTATTTGTTGAATCCATTTCACCACTGCTCCGTATAAATATGCATGACAATAATACTCGAGGTGAATTTTAATAAAAAAAATTCTTTTGTTGCATTCACACAGAACATAGCAACTTGTGACAATCTAAACACGGAAGCTGTATAATGATGATGAGCTCGTCTGTTATTTCTACACCCGGCGAAATTAAAACGTCATCTTTCGTTCAAATAATTAAAAGCAAACACGCTTCTATAGTTTTTCCATAATAGGTTTTAATTACGATTTCCAATACGACAAATTTTATATCAAAATTTTTATTTGACGTCATCAAATCCCATTAATCATACACAGTAAACAAAATTTGATTAATTTACATTAGTTTATTACAAATTTTAATCAAATTATCTTATTTTGTATAACGAAAATTATTAATAACTACCCACATTTTGAAATATTAGTCAAGTCATGTATTGTAAGCATAATTAACTATCTTAATTAATTTTAACAAAATATAATCTTCAAGATCGGATTAAATTGAACGACTTTAGAAATCCATATTTGTCGTGTTTGATATTCTAGCTCATCGATATAATTCAAAACTACTGCATTAATTTGACGCAAATAGATCAAAATTGTAATT
This sequence comes from Podabrus alpinus, assembly GCA_932274525.1. Classification (NCBI taxonomy): domain Eukaryota; kingdom Metazoa; phylum Arthropoda; class Insecta; order Coleoptera; family Cantharidae; genus Podabrus; species Podabrus alpinus. The sequence goes on along the minus strand of OW026457.1, from coordinate 35,740,549 downwards.
TAAACTTTTTTCATCAGAGTTACCCATCAACTTGTTTCATGTAAACTATAAAAAGTACAAAAATGTTCATACATTTTTCGTGTTCGATTACTTATTAAGGATAAAACGCGAATGTGTAATACCTACGTTGTGGGATTAATTTGACGCTTGTCATTATGACGAACAAAAAATCGTAACGATCCGCAATAATTTATATCTACCTACATAATGAAAATTAATCTTTATATGATGTTAAAATTTAAAAATGTACCCATTTACTTTAACAAATTGTAGGGCCTAAATGTAATACCAATTCTATTCCGTACTGACTATCAAATGAAATATGTCTTTGCCGAGCAACACCTGATGCTCAACAAATTACCATAATTACGGAATTCTAATGTACATATTTCAGAGATACACGAGTGGTTCTAATATATAAAAATAAAAATAGAATTTTAATCATAAGAACCGTCGCTCTTAGATCAAACAAATTTTAATTAAATATAAACAATGGGAAGAAATTTGGAGAATTCATTTAAATAATTGTGACCTACCTTGCCAATAAAGCATAACAAAACATACAGAAATTAGAGAAAGGTCGTGAATAAAACCACGTTTAATTAAAACAGAAAGAAAATTACTTTTCGTAGGTACTCACTTCTTTCCCTATTTATAATTAGTTTATTTTATACAGAATGCAGTAATGGAACTGGGACTAATAATATTTTTCGATGTAACTTCACGTATAATATCGGCAATAATAATAACATAACATACCTAGTACATTGTATTAAATTAATACAAGTACATAGTATATTTTGTAAAAATATTTATGTTACAAATCGAATATTATGTTATAATAGTGCAAACTATAATAACATTTTAAAATAATACTTTAGCTCAACTTTTCACAAGAATTTCTTATTTAGAGTCGAATTTTCTCTAATATAAGAACTTCACCTTTGTTCATGATCAAGTACGTACTACCACATAATGTCATACTGGAAAAACTGTTGTAAAGAATTTCTAAGTTAGTAAACGATCTCGAAGTTGAATTTTTTGTCAATTCCGAACAGCAATTTAAGAATAACATTAGAACAAAACCAACAATGCATTTTTCCTTTCATCTACCTATTTTATTTATACTTGATGTATGTTTTATAGCGACAGTTGCTCATAACTACACTCTTTCCTCGTATATTAGACACAAAAAATATAAAGTAATTACCTACAGTGAATATTCCAATAATCAAAATTGTAATAGTTCTATGATCTGCGGTTCCTCGTCTTCGATGTTGGTTACTCCCTAAGCGGTGGTTGAATTACTTGCAATTCTCATCTTCTTAACCTCCAAGATTCAAAAAACAGGATTTATTTAAATACTCCGTTTTCACGTTCTCTAAATAATGCAGTCCATTATGGGTAAAATGCAAAATTGCATCAACGAATCTGAAATCAAGCTAAACAAAATCCCTAAAATAGAAAACATATCCACTTGGTATTCGACGTGCCATAAACAAATAATTTCAGACAAAAAGAACCTCTCATAGCAGGTGAAATTAGCGGCTTCAAAGCTACCGGAATGCACATCAAATTTCCCTTCATGAAACTGCGCTTAAAACAAAATCTGTATATGAAAGTAACCATACAAAAATTACACAATGTTGCAAATGATTGTTTACCTGCAAATTATAAATGAATGTTTCATAAAAGTTATTAAAAACTAAGAAACCCTACTAATTCTTAGTTAAGAAATATAAAACACAATTTAAAAATAACAATTTATGAAAATGGACCACGGTTGTTAGAACAAGTTCTGTTCAACTTCAAGCGCCATTATCACCCAGCCTTGGTTTTGAAATAAATTGTACACCTAGATAGGAACAAAATAAATTTACATCTTTAAATAAGTAGTTCAAGTGCGTAGCGTAGCCATGATGTAATTTGGCACGCTACATTTTATTAAGAATTATGTCTATCTGTTGATAAATTAAGCCCACCGTCAATTTTTTAGTTTATATTGTGATTATTAAATTCGGTGATGTGTTTTTTATGGAAATTTAATATTAGAATAGTATTTTTAATACGCAATTATTGTTATAAGTAACATATAAAATTCTCCTTTACCTGGATTATAGCTACGCACAAACGAAGCATTCTAACTCTTAATTTATTTAATGTCTGTTGTCCAATTTCATCCCAAGCTTGTTCTAAATATTGCAAAATATTTCATATACGATATTTTGTCAAAGGACCTATGAAGCGAAACCGGCGACGTAATTATTCTCAAAGCAAATCTATGGGGTTGAACTTTGAAGTCTGGGGGGCCACTCCATGTATTTTAAATATTCGCATCTGTTTTTCCATCAGATATCGGAGGGTCATTTTCTTCTAGGAAAATGAAACCTTTTCCAATTAAATGCTGCCCAGATGGTAAAGTATTCTTCTTAGATACATTTTTTTTAAATATTCCGGTATTTTTTAATTTCATTAATTCCAACAAGGTTTCCAATCCAATTGCTTTATAATTCAATTTTAGTCGTGACAATTCGGAAAGTATTGCAACGTTAGCGAGGTAGTTGGCAGCTCTGCTGGATTAAGTGGTCGAATTATTATGAAAAAACAACCTTTAAGATCACAAAACAAAGTAAAAAGATTGATCTGGGTAAAAAAGTATCGGAAGTGCACGATAAACAATAAAAAAGTATTGTGAAGCAATGAAACAAAATCATAAAATTTTCAGGTTTCAACATCGTGTTTTTGCACGGCACGGCGACGAGATCAACCAATGATTTTATAAACTGTTGAAGGAGAATGCTTTGCCATTAGGCCAGCGTTTAATTGAAAGAAGTTCCATTTTCAAAGAAGATAATGACCTTACAAGTTATGCAGAGAGTATCTGATGGAAAATCAAAGACGGGGATATCTAAATTACTTGGAGTGGCCCCCCAAATTCCGAACTTGAACCCGCTAGAATTGTGGTGAGAAGAATTAGAACTCCGGCTTTGCCTTTAGGTCTTTTATAAATAAAATTATATCTAGTAAAAAAATTTGACTATAGAATGCCTCGTCTGTGCTAAGCTATAATCAAAGCAAAGTAGCCATGTTTTCTCATACTTCCCCCTCACTTGGAGAGATTTATTCAGTTAGTCATTGTGACCCAACAACTATGACCGCATAGTCATAGTGGTTCCAATTACTCAGGAGGATCGCGAACATATATTTATGTAGTAACCATATTTGTTCTGCTCTCGCCTTTAACGGAATTTCACTCATATAGGAAAAGCTAATAATTTTCCATTTTTCAGCTTCATTCGGCGGATTTGATTTAGCGATTCGGTTGAATGTGTAGTGATCTACTATAAATAAGACGGTTTGGGTTGTGCGGCCTGAAGGCCGCACTGCATAAAAAGCTGAATGGTTATTATAACTTATAGTTCGTGATTGCCTAGATTAACGGCCTGAAAACTGTACTCGGAGATTATTATAATGAAGCCTAATAATTTATTATTGCGTACACTGATGATAATAGATGATAATAATCCTTCTCTGTGCTGCCTTTAGGCCACACAACCTTGACAAATAAGGACTGGATGACTAAATATGGCTAAATACCAATTAGCCCTCATCCCATAAAGTTCACCATTTGATTTGTGGCTTATACTATTTCCTCATGTAATACTCGTATAAAAATAGACAAAATTTTGAATTAAAGTCACTACGGGCGATCGGATTTGTCGAGTCCTGCTGATTGCAGAATAATATTTACGATTTGCATGAAACGCTATACTATTCCGTAAAAACTGTCGATATCGACGATGTCATAATATTGAATTATTGTTGTAACGTATTAGTAAAACTTTCTCTCATTCTCATGTGCAATGGTGTTACTTTTAGACCATTTATTCGGGGTATTCTAAAATGTGTTCGACTAGAGGTGGGGGGAAAAATAAAACGAGACTGCTCTATTGACACTGATGCCATTCCGTATACAGGCTCTTTTCAACGTTCTAAATTTTTAGCAATCTTAGGGTTATAGTTAAGATCAGGAAAACACAAATGTAGTTTTTTAGCTACAATATAATAAAAATTATATTCAAAAAGTTTAAAAATTATTTTGCTATACTGTTGAGTGATTTTGGATTTATGTTTTAGAGAACAAGAAGGAATTTCTATAACCAAAATATTTTTAAAACTTTTTCAACTCCAGATTCTTGGTTGTATTTTATCGTTTTATCCACAGGGTAAACTTTTTTCTCCGATCTAGAAGATTGTAGAAAATTTTGAGGATCTCTAACATCAATCAACAAAATACTGCATTGTATTGAAAGTTTCTGGCAACTTTATTTTTTCAAGGAAAATAGAAGTTATTTTCATCCATCGTATATCCGGGCAAAGATTTAAGTCGTTACTTAATCTTAAGTGCGCTCGAGATTGACTTTTTCGTTGGATTGGTTGTTTTTTAAAACTCAAGCTTCATTGCAAGGAAAATTCCTAGAAAATTAATTAAATTAGACAAAATAATTCCATCTTCGGTGTGGTGATTCTTTTATATCCTTGATTTTTGAGAAATTTCCATTGCAACCAAGCTTTTGCCAAAAATAACTAAATCTGATAAAAAGGCCAAACTTTTGTGTATTTACTCCCGTTAATATACGTACAGACACTATTATGAAGTTGCCATAATATTTGAATGTTCAGATTCCTAAACCATTCAATCTTACCTTTGATTATGTAGTATCAGATAGACAAACGGTTTGGAAATTTTGGAAACATTTGGTGGGGTTCAAAAAGTTATCAACAGATGACTCTACTAAATTGAAAGGCGGAATAAATTGGTTGATCATCAATCACGAACCTGTAAATATCCATGGCACCAATACAAATGAAGAGTTATAATAATCAAATAATTTATTAAGCCTTCAAATTAAGTAGCGGAATCTGTTGATCGCCCTTTTAATAACAAAACCTGCTTCCAAAACTCCCTTTTAGTTTGTTCATCTGATCCTATATACCATATACAAAGCTGATACTAAGCTTTAGATCTGATAAATCAGATTTAGGGCCAAATTAGATGTTTTTCGATCATTCAAACGCTAATAAGTTAATTTTTTGACTAGCGACTCACAATTGCTGAACAGTTGATTGAACTTAATAGCCCACTTCTGAATTTCTTCGCAGATCTGCTGTGGTTATTTCTAACTCTGTTCAGACTACTTCAAATGCTGTGAGGTAGACCGATATCGGACGGCTTTAGAATATCTATCAGAAGAGGGGACGGTTCATCGAGTTGACATTTTTGTTCTCAGTTTCTGATTTATCTGCCGCGATGAAGTAGTTTTATCACTCGTAGATATGGTGGATAATTTTATTATATGGCCAAAGACCACACTTAAGCGACTATTAGCATAAATGTTAGCCATTATTATTCGGCATTCCTTTGACTTCCTGTACCATATGACATATTGTAGCACTTTGAAAGTAACCTTAACCTTTGGTGCGTTGACTGCTGATGCGAAGATGCCTGGGTCGAATCATGGGGAAGTAATAGTATGTTGACCGTCTCTGCCCAGAAAGCAATGACAAACTATCGAGGCAATTTTTTATGGGAGCCCTTCCCGAAATGAAGATTAACTCGCTTCCAGTTGTTTGAAACCCACATTAAACAGTAGGCTCCCTATGTATGCAAAAATCACTTAAAGATTAAGAAAAAGAAGGCATAGATTGCAATATTATTTTTGTACATTATCCGTTTGAATTTTAAGATACTTATTTACATGTTCGTGAGTTAATTTGTCATATTTTAACTTATGGGACCAATATTTTACTACATGCTGGGAAGTAGCAGAATCCTCAAGTACGTCATCCATAACTGTATGCATGTATGCAATACTTAATATGGAAGTAATCTAAAGTCGCTTAAGCTGTCACAATACTGCAGTAGTTATTGTCGGAATCGCTACTTTTAATTTGTAAAACTTTTAAACTATTAAAGCTCTACTATAGTCTATTTTGTTTAAGTGTGCAGTCTCGAACGGAAAATAAAATTTACTATATAGATTTAAAATTCTGCTAACCACAAAATAACAAAACCAGTGCTGCAGTACTATAGATCTTTCTCTACAGTAAAATCTTCGCTAACTAGAGAATAGAGTTTCCCTGTTCAGATTCGTACCAGGCGTCCCTATTTTGGAATTTTGTATCCGGTGTCCTTCATTTAAAATTTGCCCTTATTTTGAATAAGAATTTGTTCTTATATTTTATATTATGAAAATTTAAGATTATGCATTAACGAGGAGGAACACCTGTAACTTCTGCCACGGAGCTAAATTAAATATGAAACTAGTTGAGTTGACCTGGAAATACTGGAATACTTACTACAGCATTGATATCAATATTTCAGATCTTAACATTCATGCCAATCTTGAAATATATTGTAATGTGTTCACATTTTACACAATACAATATTGAACTTTGTCTATGAATTGATTTCTTTACATGCAATTAGCGGCTTATCGACTAATGCTCAACATCTCTCCATCAGGCACGCGTTTTTGTTGCTTTCCAGCAAAAACTCAATATTTAGGAACCTATAAATAGTTTAGTCTCAAGTACTGTTTTATCTGGATCACAGAACTTAAAATACACCAACATTTATCGCTTATTATGATCTCACTAGTAAATTTTATGCCAAGTTTAGCCCTATTGCATAACCTAGAAGATGAAGGGTTCGATTCGTTGTTGTTTCCTAAATCGTTTGGGCCATGGTTTGCATTGATGCACCGGATGCACCAATAGTAACGAAGAGAACTTGCGATTAAAATTTTAAAAGATTAATATAATAAGAAATCCATTTATTTGAAAATCTTTTCAATTACGTAAAATTTTATATTCGTAAACTAATAATTGTTATTTTTAATTATAAAGGTTAATTTTTCGTTACTGTTTGTTCACAAACAGAGTCGTGTAATTGAGCCTCAGCTATGTGTAGTTATAATTATCTACCTACCCAGCAATATGTAATTAATATTGAGCCTACCAATATTAAAAATGAAATTTAAAAATCAACACATAAGTAAATAACCTAAAATAAGGTATAAAAACAATTTTTGTTCATTTAAGTAAAATGATTAAATTTACAGTATTTTAATTAAAATTTAATTTCAATTATTAATAAAATGTTTTCATTGGTTTTACACAAGTCCATCAATGATTATAAAGTGAACCCACATCAATTTTTTAGTAATGAATGGTACATGAGTTAGATGTAGCCAATCAGAGCGTTTACGCGACTTACGCAACTATAAATAGTCAACGTAGATTTTTAAAAGAAATAATATTATCAAAATTTGATATTTGGTATATGGATTTTCAATGGGGTCACGAATAAGGAGGGATGAAACACCTCTTTTTGTGAAAAACCACTCTAATAAAGACTTCTGTTTGGAAACTGGATTTTCTTCCGAATCGTTAGTTGGAAAAAGAAAATTACATAATAAATAAATAGTGTTATTTTGGCCATTTGACTAATCCTCACCCAATTCTCGCAAGTCTAATAAACCTCTAAAGCACTTTTAGACGGAAATAAATATAGTTGTGAAATTTGGTATACTCTGGAGTGTTGTAAAAACGATAATCAGGAGAGTTGTCTTCTTTCGGGTGCTACATACCAATTCTCAATCTTCATTATATTCTCAGGTCACTCTCGGTCTTCCTTCATTCGGTTTCCACTTCATCGTGATATTTATCCCTCTGTTCTCCTGCGATCTTAATACATGCCCAACCCAGCATAATCTGATCGCCTTAAAGTGTCTCACTATGTTCCGTTCTTCCAGCTCATGTTTTATTTCTTCGTTTCTTCTTCTTCGTCTATATTGTATTTCTCCGATCTTTACCAGCCCCAACATTCTTCTGATTATTCCCCTGTCAAAGACCCTCAGCCTCTCCTCCTCTCTCTTTGTCAGGCACACCACCTCCAACCCATACGTCACTACTGGTCTTATCAAGGTTCTGTAAATTTTCATCTTTGTCTTTTTTTGTATCTGGTTACTCGTGATTAGGCTTCTGTTGCAGTAAAATGATGCCTTGTTTCCAGCTATTAACCTGTCTTTGATTATGTCTTCTCTCTCATTCGTATTATTAATTTGCATAGCCTAGTATTTGAATATCTCAACCTCCTGAAAAATATAATCATTTACTCGTATTTCACTCAACGGTCTGATTCTTCCTCTAGAGCATCTCATAAATTTAGTCTTTGAATCATTTATTTGTAGTCCCGCTTGTTCTGCTTTCTTTATGATCGTTTTTAATGTTTTACCTAATGCGTTGTGTGATCTCACTATTATTTATTAATTGTTCCATTGCATATGGATCTTCTTGTAATTCCTTCCAGCACGATGTTGAATAGCGTTGCTGACAACGCATAACCTTGTCGTACTCCGACATTTATGGAAAATTCTTCAGTTAATCCGTTTTGTTGCTACTACCGCTGCTATTTTTTTCTTTCATTTCTTCGATTAAAACATTTCTGCTAACTTGGTCAAAGGTCTGTTTGAAGTCAACAAATATCATCTCAATTCCAATGTCGTGTTCGTAGCACTTTTCCAATATCTGGTTCACTATGAATATTGCATGGATCGTTGATCTGCAAGGTCTAAATCCCTGTTGGCAATCGCCTAATTCTTTATTCACATATATTTGCAATCTTGTGTGTATCATTTTCGATGAGGTTTTATAAAAGTTATTTAGTAACGAAATTCCCCTGTAGTTTTTGCAATTTGTCATGTCTTCTTTCTTATGTATCGGGATTATCTTTGCCACATTCCGTTGCTCTGCATTATCTCTTCTCTCCATACTTCCAGCATTAATTGGTACATTCTTCTTAAGACTGTTTTTTCATCTATTTTCAGTAGTTCGTTGTTTATGCCATCTAATCCTGGCCCTTTTCTAATTTTCATAGAGTTCAATGTTTTACAAAATTCTTCTTACGTTGGTTCATCTACTGCTTCTACCGAATTTCGATTTTCAGTTTCGTCGTCATTTGTGCTTTCTCTTGTCTCTTCGTTCAGCAGCCCTTTGAAGTATTCTCTCCAGATGTCATTGATCTCTTCTTCATATTTCATCTGTCTTTCACTATTTTTCATTCCTCTCGTCTTTGTTTTACTGTTTCTTTTCTGTTCTTTAATTTTTTTGTAAAACTCTCTGGGATCTTTATTGTTTACTTCTATTGCATTCATCATTCTCTCCACCCACTTCTGCTTCTTTCGTTTGCACATCTTAACTGCATTTCTTCTCCTTTCCTTGTATATCTCATTGTCCTCTGTTTTTGTGATCTCATCCATTTCATCTGTCTTCTCTCTTCGATTCTATCACCGCTTCTCATCAAACCACTCCTTTTTTATTTTTTCATTCATTCCCCCAATTGTCTTTTCTGCTGCCTCTGTTATGCTATTCCTTATATTAACCCATTCCTCTTCCACGTTCCCATCCAATTGATTATTCACCATTTCTTCTTTTAACACTTGTTCATATCTTTTCTGTGTTTTTCGATCATATAGTTTTTCTATTGCTATTCTGTTATTTTTTCTTTTATGCTGATCTGTATTTTTCTGCATCTCATCCATGACTTCCATAACGACTATATTGTGATCTGTGTCTACACTTGTTCCTCGATATGATCTTGCGTCGTTTACTTTAAAAATTCTTCTCTTTGATATCAGTATGTGATCAATCTGATTACCTCTGTTCGTTTCTGGTATCATCCATGTCATTTTGCTTTTGATCTTATGTTTGAAGTGTGTAGTTGTCATTCTCAAGTTACATAACGTTTCCAGATTACACAGTTTTTCACCATTCTCATTCGTTCTTTCATGTATTGTGTGTGTTCCCGCCACATCCCTCACACAATCTTCCTTACCAATTTGGGCATTAAAGTCTCCCAACATTATTATGTCATCTCTTTTTGGAATTCTTCGGTATATCTTCTCAATTTCATCATATATTTCAGTTTTTCTCTAATCATCTGCCTCCTCTGTCGGTGCATATGCATTTATACAAGATAGGTTCACGTTCTTACCTCGAGTTCTGATGTATGCTAGTCGACCGTTTATCGGTTCAAATTCTACTATTTTGTTGGCCAGGCTTCCTTCCTCTATCGTTCTTGACACGTGCACTGTAAGATCCCACACTTCTTTCTTATTTTCCTCACGTTCTCCGACCTTAAAGTTAAAGCCCCCAATTATTAAGGTATATTTTGATTTGATACCTCGCACTGCCATATTTATATCATTGTAGAATTTTTCCGACGCTATGGACGCCATGGAAAAGACAATTGTGGAAGGCAAAATAGAAGGACGCCGACCAAGGGGCAGATCACCAACACGCTGGATCGACCACACAAGGAACTTAATAGGATGCGGACTACATGAATCAGTTACAACGGCACAAGACAGAGAGGCCTGGCGACAGATAGTCAGACAAACTCTACATTGATACCACCACACCCTGACGAAGGGTTATGGACTGAAGAGAGAGAGAATTTTTCTATTTCTTCTTCTTCCTGGTCGGTTATAATTATTCTGTCTGAAATACGAGTACTTTTATATTCTACTATCTTGGATTATATGCTTTTATTAATGTATAGCTCAACTCCCCCTTGTTTCTTGTCTTCGTGTTCTGTATAATACAATACGTGACCACTTTTTTAGAGTTTTGCATACTTCTTCTGTTTTTCTTAATTCGGATAATAACCTAACTACATATTGCTGTGATTTAAAATGACCCCACACAACACAAATAGTTGCAAAACTGAATTAATCATGATATTCAAGAAAATTAAGCTAATCAAACGGCCAAATCCCCGTAGATTTAAATCCAGCCATGATATTTTTTGGCGTTGCTGCATTAGGTAATGCATCTTTTACAATTGACGGTATGTCGTAAATTGTCATATTGGTACCAGGGTGACTTTTCATCCAAGCATCTGCAGCAGCATTGTAATATTTCTTAAAAGGGCCATACACAGATTTATCAAGCGGCTGTATAGTTTGTGTGTTGTATGAGGTGGGAAAGATAATAGAACCACACCATGGTCTTTACAGAAATCAAGAACACGAACAGATAAATGTGATTGATGGTTATCTAAAAGCAGTAGCACGGGTTTTTCTTTTGAAGAACGAACATGTTTTTGAAAATGTTTTATATAAACTAAAAATTCTTCAGCTGTGACCCAACCACTTGGATTTGCTGCACCTACACATCCAGGGGGACCATTTGAAACAAAGTGGTTCTTATAGTTTTTTCTAGGGAATATAAGCATTGGTGGCAAAGAATTTCCAGCAGCATTGACAGCAAAAACCATAGTAACAAGAATTCCCCGTTCTCCAGACGTTACTGCTCCAACCTGCTTGGTACCCTTTACAGCAACTATTTTAGTCGGTTTTTGGACTGTTGTTGTTCCTGTTTCATCTACATTCCATATATCTTGACACTCAAAGCCATATCTGTCGTTAACACTTGCAAGATTAACAAAGAATTCGTTAACTGTATGCTTGTTAAAGCTGGTGGCCCTTCCCAAACTTGTAGCTTCAGGTGTTCGAATAGACAGGTCATTGTTACGTCTTAGAAACCCTGTCAGCCAATCCTTCGAAGCAGTCTTCTTATCCGACCAAATTTGAGGTATTTTAATGTCATTAGCGTTTGCAAACTCATACGCTAAAGATTTTACGTCAACGGTAGAGAGACCATAAAATATTTTAGAAGAATGTTTTATACTATAGTCTGATAACAATACCTCTTGACAATTTGAAAAAATTTTACGTGATTTTGCATAGCCCATTTTTGGTTGGTCGGTCACCGCAGCTTTCTTAATAAATCTTTGCAAAGACATGAAATTGATAGAAAACTCATCTGCAGCCTTTCTGAGAGAACACTTGTTCAACGCTACTTTCCTTGCTGCTTCTTTGTATGCTTCCAATGGTACCTGACCCCTTTCGGTTCTCCTTTTGTATGTGCGAACCATGATTTCTTTAAAGAAAAACAATGGAATTTAGCAATAGTAGTTCATTTTTTTTAACACGGGGTAAGTTGTTACAATGTAACAACGTGCCCCTCGTAAATTGTAACAATATGCCTCCAGTGACGTAATTTATATTATCGTTTGAGAAATTTTGTTGAAGGGAAATATAACAATAATAATCTTGTGAATAGGTACAACAAACTAACAGAAAATAGTTATAAATAAATCTAATGCCTACCTCTTATTAACACAAAAATAAGAGCATTTAAACTGAGTCACTAAAATTTACTTTTAATGGAGCAAACACATATAAACGTTCAACTCGATAACCTTCAAACATGTGGTATTTTTAACTCGTACGCAAACGTATCATGATATTATGCTTCTTGTAAGTGAAAATAGGTGACGCTACGATGGACAATCAACTGAAAAAGTCATTTGTAGCAACTTGCCTCTGTAACAACTAGCCCCGCCCTCCCCTACATAAGGGTGAAAATTCAATAAAGGTTGATAAGTGAAACGTGATAACGAAAATGGTCAAATGTACATCTTCGAATGGTTACCAAATCGACTACTGTGATGGAATTCAACTGGAAAACAGCATATAAGTAATCAAGAAACCAAAATTCTCCTCCAAAGCAGTATAATGAAAAAACTAGGAATCTCGGGGATGTGGAAGCAATAAAACACAATAGAGTTGTCTAGTCGACGTTTCGGAGGATATACTCACTCCATCTTCAGGACTATATTAAGGAAGCAAAGTTACAAAGATTACGTGTCAAGGGGCATAAAGTACTCACCAGAACAACAAAAGGTGTAAAACATGTTTATGCTAAGCGGGAAACAAAATAAAGTACGGAAGCCATGACCACATTCAACTGTGTACAATGTAAAAAAATGTAAAAAACAAACAGCCCACATGTAACACATGGGGAGACGTCAAAATAATCTCAAAACAATTAAATATAACAGTAAATAACATTAAAATTTGTAAATAAACTAATAAAACCAAGAGGTTATAACGATAAAAATAATCAAACATAAGATTAACATACAATATGACAATCCGAAAAGTTTCCATACATTAAATTGATAAATTCAAAAATAACCCGCGAACATAATGAATAAAAGCAAACTACAATAGTGAGCACAAGCACCCAACACTGCCGCAAAGGAATTGATGATGGAAACCATCATCAACAAAAAACAAAAAACCGCCAGACTATAAACGAAAACCAAAAAATTTTTTTTCAATATAAGTAATCTCTTCAAATATGGATCCAACTGTGGAAATTACATAAAATTTCATTAAAATAAAAATCACAAAAAGGAACAAATTTGACTCACAAGTTGTTAAAATCGTCTCAAATTGTTAATTTGCGCAAGCAAAGTGAGTTGAATTTTAATATTTGAACTCGATGGTCGTATTGTAACGTGATCCAACAATTCTATAATTTGGTCGATGGAAATCAAGATGGCGAACCTAGTTGCAGATTTCTGAAAGTAAAAAAATGTTAATACTCAACTCAATTCACAAATATCCGAGGATTATGTAATTTAAAACTACTTACCGGCATACAATATATTTAAATAACACCAATTGAAAGTCAAATTTGGATAATTACTGCAACTACAAGTCAATCCAAAGAAGAGAAGATCCAGCGTGTGTCATATCAACTACAACATCTGATTGTGGAAGTGTCTAATAGTGCGCCTGTGTTCATCAAGAAAGTGTTCTTCAGCGCAGACTTATATAAAAGTCCGGATTATAAATTCAAAAGGTATTTGAAAACGTTTATTATTTTTTATTAACTTTAGCCTTCAGCATTTTACGTACAGGATGCTGGGAAAAGACTGTCAAAGGTGAATTTTCGGCTACCCTATTTTATAAATATTTCACAACAAAACATTAATTATTTTATTTTGCGCTTTACCAAAAGCAACCATATTAATATAAAAACATTTAACCCGTTTGGATAACGGAAAGACTTAAATTTATTTAAGCATTTAGAAGAGCAGAAGAAGGAAAAGGATCGCTTAATTCTACATTTTTGATTATTTGTAAAACATTCTGGTGACGGATATAATATCTGTGTATTTTGTTAAATTGATTATTTGCGCATTGCGATATTATTGAATATAAAAATCATTTCTAAATTAATGCAATCTTTTATTATTATTATCAAACATTTACAGGACAGTATTCAAAATTTTAAAGATCATTCAGAACATAAAGAAGTGGATCGTTTATCTGATAAAAACAATTAAGTATTTTTACTCAAAGTCATTAAACATTTTTCTATCATTAAAACAAAAGTATCAACTTAATAAGCAGCTTCCCCTAATTAATCTTAACACCTGCACATCCTTGAGAGAGTTTCAGACTGAGCTAAACAAGAGGGACGAGTTGGTGAGCTCTCTAATTAAACTTTAGCACGCGAATTTAATCTATTACATTTTTTTAATATTTTTCATTCATCTGAATGTGGCGCCCAACTTAAAAGACGTGTCTAATTTTTAATATAAGGGAGGTCATAGCAATATGTTCCATTTTATTTAGTCTAGTTCCATCTCCAGTTTTATCAGCTTACCTTCTTGATTTGCATGAACTTTTGAAAGGTAAAATTGAAGGTAAATTTGTTGGGTAAAATTGGATGGAACTAATTTTTAAATAATATTTATATAACAGGGTTTGATGTAAAACTTATGTTTAAGATATGTTAAGTTAAGATATGTTAAATTCCGTTAGATAATTTTTATTCAAAATTTTGTTGCCATCAATTTCATCTGATACCTGAAAAAATTTTAAGGCAAAGTACCGTTTACGATGTAATTGCAAAACTACACACATTCACCGTCTTGGGGATGTTTTGTAATTGTTATGTTATGAACTACTGTGGGGCAAGAGAACTTGATGGGTATTCAAATTATGCCTTTTAGAGGCTCATTATGAATGTTGCTCAACTTTGAACGTTGTTTGTGCCAGTTGGCTGGTGATTAGCCGAACGGCCAATACAACACTTATAATGTAGAATTGAAGTAGAAAATTTTCATTCCCATTATATTTTTTGTCCAAGTAAATATTAGAAAGAGAAATGAGAAAAACCGGCTTCGAGTACCCATTCAGTGTGGATTTTTGCGAAAAAAGGGATCCACAGTGGTAGGAACGTCACGAATCCCTAGTATTGACCTTGTTTAGAGTGCGTATATCGAATATACAAATTTTATAACATTAAGAATTTGTTAGGATATTGGAATTTCTCCTGTTCGTCTAATTTACGTGGATTAAATAGTATATCATTACATATTATGATTATATGTAATAGAATATTATGTAAGTATATATTAATTAACATATAGGTATCTATAATTTAAATTACTGTTATTTGATCCTTCTATTATCATAAAATAATAATATGGATATTTGAAAACAATAGCAATAAATATTACCATTAGGTAATCTTTAAGTAATACAAGATTTAGTCCTAAATTATTATGACAGAAAAAATAAAACAATTGCGAAGAAATATGATACAAAACTATTTCAATAATTCGACAAATTAAGAACTCGGCCGAAATTTTCTTTTCGCAAAAATAAAAGTCCTCGCTTTTCCAAAGTCATTGAAATGACTAAACTTTCACACTTGGCAATCGCTCCAGTATCGTATCAATATTAATCTGTGATTGGGAATAGCAGAAAGTTTCAAGATAATTAAGCCAATAAAAGAATTTTGAAAACTTCAATAAAAGCTGACTTTCCAGACTTGACCGTTGGGTTAATATAAGTATTGGAACTTTACTTTCATTCTATCTAATTGAATTTTATTATTTTCACAACAGAACAAGCAATATAAAACTTTAGTTACTCGAAAAATATAGCAATAATTATGTAGGTACTATAAAAGTTCAGCTTCACGATAAAACAATTCTGACCTTTTTTATACCATTAAACCACGATATATTAAATCTATCTATAAACTTTATAACTTTCTACTTTAATTGAATTTTTAACTTTGTGATATATAAGATTTTTAAGATCTAACCTACCATTAATTTTAAATTGATGGGATACTAAAAACAAGTGCTGAATAAACATTTCTTTTAAAAATTTATTTTTGAAATTGCTGCGAACTGCTCTGGGAGGGTGGGATGTGGCGTTGCACCCAGTGAGTTATCGTTTTTAACTCTGAGAAGGTACTTTATTTTATCCTGACCAAATAATATCTATAATTTAATAATTTTTTAAAATTGATATTGCATACTAAAATTTAAATGTTCCATTTTTATGCAAATTTAGATTTTGTATGAATAAAGACTTGAATTTTAAAATTAAGGAATGAAATTGTTCTGGAAGATTACAAATTGTAAGTAATGATATCCTTAGGGTTAATAGACTATTACGTCAGTTTTATCTCGAGAAAATCATTTAAGTGTTCAAAAAGTACAAACTGTTTTGAAATTATACAAAAGCTTTACAGTATTTATTTTTATACTCCTTTTGCAATTACATATTTTTAATTTCACTCAGAAACTTCAATGGTGTAAGTGGTTTCTATAATAGATCCGACTGTTTTGATTATTCTAAATATGTGGGCAACCAGGATAATTCAAAATGTATTATTATTTATTTTAACACGAATGTGTAATTAATATTATGGAACTGTGATTATTTACCTACATTAAGGTTTACGGTATTTAGAACCGGCCACCGAAAGGTGAACTAAGCGCACCGAATTTTGTAACGATTATTCTCCTGTATTTATATTACACCGTTTTTCGCATCTCGGGGCTAAATAATATTAACATACATGATCATTATCTATTAAACCATACAACTTAACTACAACATTTATTTTAAGTGTAAATTAAATTGAAACTACAATTTACCGAAAAGTTACATGACGAGAGACATTATTTTATAAATTACTTTACTCTACGTAAGAGCGTTAAATTTAAACTGCTTTACCATTGTTTTAAGTCTCTCTTGTGCGATCTTTCATATCTACTAAAATTCAAAGTCATAATTACCAACTACCTCTAAAGATTAACACTTTAATTTCCTACGGGCAATTATTTCCGTTAACGTTAAATTGACATTTGTACTTAAAATTTGTCTTGCAAATTAACTGCAAATACTCGTGTATTGTCTCTTGTAGGCAAATATCTAAAATGCAGTCTAATTTTCAAAAGAGAATAATTGTTCTGGCGCTGTTAGTTTTGAAAGGTATAAATTTTATTCATAACTAAAATTTGTTTCATTGTGTTACACATATTCCTCGACAGTTTTCATTTGCATTATTCAGTTTTTCCTTATCGCTTTCATGATCTTTTATAATAATGGCGACTACTTTAAAAATTAAGTTTGATAGGAATCTCGAAACTTGCTTTAATGTTTAGAAAAAGGTACATGTTATATCTGCCAAATATAGGAACATTATAATATGAATAGAAAAAATCAATAACAAATAGAAAGAGATAATGTGTAGGATATAGAGGAAACAGATTAGCTATATAAATTTCTACAGCACAGTAAAATATTTATTTTATAGATTGTAAAAAAGCGATAAATGTATATTGAAATTGTGGACAGCATTTTTTATTAAAAAACAAAAAAAATAAATACGAGCGAGTCGTTATAAAAATAATTAAAAAGTATTGAAACTATGCTAATAAAGAAGAAGAGGATTAAAAGATAAAACGTAAAAGAAGACGAATACGAAGGAATTCTATTATTTCTCTAGGATTACTTCCATTTTAACTAAATGTCAATAATCAGATTTAAATATTAAAACATACAAAAGTTGAATTAGAAGTGATAAAATAAAAATACAAACCAGTCAGTTTAACAGGCCTTTAATGAAAAAGTAATTTGTCCGAAATAAATTTACAAAAACGAGCCGTAGCGGATTTTTAAAAATTAATTAATTATACATTTATATTGTAGATCTTCAACGAATTCGTTTAAAAAACATTTTTAAATAGTATATAAAAATTTATTTTATTCATAATATTTATGTTATGTTATAATTATTTAGTTTATATTATACACAGTTCACATATTATTAAAATATTTATATACTAGATATTGCAGTAAATTTTTGGTAAATTTGATAACGTTGTTTCTATTTTGTTTGTAATGATGATACAAAGCCGTTCAACTGATTTCTTCATACTAATTATTATTGCTGTTCTTCTGCTGAATATTTAAAATTAATGTCCTTAATTTATGTAAATAAAACACAATTGTGCAGTACATCCTAGATGTACCTAGATTTATTTGAAATTTAAGATATCTTTGTTTACACACTACTTCAAAGTTCGACTATTTATTGTTTTTGTTCTACTATAAACAAATTTAAGTTAATAAATTCTAATGATTTCTAAATATAGTAACGTAATATGGATGGCTGCGGCGAAAGTATCAAGTCCGATTACTGGTACAACTCGGTAGTAAAATTGGAAACTAATACCGCTAATACTGCAATCAGGCTCGCCTAATTCTCCAACCCTGTTTAAGCAACCGTGGGGTAGAAATACCAAATCGTTTTTTAAATATTTGTCGTTAGAAACTGACACTACACTGAGGCAGAGAAAGAGGCTGTGATTACCAGGTGAAGATAATAAATTATAAAGCATATTAAACATACCAGTCACGAAACCCAAACGTCTCTTCCTTAATTGTGAACTTGAAAGTCCAAGGTCTACTCTATCAAACCACAAACAATTCCTGAACTGAAAACAAATCCAACGTGATATTTCTGAAATTAAGCCTTGCATAAAGTCTTTGAAAATTTGTTCAAAAAGGGTCGGAGTATGCCAGCACAGGCGCTGTGGCCTTTTGGCCATATCGTATTCCATAATTAATTTCAACATGGCTACTTCATAATTCAATAAAAATTGACCAATTAATTTCATTTTAAAATAAATCCACAGAATTCGATGGGTTACCCTATAGATACAATTTGTAGTAAATTTACTGAGTATGTATTTAAATATAATATACAAAAGATCTCTGATATATAACTTTCTTTTCGAATTTTGCCCAAAACAGGTAGTATTAATATCTTAATGTAGACCTTTCTTACGGTTCATCTCCCCCCCCCCCAACAATATTTTTAATTTTTATTTTACCAATCGTTTTGTGGTTATTGGTAGATTTTTAATTATTTGGTGATTACTTCAAGAGAATGATCCCCCTCCCGCAATGCACTCTAATATTTTCTCAGTTTTTTTTACTACTGGTTTGGTGGGCAAAATCATAAAAGATATTGAAGTTTCTAAAATGTGGTTTTCAAAATTCAGTCATCAAATTAAATGAATATTATAATACTTTAGTTGTTATAAGTTTGCAAATTTTCCTTCCACCGATTGTGTGGTGGCTTTTAAAGTGTAGTGGTCATAACTGTAAAATATATTATAATGCATTTTTAATGTTATGGTGCAAACTTCTCACTTGGATATTGTTATTTTAAGTTTTAGTTGACCTTTTCTTGTTAAATTATAAGATATTATTAATTGGGTATAGGTCTTTTAATGTTTTAAATATTAACCAACGTTTCAGGCCGTTTATATGTGTTGGTTAATATTTAAAACATTTAAAACCTATACCCAATTAAAAACTTCTTATAATAAATTGTTATTTTAATTTTCACACTGTTTTTGTAAATTTTAGTTATTTTAGTTTGTGTCGGATTTACAAACTTCAGAAGAGTTTCATTACCTCCTTCCCTACATCGATTTATTTGGTGATTACTTTCGTTTCAGCCTCAATGGGCTAAAAATTTTGGAGAAATTGTAGAGACAATGGCCCCCCAAGTCGAATTTTCGGGCGAAATTGATGTCAAACGTTTGAGCATCGTGTGAATCTCAATGACCGTCCATTTTTTTTCCTTCTCAATTCGAATTTTTGCGTATAACCGGTGTACATTAATAGATCTTCGTTTCAGCTTCGATAATTACCTTTTTAATTTAATTTTTGCAAGGTTATGATATTAAAAATTTAGACAATTCCGAAGAAGAATATAATACTTTAATTGGTGTAAATAATTAATTATTACCTTCATCAGCTTGATAAAATAACTGAAATAAATTATTATCAAAAAAGTTATTTTTTAATAAAGAAAGTAAATTTAATAAAAAAAAAAAGGATTTTTTTGTCACAAAATTAACAAAAGAAATTTAAAAAAATTAATTTATTTATTTATTTAAGATTTATTCAATTCGTTCTCGAGCATTCCTTTTTACATCTTATGTATTTTGCTTGGATTGCCTTCGATGTGCCTGTACCCTGTTTTTTTATTGTTATGATAGCAAATCATTAACATAGGGTGACCGACGGCTTTATGTGCCCTCCGAAGTACGATTAACGATTTTAATTGCTCCTGTGTTAATGATTTGAAGTCGTAACAATAAAAAGAGGGTGCAGGCATACCGAAAGGCAACAATATATTAAGAAATAGAAGAAGACCTTAAAATAACAAATACTCTTAAATGACACTAAAAGAGTAAATTATTTGTTATAATAATAAAATTATAGCTGAGGAATGAAGTCATTCCTTATAACTTTCTATTATAATGTTCAACCGCATTGACTTTATCGCGATTGACATCGGTTTTCCACAAAAAAAAACTTCAAATTATATAAACATATATCTACCCCCGTCCCCTAATATTTCACAAATAACTTCTCAGTAAGTGACACCAAAAGAAAAGTAAGGAGCTTAGTGAAGCTTAAACCATGCTCAAATAACGTTTAACAGCAATTTTAATCATAAATTCCATTCATTAACTTTTTGGAGCGTGGCGGTGTCTGTGGTCTGAAGACGCGCGCTTATAATTTCCTTTTAATTTTTGTGCAAAGCCGATACCAATCATTAGAACTTGTCTGAGCTTTAATAACTTAAAATAATCATTTTAATTTCATTCTTGACGAAGTTATGGATTACTGAAATTTTCGACAACTCCGAGCAGGACGCGTTAATTTCTAAATATCGTCGGTGATATGACAATACTACTTCCTATCTATAAAAACATTTTTTCATTGGAGATTAAAAAAACCACATGGGTGCATACTATCCCTTTAAAATGGCACTAAAATCTTGATTTCGTACAAAAATCGAGATAGGAGTTATTATTGAAGCAAAAATTGAAGACAGGAGAACGACACGATGATTTGCAACTAATCGCCTATAATCAGTTTCTTGCATATACCCTACTGTTTTAACTTTAGTTGTAATTTTTTGTTAATAAAATTTCTTTTTAAATAATAATTTTGCAGCTATTCTTCATGTAATGAATATCAAAATCAAACTGATGAATGTTTGTACGAGCTAGGGTATTACATTCTTCAATTTGATGACTACATTTTGTAAACTACAAGGTTGGTGACGAAAACCACCAAAAGATTGGTAAAAGAAAAATAAAAAATATTAGGGTGAACTATTCCATGGAGGTGCATTCATTTGAAGTACAACAATTTTGAAAATTCAATATCTTTTAGCATTTGAACCACATCACATCAAAAATGACTACGAAATAACCACCAAACGATAGGTAAAAGAAAAAGGAAAAATGTACAAGTAGAATTACCAAGTAGCAAACCTTTTTTTTTTAATTTATTGAGTATTGCAATTTTGACCACCGACACTTAAACATAGACCACCAAATACCACTAAACGATTCGTTAAAGAATTATTTTTTAATATTGAAGTGTCGAATGTAAGTGTGAATTTAGCACTGCAATTTTGACCATTAAAACATCAAAAATTTTCATCAAATAACCACCTTACGGTGCTAACATCATAAACTTACGAAATCCTGCATTAACCAAGAATTAATTATAATGCATGAATCATCTTCTTCTTATAACTGGACCTTAAAGTAATTTATTTACCCTTTGTAGCATGGCGTTGCAGGGGGGGAGGTGTTTGAAGTACCTAACATTATTTGTTGAAAATATGTTAGAAAATTTTACTTTCTTACTTTTTCAAGGAAATATTTTTAGTCCGGCTGTGGCATAAGGGTAAATAAATTTGTTGTTTTGAATAAAAAAATTTCTTTATATTTATAACAAAATTGCAGTTAAAATTCAAATAGCATTTGAATTAGTTTTTGTTAAATTTTCTAATTTGTAATCCGAATAGTTTTGCAGTTACGACTTGCTAAAAAAAACCGTAATTTTCGTTCAATATTCTTCACCTAGAAGTTTTGTGAATAAGAGTGATAAAATAAAGTTGTCAACGAAATTTTTATATGAGTTTTACTAAAATAAAATTTTTTTTTCTATTACACATATCTCTAAAACTGCTCGGGTTAGAACAATCTTCTTTTTTTAGTTTTACGCAGGAATTTATTTGTGTTAAATCTTAGCTCTTACTGATAAGATCATGCAAACAATTTTGAAAACTGAGAATTTAAAAAATATCTCTAAAATCTGTACAATAAAAATATCATAAAATATCTGTGGATCTCTTACGGATAGAAAAAAAATGTATATTGAAAACTGCGAATTTCTTTGGCGAAAATCAATATAAATTGGGGTTCTATGAAAGGTAGTTCTCAGAAATAATAAGGGGTAAAATAATATCTTTTTCAGTGTTACAAAATGTCAGATGTTGGAAACTCCTTGAGCAAATTGGTTCCGCCTGTACTAGTCCAAGACTAATTTTGTAAACTTAGGGGCTGTTTTTCGATATTAAACAAAACCAAAAATGTTTATGCAAGAATATCTCATTTTTGAGTTATTTCTATGCATACATCTTTTTAATCACGTAAATGACTGGAATATTAGTATAAAGTTTTACAAAATAAGGATAATTTTAAAGGAAAGAAATTGTCAAAAACCTATAATTACTCAAAAACTATACGTCTATTTTCGTATTCTTTCAATCCTAAAAATCTACATCTTATTCCTTTCTTTATTATAAAGTAGGTAGAATAAAAATGAAATAATATTAATGAAGGACTGGCAACCTGTGCAGAAAGTACAAATAGAAGACTACACTACATTCCGTCTTAATTATATAATAAATATAGAAAATTTAGATGAGGGTGCGAATTCACAGACAAGTAATAAATTCAATCGCAAACTTTCCTCTTGATAAACAAACTTTTTTTTTCTAATAAATTACAACTTTTTCATCTCTTAATGCATCTCCCAATTGTCTTTTTCTTGGCAATTATTCTCATTCGATATAAATCCGCCTATTTTTTAGATCGTCTGGGAACTGCCGTGTGTTCTTTTACCAAGTCATGGCAGTTGTGTTTGTCATAGTTTTTATTTTATCTAAATTTCTATTTAGTCGGAAGTTTAGTCAGAAGTTTCCATTGGTTTCGTGAATATTTAATTATTTTCTGTTAACTTTTTCTCAGGATAACATTTTGAATATATCTTCAGGCAGCAATGGGCAGGCTTTGGCAAGATTATATTGGTATTGCATAGTTATCCCATGTCAGTAGTACTTTCTATATTAGTAGTAGTAGTCGTCAATCGCAGCACCTGCCCAGAGCTCAAAATATGCAAGGCCTCAATTGAACTAAAAATAATAAATTGTCTTATCATTTCATGATAAAACAAAGGAATCTGGGATTGTCGCCTCGGGTAATTACCCGAGCTTAATGGAGCATAAATTTTTCGTATTTTCCAGTTCGAACTTATGCTAGCTACGGCTCTGGCTAATTTTTCAGAATCTTCTCCACTGCCCAATAATACTATCGTATCAAATGCCTTTTTATAGTTGAAAAAAAGATGTAGAAGTATATCAATTTCTCACTGTTAAAAAGTGATCTGATATATTATACATAATATGCTAAAAGTATTTGTAAGTTCTATCCTATCAGATACATTCATAATATGCATAAAATTTATTTTTGAAACGGTTTGTGATGATCTTGAATAAGTAATTCCGGATTATACAGGGATATTGAATATATTACGACTTTTAAGTCTTAAATCTAAATGATTAACCTTAGACCAAACTACATATATGTATTATTCAAGCTAGTCATTAATTGCGTATTAAGTCGCAGCAAGCCGGAGGCGAGCTAAGACTTACAGTTGATCGGATCGTATTATGACTTTGTCGCATTTGACTTTGTTGCATACATAAGCATTCTACCATTAGAGCTTGTGATTACATTTTTACTAAGCGTTACCCAGGCGTTACTCGCCTCTAATGTAAAAAATAAAATGGTTTACATTTTAATTCTGTAGACAAAGTAAAACGATTATAGAATAAAACCAACCGATTCTAATTTTAAAAAATGTATAAAACTTATTCATACTATTTTAATTTTCCCACGGTATTTGCTTTGTTCCCAATTTTAAACAAATTTAGATAAAATTTGTACTATTAATTGCATTCCTTATACTCGTATATGGCTAAAAACTTAAACGGAGTGGATGGTGTAAAAACACCATCGTCCATTCCCGTGATTTTGAATCCACGTTCAGTTGTAGGTTCACTGTGTTCATCACACATTTTCAACAAACAAAACAAGATGGGGGAGAATTGGAAAATGTTGAGAGCTAGTAATAATTAATTGTATGCCTTATTAAACAAATTGAAATAATAAATAATATTTGAAAATTTCATACTATCGTAAATCAAAATCTACCTAAATTTGTTCAAAATTTATTTTTTATTGCAAAACAAAGGTTCTAAAAAATTGATGGCTGCGGAGACCGGGTCACCATAAAATATGGTGATCGGGCAGTAAAATATTAAAAAATGTTTTATGATTTGCTTTATTTTTCTTGGCTATGATAATAATGTTTGGGGTATTCCGTAGGGGAAGTATATACCCCAAACCCCCGGATTATATCTTTCACTTTTTATTGCTGATTTGAGTATTTACTTCAATAATGAAGAGTATTCAGAATTGCGCCCACTTGTTCGCCAAATTAAATAAGTACTTACTATTTAAAAAATATTTTAATTGCGATGTTTTGACGATTATTATTCATCTTAGTTCTTGAATTCAGTTCTTGAACCAAACTTTTAATACCCAATTGTTCTTCTTTTCTAGTTTTTACATTGACAGTGTGTAAACTACACTCTAACTCTTTCATTCAGTCTTTAACCGTGTTTACCTCTTTTTATTCATTCTCAATATTATGATTCATCTTTGCATCCTATACAAATCTATTATTTCTACTTTTTTTATTTGTTTTATTTCTTTTTCAACCATGTTTTCATTAATTTCACTTATGGTTTTCCACATGTCTTCAGTCCAATTTCTAAACATTTTGAACATTTTCATTAATTCTTCCTTTCTATTACAGCAATCAACTATTCCTCAGTTAGCAGGTTCTACCTTATAATCGTATTTTTTTATCGCCTCACGCCTTCGGGATGCCATCTCCTTTGTTATGTGCGTTTCAGAAAACTCACCGCATTGAACCGCAACACTTCGCTATTAAATATTTTTATTTAACTAATTAAACTTATCGATATTATTAAAAATTCAAATACTTTTCTGATTTTTCTAACTTTTATTTTAACCTTAAAATTTTTATTCCAAATTAACATTTTCCAAAAACTGTCGTTCCGCCATCATCAGCAGATAAAAACTCTAACTTCAAAACTAAAAATCAAAAATTCCCCAAAAATACAAATTCAAAATCGACAATTCTAAAATCAAAGTTTTACATGGAACCTTTAGGATATATTCGGGATATATAAATTATTTTGATTCAAACAATGAACAAAGTTTCCCTCTTAAATATAACTACATGTAAATAAGTTGTGCTAAATTAATTTGACCATTTCACATGCAAAGGACATCATAAAATCCTAAAACTCGAATTCCTTATATTTTTCATAATGTTGTTTTGCGTCTGTACCCCATTCCTTTAATGTAGAAAACTCACAGAATCACACAGCAATCGTGGTGTAAAACTGTATTAAATTAATGAAATTATAATTGGATAACGTAAAACCATGGTTTTGACTCGAGAGGAAAGTGTTTTTGTTTATAGCCCAGTTAGGGGGAAAATTTTGCATTTTGTAACAATAAAAATTAAATATAATTATTTTAAAAGTGAGGATGCCCAAAAAACATTTTGTATTTTTGGGACTTCTTGAGAGAAAAATTGTTATTATTTAACATTATTATTTATTGTCAAGTAAAAACACAGCTTACATTATAAAAATACTTAACACATAACTTATTAATGTAATTAAACATTAATTTAACAAAAAAATTACGTTTTACTCATATTCTTCATCATAAGATTCCGGAACCTCTTCTCTGTCCATCATTAATAACCTGTTAAGTACAGATTTTGTTCGTTGTGATTATTTAGAGTTTTAAGATTATTAAAAATCTGTTTATAAATATTTTCTGATTACATTTGCATCAGCAAGATGGAAATTTTACCAATTTTTGAATTGTTTATTACAACAGGAATTTTTTGTGCAAATTTCAAGCTCATTTTCACGTGGTATTGTAAGGTATATATAATAATTTATGTTACTTAGAAACTTTAAATGGTGATTCTTTTTCTAAACCAGATGGCATAAAAATCTCGCAATCACGAATATATCACTTAGGGACTTCTTGCAAGAAACCTTTCAATTAAAAAAGCGAATATTTTAATAATACGAACATTACCAAGAATGTTTCGGTATCCTCTTTTACATAATCGTTGCTAACTTGTATTGTGTGGTACCCCTTGAAGTTTGTACTATGAGGGGTAATTTTTTGTTAACTTGATTATATAAATTGTAAGAGTATGGTTTGACGCCCCTAACAGAAAACATCATCGGCTGGAGCCCACCCCTTAAGTCGGGGCTGAGAGAATTAATTTTTCTTCTTTTTAAATTTTGTGCCCTTACATTGAAAAAAGCCACAAACCGCCACTGAATATACGGCTTAATAATTATGCAATTATTGTGTTCTGAAAATGTGTTTGTTTTTAATGTCTTCATTTTTGCCACACAAAAATGGTTATGCATTCAAATTATGACTACAATCGTAAAACGTCAGGATTAATTAATTTTCTAGCATTTTATTATGAAAAATATTACAGATCAAGATTATTTCAATGTTCTGAGAAAACTCAAGATACCTTTGATGTTCAGGTCCTTACAAAAATAAAATAATTCCAATGTACGCATCGTAAGTACATGCAGGTCGTTTTAAGCTCAAACAGTTCAAATTAAGAAAAGATGTTAACAAAACAAAGAAATAAAAATTTGGCCCGCAAATAGGGAACCTATACGCAACCGAAGGTAGCATATCGGACCATTTATTGGATCCGTACGGGGCCCTTTAACTTTTTTCTTTTTATCTACCCTCGAAGCAACGCTCGTACAAAAGTTCCACGGGAACTTAAAAATATCTTCCTCCTCGGGAATAAAATTTTGCTCACAATTAATTAATCATTAACGCGGGAAACGCGAAACGCAACAAATCGAAAATCCTGATGGGGGGGCCCGTATAATTGCATCTGACAAATTTTCCATTCGATTTGCATTTGCCAAGAAATTCTCAGCTGAAAGGTTTTTAATCCACCTTGCAGTCATTAAACTTTTTTTTGTTTTCTAAATTTTCTGGATTGTTTAACCACCCAAATCCACCACGGAAACCTCTTTATAATTATTGCTGTTAAGCATTTCCATTTAACGCGGTGTATGTGTATAAACAATAAATAGACGGATTCCGTTACGCCTGATATACTCTCAGTATAGGTAATACGACACAGTAACTATATGGGGAGATAAGAATCTTTATTTCACTCCATTTCCTGCAATTAATGACATCACAAATCTACTAAAAAATTTAAAAGATATGTAGACCTGCGTTGAACAGCCGGCCCATGCGGAAATTTCAGCAATTTCTGCGTCGCCAGTTCACCCCTGTATCTTGCATTTCCCATTGTGCGTATCGCAAATGCTAAGTAACCGTAACTTATGTTTATAGTACATGTGGCTGCATATCTGGTTAGGGACATTGTACATAATTATGTACTTACATCCCAATATTGGTTCAATGAATTCTCTCGTGTCCACTCCATGTTATAGGTATAGCGCTTTGATAAGCAATACTTACCCCGATTAATATAACATAAATTTTATTAGCGTATGCCTAAAATAGGTTAATAATTCGTGGAGCAAATATAATATAGAAGAGAGCATAATAAAACATACCATTTAACAAAAAAAAGATTTCTAAATAACATACCCTATCTGAGTTAAAGCAACGCTATAGGTTACCCACAAAAGTTTTTCATTTCGAAGCATTGATCGTTTTTCTACGTGTAGAGACTACAGTTAGTAAAGCGATTGTAAGTTACCTACGAAGCCGGTCACGTTTCCTTCGGTAATTGTTTTCATCGGTTTAAATTGCCTATATGAAAGTTGTCTTTTAATTAATAATAAATTCTGCGATACGTTTTCAACGATAATTAAATTTAAATAATTGAACTTGAACGAACGAGGTTCTCTAAAATATAATATGGAATCGTGTGTTTCGCGATTCAGTAAATCAGCAGATATATCTCGGCGATTGTTTCTAAACACAAAAGCATCTTTGGAAAACGATTTTTCTAAAATTTAAAATTAACGACCTCATCTAACTAGACCAGTCTAACAATTAGGCTGAAAGGTTTCATTGTGTTCTGGCTCACTTAATTATACCGCTTGGGATGATCTAATCTCTAGTCTCATCTTGTATTCAGCGAATAAACGAACAGAACACGAAGCGTGTCGTTGCTAAAGTTAACAGTGTTAGTTAGGAACGACTAACATAATTTACTCAAGTTAGAACTGGAATTTACTAACAGCGGCTAATAGAGTTTTCTGGTCGACCCAACGGGGAATTCTGTCAAAACAAAACTCGCCTGTCTGTTGGTTGCCATCAACTTGTATTCCGTCGAAATAGAAAATGTTACCAAATTAGTAAACAAGTTTACATTTGACTCTACAACTCTGATTAGACTAAAATATATTATATTCTATAATGTTACACAACATTTTTATCCAATACAAGGTGTGACCGCATAAAAACGGGACGTGCGTTTGGGGTAGGTAAATTTGCGTGAAATTCTATTTCTAATATTTTTAATGATGAAGTGCCCTGCTTTATAAAAATTCTACGCTCGCACTCCTCTACAAAATCTCATATCGAATGTAAACACGTAAAGTGCTTTTATTATTTTCTTTTTTAAGTGGAAATAAAGTTCAAAGATTTACTAACACAAATAAGAACTTAATAAATAAATTTTCAATATTAAGTTTTTATTTAACCTTAACTTCAACGAAGTACTTAAGTTGCAAACTGCACCTTCAATATAAAATAAATTAAAAATTATAAGAGTAGTTTTTAGCGATGGGTAGGATACCTTTTGGATTAAACAATGTTCCTACAATATTCTAACCAATACATTAGTTCGACTATTAACATCAATGTCGAGCGTGGACAGTGCTGGAATGCACCTCCACCACGTTAACATCAATAATTCAATTTTTTGAAGTATTTATAGTGGCAAGAATAGACGCATTGGCACATAGTTAGAAATAATAGGACAAAGTTCTAAATTAAAGCACAAAACAACTCTTTTTTAATCACTTAGATTTCTATAACTAAAATGGAAATAAAACTAAATTTCCATCAGTAAGTAATGAAAATGGAACATTTGGCATTAAAACAGATGGGCCCAGATCTATGACGGGGATGTTACAACGACGATATTTTCCAATGGAGAGATTCTTATCAAACGTCGAAGTATAACAGCTGCATCAATAAACTCGACACTGTGTCTGATGCAGATTGCATATCATAACAATTATCTTTATAGCTGAACATTATTATTTGTGAAACAGTTTGTTTTATGAATTTTTTACAGAAATAATGCTGTTATCGCATACTTAGGTAGGGAAATTAAATTTTTCAGTTTGAAATGCCGAGATCTACGAAAGGCCATGGCATAGTAATTTAAATTGAAAGCTGACTTGACATTTAAATGGATTTTTGTGTAAAATATAAATGATTCAAGTATTCGAACGTATAAAAATAAATCCATTACAATTATTACTGACAAAATAATTGAAAATTATTAATGATCCAAATATAAATTGCGAAGATGGAGAAGTGAAATATTTTTATGAGATAATAATCTCATAGTTTGCAGCGGGCCAACAGCCGTCATATACTTAATGGCTCTGCGAGGTCACAGATTATTATAAAATTTGATGTCGATTGTGAGGAACATCGTTTACGAGATATTTAATTAAATATCTCGAGTAATTTACAATGCATTATATAATTTTATAATGATAAGTACAACTTTGTCAAGATGTGGCTTCTCTTACTTTTCGATTTTAAATATGGCTCTCTAGCTACGCACTCATGCCATACATATAATATGTCGAATATTAATATTATATATAAGTAGGAAGACGTCTCGATATTATTATCTTTCCTTATTAATGAACCTGTCATGCTAATAACGCATGTGATTATAGCAAATCAAAAAAGAAAATATTAAAGCCTTTTTTGGCTTGGACGGGAAAATTTTAAACAAGAATCGCCAACTCGTGATCGGTGGCAGTTTGGGTTCTACCCCTACTCAAACCCCCTGCCAGGTAGTAGCGGGATTCACCTTACCTTTTTTTAAAGACATTTTCCAGTTGTATATTTTTGCTAGTTCTCTTTTTTTACACGAAAGGTTTCACATGGGTATCGGTTGAAAATCAGCTTTGCTGAACTGATACCTGATTTTTCAATGTTGCTTATTATTATTATTGTAACTTGTAACTTTGACTAATAAACTATTATTATTATTATTATTATTATTTATGATGGTGGATATGTTTTTCCATTACTCTTCCGAATAAGTATTATTGCAACCGTGGGCGATAAAACGATATACGGCACCTCGATTTAAAAAATGTTCTATAGATATTCGGAAAGCTGAAGGTTTATATAGTAGAAATAAACAAAAAAAATTGCGGAAAATACATGTTTAATCCTTAAAGTGGTAGTGAAACAGGGGTCTCCCATTGGTTGTTGGTATTCTTAGGCTACGTCGTACCCCGACTTTGTTTGTGTGCTTTTTACGTAAAACTTGGAAAAACCCAGATCGAATGCGAGCTTCTGATTAGTTGAGCTCTTGAAAATTAACGATTTTCAATATCGATTATTGCCATAATTACAGGGTTTATCGAATTCATCCATACCTTATTCGTTTCTTATTCTGTAAGGATTACAGTTTATTTTATGGGAAAGACGATATTCACACTTTTTTTTATTCTTTCACAGACTTGGGATTGTGTAACTAACTAATTTGATTTGTAATTACATAATTTGCGTCTAAGCCCCGCGACATCTGCGTCCACTTGCTGGACATTTCTGGCTATGGATTTTCGCTATATGCAGCTCCTTTGTTTTCGCTCTTTAGTTCACTTAATCTGTATCATTTCCTTGCCTGCTGCTGCTCTGCAGTAGTTTCTTCGCAACAACGCATTTCTTCTGGAGACAGGATATCTCCTCCTAAAAATCCAATATTAAAAAGCTAACCTGCCGAATCAAACTACCTCTAAAGATTACTTAACAATATTTCTTAAACGCATAACTCATTACGCTGAATAACGCATGCGATAATACTCATATAACAAACCAAACCTCACCTAAAACGTAACCGAATATTTTTTTGTGAGCGTTGTGGAGGGGATGTTATGTTATACCACCCGGATGTTATGGGTGGCATTGCCAGATTTTTATTGGCTAAAACCTTCTCGCAGATAGCAATGGGATCCACTATCCGGTATTTCTTCTGTAAACCATCAACTTCTATAGATTTTTCCCCATATTATCGATTGCTCTACTTGATTTTGTCTTCCTAGTTCTTCTTTTAGTTTTAGATCATCTTCTTCCTTAACGCAGCGGCTTTTATTCAGAATTTAAGACCGTACTTTCCCGTTCGTTTTCGGAATTAAGCATCTTCGCCACAAAGTGTTGAAGTGTCAGACCGTCTGCCCCGAATTTATTTCTGCTGTCCTGACTCTTTTTGCACTTGAAAATTAGGTACTCAGATATGTGCGGATATAACCGAATGTAATTTAACCTTGCATATTCAAACTTGGCAGTAAGAGAAATGCAAAATAATAATATTTAACAATATTATTGAGTATGAAGAATTTTCTTACGATTTAGGATTCCAGAATTTTTATAAATCCTTTTATTGTCAGATATAGTAAGTGAGAAATACGGGGTAAGTAAGTGAGTAATTCATTTTTCTTTGACGGAAACATTGAGATCGTTCATAAATTACGTGATACAATTTTAAAACCTTTTTGATCCCCCCCCGCCCCATCTTCACATTTCGTCACAAAAACGTAGACTCCCCCTCTGAATATTACGCCACGAAATATCTCTTGCCCCCCCCCCCCCCGCTTGATGCCACACTCTCCAAGTTCAAAATTATAAATATTAACAAAATAATAATGTGCTATTTTAATAATTAACCTTGCGAATTTTACATTTTGCAAGATTCCCTTCCCCAACGTCATAAATCTTCACGCAGATCTGGACTCCCCCCACCCGTATGCATGACGGTATTTCTTAACGGTCCCAAAGTGATTTCGCACTATTTAATTATTTGCACCGTTAATTACATTACCATCTACAAAATCGCTGTTGTAACTAAAATTTCACTGGTTGAAATAGATCTTATATTAGGCGAAACACTCCTGTTCTTTGTTAAAATGGCCTAACTAACAAATTGGTTTTCGGGAGAAAAATGAGTTTATATGTTATAATGCCATTTACATTATTTAATTTAATGTAATTTGATATAACCATAATATATTACAATGATGTTATTTGATGATGATATTTTAGTTAGGACTTTTTAATTAAGAACTGCAGAATAGCCCAACGATTATTTCTTCGTCGCTATTATCAATAGTAATATAACAAGGCCTCATTTATAGATTAATAAGTTTAATTGTAAATAAGAAGGCATTATTTGTCTGAGTGCTATTTTAAATGCATCTTATCGATTTAAAAATAATAGAGGTCGCGTTATATTAGCTGCGATAATTTCACAAACATTGGGTAAATGTCATTTAAAATATAGGCATTGTAAACAAACATGCAATCTTTTCAGTGTGTTTGTTTACCTTTTGTAAGTGCAATTAGCCACCAAACAGATCGAGTGAGAATATGTTTATCAGCGTATTTCTCCGCTGGAGTCATTTTAATGATTACGTAAATAAACGTAATTTTTAAAATGGCTCCCAGTGGGAAATAACCGAATATCATCATTTCCTAGGACTGTTACTTGGCTAATTGCCTTCCAACGCGGCAGGGTCAATGAAAATATTGCTGTCAACGTTGTCATCGCGGTGACTGGTGAGTACGGTGAATGGTACATAGACCAAACAGGTGATAAATATTGTGGGTATTGCTCAGACCGCGCCTTAGGGAAATCATTATTAATAAAATGACTGTTATCGGGCAATATCCAAATAATATTAAATCGCTAAGACTGTTTTCATTCGAATACAACTTTTGCAGAAACAACCAAAGCTTAAGCGTCAGCAGTGCTGAGCTAGCGCCATCCGCATAAGGTGTAAGCACAGTTACTTTAGCAGGGTTAATTATTTGTGAAAAATTACTTTAATTAATTATAAAAGTTGAAGTAAATTTGCGGGACGATAAGGTAAGGTAAGGCAAGCAGAATTGATACGTGTCTGACGAGTTCCGTTAGTTAAGTGTAGTTAGTGTTAATGTTTCTACAAGCTACGTGCGTGACACCTTATAAATCATTTATGCTTAAACTTTGGTTGCTTCTGTAAGAGTTGCATTCGTCTAATATGACACCTGTTTTAACCAGAAGGCCTATTTACTTTATGCACTATTTGTATGACTTATTCAGTACCGACGATTGTTATTCTTTCGTGAATTTGTTTACAAATTTAATATTGGAGAAAAAATACCCAAAACTTCCCAAAAATTAAATGGCGAGAAAAAAAAAATTCTATCGTTCGCATTCATTATTCTTTTCGTCTGTTGGGATAATAATTTATATACTTAACGTCAAATACAATTGTGTATTATTTGGAAATTCTCACTGTTGCAGAGAAACATTTACAGGAGCAAGTGAGAAATGGAATTTCCACTTGGCTCGAATCTTGAATGGGTTCTTTTAACTAACATGTTGTAATTTAACTTTTGTTCGATAATTTTTAAAAAATAAAAAATTTGCTTTGAAAATGTAATACCTACAGCATGTAAAGTGTTATTGAGTTTCACTTAGCCGGTAAAGAATAATTCTTTCATTTTCACTTGCCCGTAATATTCACGAAAGTAGGAACGCTATTACCTAATTGTTTAAAAAATATTTTACACCGCATATTGCTACCAGCACTTCATACTCTTACATACCAAATTTAACTATGCTGCATATTGCTGTGGTGTTTTTATAAAATTTAAAAATGATTTAGGTAATTATTTAAATTAAAAAAAAAATTTTTAGAATGTAAAATTTTGGGAATAAAGATAATTTAAAGGAAAATTATGAGTTTCATGTATAAATTATAACTTGGATAGTGGAGGCTATTAATCGAAAAATTAGAAATTAAAATAATTGGTACACAATTTTGTCATTAAAATAAGAACGAGTGTGCATATTTGTTGAGCGAACAGCCATGAGGAGATAAATAGAAACAAATGGGAAGATAATAAACTAAAATATTTAGTTCATAATATAAAATTTTACAGATAATATTTTCTTACTATTGGTAGCACCCTTAGGTGGCACCCCCGATCCCCATACGGAAAGGGATATCATAGCAATATAATATGTCTAAATATTTACAATTCATATTTTTAGCTTGCCAAACATCGAAACAAGTTAAAATTTCACAGACATAATATGTTCTATTTATGTATGTAGGTATATTTGAGTCATAAAATGAACCTCTATCGGCCTCATCACCAATTGGCGATTTTTAGTACCCCAACTCGGTTTTTTGGTCTTATAATTCGCTTAATTTCATTTTGCCTGAAAATTATTATCAGGAAAAAATTGAATAGTAGAAAATTTTCTACAAACAGGTTAATTATTCAGAACATTTCTCAATTTTTTAAAGCAAGACCTTTTAATTTTTTGGGATTGTTTTTTATTTTAGCAATAGTATGACATAAGACATAAGTATATTTTATTAATAACCAATTAATTCGTGATCATTTTATACTATTCAAATTTGGTTTAACGATAATTTCCTGTAAAATTAAATTAAATTAGTTATAAGCGAAAAACAGTATTGGGGAACTAAAATTCCCAATTGCGGAAAAAACCGAAAGGGGATTAGCGACTACTGTAGGGACGGGGGCAGGGGGTTCTGATACTCAAAGAGTACTCAAATTTTATTTTTTGCAATTCTTTACAAGTTCTAACTATTTTTGTTTGTTTTCTAGCTTTGCGAGAAAGAACATTTGGATAATGCTTATATTAAAATTTATAGAAAGGTATAAGCGAAATACCATGGTTTCCGGGTGAGTTCAGGAGACTTTTTGTGGGGGGATCATTTGGACTCCATACATACATATTACATTGTTTTCAGTTTATTTTTTAAAATTATCATCTTCAATTTTAAAGTTTCCATAAGTTTAAACTTTCAATTTTAAATTTTTTAACTTTAAAAGTTGTCGCTTCAAATTCATATGGTTCTATCGCAAAACTATCTGCTATAGTTTTGTGCGTCGCACAAAGCTATACTACCAATTTCCTAACACAAAATTTCCATCACCTATTTATTTCACTTATCACCTAATCCTAAAACACTTTTCATAATTAATCCTTTAATTTTTTTTAATTCTTCCATACAAATTAAAACAAACCTTGTTCAATCAAAGGTTTTATAGCAACTCTCCACAAATTTTAATGTGCCTGTCCCACCTAGGCTCTGCTGTTCTTCCCACTGTGAAAACATGGTGCTAATAGAAATATAAAATACTCAACAATAATTTTTCGTTACATATAATATTTAAATTTTGGTAAATTTTATAAAAAAAAACCACGCAGTTCTAGATATGATCATGTAAATCCTTTAAGATTTATCTGCAAAAAATTGGCAAATTCGTGGTTTTTCTACCCCTTCACATCTTCCGCTTCACCGTTTCTGTTAAATAACAGGTTAAATTTGATTCATTATTTTAATCATCAATAAACTATTCGCTTTACAACAACTTAAACTATCAAGTTTAATTACTTCAAATTTAATTATTTATTGCTTTCGAAAATTTAACATATCCCGTTCAATCAATTTTGAATCTTTATCCTTTTGCAAAATAACTTCCAACTTTTAGTTTAGTAACAAATTTTACCGGCTATAGTTTAGTAACAAATTAATTCAAATCAATTAAATTTTATCATAGAATAAAGTATGGAGCCACTAGCAAATATTTAAATTTTGGGACAATCGACTTAAGAAAATGTATACCACTCTTCACAAATAATTTTTTTCAGAGCTTCTTTTGACGATTTTTTCTAAGGGATACGGTGTTATTTAAAATGCTCCAATAATGTTCATTGGAGGAAAATCTGGATTCTGTGGAGGGACAATTTAGTGACGGGACTTTATTATCATTTAAGCACTTCATTGTTGCTTTTGAACGATGGCATGGGGCATTATCCTGTTGAAATATGTACTCCGGTTGATTTTCTTGAAAAAGTTTAACAATCGAAGCTTCCAAGTTTTCTTCAAAGGTCTCGATATATTTATGTCACTGAATTCATTCGTCCTTCGCAAATTTTCAGGTCTCTACGCCTCTCGCTGACATGAACGCCCACAATATTATTCTACCTCAACCAAATTTGACAATAGGAATAACACATTCTGGCCGGAATGCCTCTCCTTTCCTTCTTTGTCCGAAAAGCTGGAAAATTCACGTTTTTTTACTAAACAATAAAAATTATTTTATTATTAATTGAAACTATTAAAAGTTAAATTATTTTATGAAACTACATTAGTTTCATCGGACCAAATAACTTTGGCCCAATCCAAGAGTGAGAAGTGGCTTTTTGCGAGTGTCATAACCGCTGATTCCAAAGGAAGTAAATAATCCATTTCTAACAGTCCGAACTGCTTCCGTAATTCTCTACAAAGATCTTTAGAAGTTTTCATGCTATTTCTTAAAGATGATCTTTCCAAAAATCAATCTTGCCTGTTAGAAGTTATACGATTTCGTCGATTATCTCGACGAAATCATTTTGAAGTACTTTGCACTGCCTTTCACAAGCACTTTAGTTTATTTTGCTGTTTCTTTTACTGACGCCCTGAGAATTAAATTGGACGATGTTATGTCGTTCAAATATTGTCAATTCTCGTACTATTGGCATTTTAATACCTACTTCTTTAATGCGCCAAAGTGCTAGTAAACCTGTAAATTTTAAATCCGCACACCCAATTCATCCTTTTTATGTGCAAAAATTACAGTTACATTAACTGCAAATTTAACATAACTATTTGTTGTAATAGCAAATTTTTTTTTATAACTAAGGTCAAAATTTATATTCAAATATTGTGAAAAGTTGGTTTTGTACGTTGTTCAATTGATAATTTAATAGACCAACCAATTGATTGAATAGATAAGATATTATTGAAAAAGTTAGGGTAGCTTCATACTTTTTTCAAAGGCTGTATTTACAAATCTAATTACGAATCAAATCGTTTCAAAAGGTTTCAATATCAAAATCAAATCTCGTATTCTTTTATTAATTTTATCGTTTATCAAATTTATGTATTCAAGTGTGTACGGCAAATTATTAAACTTTTCATCAAAATCAATTTCTAATGAAACCAATAATTCCAATAGTTGAGGGCTTCTATGGTTGATAGCTGTTACTTCCCTCTCATTTGTGTATCTCCATCTTATCCTCTTCCATGAGAAATACTGCCATACTTAGTTAAAACGTCCTAACTAACAAGTTGGTTTTCGGGAGAAAAGTGACTTTATATACTAGATGTTATAAAGCTGTCTTTATTATAAAATTGTATTTAATGCCTTCTGTAATATACGAGTATGATTATATCAAATTACTGGTAAATGATATGAAAATGGCTTTATAACATCCATATAAACCAATTTGTTTTCCTGAAAACCAATTTGTTAACATACAAATAAATTTAGCGGTTTTCTAACGTTTGAACGTTTTTCCATGTGTATGCGGTACTGATGATAGCAAATAAGCTTGAAACATATGTCTGTCGCTCACGCGCTTGTGATTGCAAAAGTTTACCAATTTGTTAGTTAGGACTTTTAGGTTAGGACAGTCATTTTTATCGTACCATTAATTCGACTCCATGTGGAAAGCAAGTTGTCCATTCCCCCAATTCTCATCGTCCCAAATGGATCCAATCCAAACTTGAAATATTTCTTGTAAACAAAAATTTTCAATTCGCCCTTTTTCTTCTATTAGTTTCTCGAGTATCCAATTATAAATTTTCGCTTCATGGAATCAATTTTAATTTCTTTATCTGCTTTTAAAACATATTCGGTTTTCATTTTTGGATTGATGGTGAATTCTCCTTGTACGTGGATTAATTGTTTTGTCAATTTTAATTAGCTCCTTTACTTGGGTATTATTATTTTGTTGTATTTCTTTAATTATTGTTTCGTTCATTTTTTTGTTAATTTCATCGATAAAACCTTCCGCTATTTTGTTGTCTATCTAAGATTCCAATGTCTTGTACACATGCTCAACTAAATTTTCATCCCACAGAAATTTTTGACTCATACTTTGGTTCAAACATAGTTATATTAGGTATAGATTATCCGTGCGTAATTAAAATTTTTCTTGTGATTCATTCGATCTTAAATTCATTTCTTGTTTATTCGCTTCAATTATTTCTTGTTTATTTTTATCCATTCAAATTTTTTTGGCCAATTTTTGATGCATTGTTTCTGTAGCTTCAAGGAATTGAATAATACCCATTATTGTGCATTTATCCCTTCTATTACTCAAAAATGGCGGTGAATAAAAATTTTCAACCATATCTGGTTTGTATTCCTCTGTTTCTTTTTCTTCCTCTAATTTTTCATGTTCCGCTACGTCGCTATTTGTTTTTTATCGGACATTTTTTAAATGTTAATTCAGGGTGACAATAGGTTCAATTTCCTTTTATTTTACAAATAATGTCGCCGACGCTCCACAATTTTGGTTTGCCAATTGCTACTGTTAACCAATCTATAGCTTCATGTTGTAGCGCTAAATGAAATGTTTTTATTTTACTTTTATAAATCATCAATTTAAATTTTAAAGTTTTCAATTCTATATGTATGCCAAAATGTTGTATAGCAGGATGTTTTGCAAGCTCTAACCATTTTTTCGATTTGTTTGCTTGGAATATATCGATAATATATCGAAATATAAAAAAAAAGTCTTTCAGAGGCATCAACCATCAATTTTACTTATTAGTTACCCTAATCACAACCGTTGTAGACCGGTTAGTAATTTTTGTTACTTTATTATGATAGGCGTGAAATAATAATGTCTTCAAAATTCTTTATAATTATTTCTTATTAAATAATATTATTAATACCAAATAATAATCAATTTGAGTTGGTTTTGGAAATGCCAAACTTCGTTGCTTTTCATGTAACTGTTATGTCACTTACATCGTGCACTTTATTACTAATTCTATCATGCGACATTATTAAGTTACGTGAACAACTGCAATAATTTTATTAGTAAACTTTCATTACCATTATGATATCGTTGGAGTGTAATTGGAATAACTCAATTA
The DNA here is from genome assembly GCA_932274525.1 of Podabrus alpinus. Taxonomy (NCBI): domain Eukaryota; kingdom Metazoa; phylum Arthropoda; class Insecta; order Coleoptera; family Cantharidae; genus Podabrus; species Podabrus alpinus. The sequence continues at coordinate 35,700,793 of OW026457.1, read as the reverse complement.
GGGAGCGTTTTTAAACGTCATTAAGTAAATCGATCTATAGAGAAAACTTTTGGGTGATTTGTACCGTTGTAATTTCGGAATAATAACTGTCTAACACCCCGGCACGCGGGACATAATTATATATTATGGTCCCCATAGGGTAACCATAGATATTGCCAACATAGATAAGCAACAGTGCGTATTGAGCATAGAGCGTTTTTTGTGTGACCTCACCATTCAAATCTAAATAATATACTATTGTCTATGAACGCTACTATAAAAGATTCTGACTTTTGAAACAAAAATGTAGAATGTATGGAATGTAGTTCTGCAATACTCGTTTGTAAGCGATATACTTTAGAAAAATGTTAAATTAAAAAATATAAAAAGGAAAAATATTTTAAATTTCTCATTTCCCATTTAAAATTTATCCTTTAAACCTCTTATCAGAACAATATTAGATGCACTAATTAAAAACCGGAAAAAAGCTGAACGTCTAATTAAAATTAATTATTAATAATACCTAAAATATTGTGAAGGCTTTAATTTGAAATAATAAGTATACAATGGAAGAACATTGAGCTAATATTAAATCAATTTAATGAACTAACTTTACCTATTAGCATACCTGAACTTTACTGTTAACTCGGTGTAAATGCAATTAATTAACTCCACTTAGTTTACCGTGAATGACAGGTATTGTAAATCAGACTAAGAGCGTACCAAATACACTACCGTTTTTATAAGCTAAGCTTGTATTTTGCCATGGTATATTTGAATATAAACGGGCTAAGCAATTAAACTTTCAAAGCTACTAAACTTATATTTTATACGAAATAAAATTTGTGCAGCGTTCGCCTCCCGTTTGTTTTATTTTATTTTAGATATACACTGAAAGTTCAAATTAAGTTTTTATAAATTATCTTTCAAAATTTATCTCATTAGTTTAAAATGTGAAGTAAAGCTCAGGGTGCTTTTATTGTAACGAAAAGAAAGCAGTACAAATTAGTATCCGGTAGATATCTACCACTAAGAGAAGGAACCAGGCAACACAATGGGGCTTTATTCTTGTATTCTACTATGTGTATTAAACAGAAAACGATTATTTACAAGTAAACATTTACAATGTGTTGAACCTATCATTGTTAAAACATATTAACGATTTATAACAAAGTGGAATTCGTTCCAACAGCTTTCCCGCGCGTCTATCAAATACATTGAAAGGATACTTAAGGATACTACTTGTACTTCGATTCACTTCACGACTACGTACTAGCTTGTGGTTATAAAATATCGATAAAGAATTAATATCTTTGAAAACACGGTTCAGCACGTACTGCCATGTTAAAATTAATTAATTTTAACTGCACGTTTAAATGCGCATCTCCTCCCTATTTTTAAATTCAATTTGAAAAACTTAAAGTTAAAATTAATTTAAATGTTCAACACAAAATGCCAGCACTAATTGAAATTGAATATTTTATATATTTGATTATATTTTCTAATAACATATGAAATTTTAATATTTCTCTTTTATTACAGATGTCACAAAAAGCGATGGATCAAGTTTGAACATTTCCAAAAATTTAATATGCGGGTAGATGAAACCAGGACTAAGCTTTGCAGGATTTATTTACACATCCGCCTGCAGGAGTAATTACAGTATTCAATTTCAGGAAATAACAGTTTGTGTTAGTTGACCAATCATCAAATCATTGATAGTGTTTTAAATTGACTAATAATCGTATCACAAAAAATATTAAATTATAAAGCAATGTTTCATTATAAATGTGGCAAATGTAAATAATTAAGATTGTCATTTTAAGGGAACAGTAACGCAATACAGCTTCATACAAGGTAACTCACAATAATATTAAAAAGAATTGTAATTAAAGCAATATTTTCAAAAATTAGCTAGGAATGCTGAACTTATTACATAATTACAAATTGAATGCATGAAAATGTTACAATTTCTTATTGTTAAGGTAATAACGAAAATTCACATCAGTAGGTATACTAGACATTTTTTGTATGTGTGATATTATTGTAGTCCATTATTACCTTGTAATTTTCTATTTTAAAATTACATTGATTATGATATTATAAATTTAGCTTCATTTGAAACAGCTATGCTAGATTAATTTTGCGAGAGACCTTGTATTATTATAGATATTATTCACTCGTGTAATATCATAATTTTTTATTGTACCTCTCAATTATCCAAAATAAATAAATGTATGTAATAATCTAAATTAATCATATTTTTTCAGTGTTAAAATCTCTGTTGTTTCAATAATTAGGATTTTTACAAATGTTAATTTAGAAAAAAATGGTAATTGTTAGTTAACACAAAAAAATTAATGATTCTATAGCATCGATTTACTAATTATTTTATCACAACCTGATCTTATTAAAGCTAAAATTTTGAAATAATTTCATTAGAAAACACTTCTCGTAAATTATAAAGTAGTATCCTTTTTAATTAATTATTGTAGTTTCGTGCAACACTTCCGGCACATTTTCTCCTACCTAACCAACTAACAGTTTAAGGTTAAAAAGTACAAAACTAAACCGTAGTTTAGTTCTGCAATAATTTAACAAGAGGAACGAGACTTCATTAAAATTATGAGTTATAATAGATTTAAAGTGCAAAAAGTGTGGTAACACCAGAATAAAGAGAAAAAGGTTGATGGAGCGACGAATGTGTAAATTAATAGGAAATATTTAGTCGCCATTTATAACATTCAGACAAATTATCGTCAAAAATTGCATTTGAATTTTTAAAATATTTCAGAATTCATTATTCGCAAGTTATTCAAATTTTTCTGCAGGTTCGTCCGTAGCAAACGAAATTCTTTTTAACAAAATTTAAAGAATCCGTGACTTTCGTTTAAAATTGCTTAATTTTTTACATTATTAATTTACTACCTACAATTTCTTCGAGTTACCTTCATGACGGGTTTTCGTTTTTATGCATCCCTATTTGTCTAACTTCAAAGTGGAGTTATTAATTATTCAACCTGTGCATGATTATAAGATTATTTTTGTTGCTTTCGCAAAATTGTATTGCAGTATTTCAGAAAATGGGGTATTTCAGCTATTTCAAATACCGTGGTTTTAAACTTCGGTATGTAGCAGATATCTGCCTTGACAGCATATGTACATTACTTGTCTTGAAATCTGCTCGACGACACCTCCCCAGCATAGATTACGACTTTGTACTTAGCAAAAGGTGCAAGTTTCTATCGATTTTCGGCCACATAGTAAATAATGGGGATATTTGTTCTGTAATACCACACATTTCATTCTCCTGTTAACTTGGTCTGAGACTGAGTAAATAATGCAAATATTTTCCATAGGGGATGTTCGTTTGAGAACTTTCCTTCTTTAATATTTAGGAAGCCACAAGAGATGTTAATGTCATCAACTGATTTAGGGGGAGGGGAACAAGATTAAGTAGTCATTAACATTTTATGACTTACTCCAATGTTTTCTTTCATTCCAAAAGGTAGCACTGTCTAAGAGCTTAATTATAAAGTTTTGGGCTTGCTGCGGTCGAGGGGTTGAAACATTAAGTTATGATAAATTGTAATCTTATTTCCCTCTCTCTAATGGGTTCTTCTACTTTAATATAGTTTTTGGTTCAGGAAATATTTAACGAAAATCTTTTTTTAAATGATCACTCGGTTTATCTTGAAGAACTATTCGCATTTATTTAATCCAATTCTAAAGTTTCCAAAAATCAAGAGGTGCGTAAATGTCTGCAAAACAGATAACGTCAACATTATTTTTACAAAACTGGAAAACTTTCGTAGTTAAATAAAAACAATTTCATTTCATTTTAATTACTCGACATTCTCGTTATTTTATTAATTAAACTCAATAAAATTTAAATTAAATTAACTTTGTTTTTCCAAACTAACTTCTACTTTTGATAAAAAATATTCAATTTATCGCAATTTCGCATTAAAAATTGTTTTATTGCGAAATATATCATTTAATTATAAGCATCAAGCAGCATAAATAGCGATTCAATTTGTATGGGTGACTGAAAGACTTTCAGAAGACTACTCCCAAAAAACAGTTCAAAAACTCAGAAGGCAACATCCACTTAGTGAACTGATTTTTTGTATATGGAGGAGAAATCTTCAACAAAACACCATCAAGTTGTGCTGGGTGGTAGTATGGAATATTTAGACACTAAAACGCCTATTGGGGACATTTCTTCGTCCCAATTCTTTGTGGAATTCTGGGTTCTTCTAACTTCTTCTGCTTAGATCTCTTAGGAGATCTTCCCAGTAGCCTGGTTCCATGGGGGATTCCATCTCTGACAATTTTTGGAAGTCGCTTCTGGTCCATCTTATTATATCGGGCATGCTACAGTTTCCTCATATATGCGGTCGTTCCTAATTCTATCCACAAATGATTTTACTGTTATGGCCTTAGGACTTTCATTTAGTTTGTTCTTAGAATTCTCTTTGTCTTTGCGGTGTCCGCTCCTTCCTCCATAGCGTATGTTGATATGGGTCCCACACATTCTTTGTATATTCGTGATTTACTCTACTTTTGGAAATTAATTTTCCAGATTGTGTTCTTCAAGTAGCCTGAGACCTTCGATGCTTTTTGAATCTGGAACTTGGTTTCCTCTACTAAATTTCCACATCCATATATTTCTACTCCCAAGTATTAAAAGTATAATATTACTTGTTCTATTGTGTTAATGTCTATGGTAAGTATGCACCTTCTTAAGTTTCTTGAGGTTTTTAGGCATTTGAGGTTGTGTGTATACATTTCCATATTATATGGTTTTAATGTTATGTTAAAAATGTTGAGCAATCCTTGAAGATCGTCCGTTTCTCACAAAATTGGTCCGAGTACCGAGCGTTGGGATACGCTCAGTTTGAAGATTGTAGAGTCAGCCCGTCGCTCCCTGAGCGCCCCAAGGATGTGCTTCCAACAGACGCAGTTGAATGTTATATACTTTGCAGTTTTCAGTATCAATTTTCCGAGTTTTGTCGAGAAACCCTAAAATTTTGAGTTTTATTGTAAAACTTGTAATGAATAATTGACCTCAAATTTTTCAAAAATCGTCCTCGGCGCTGTTTATATCAATAACTTAAATAAAAATTAATAACCACAGCAGGGATCTACTATTTGCATTACAGATGGATATTTCGAGTTCGAAATATGTAACTATAACTTTTTAGGCTAGGAATAAATAGACCAATCATATTTAGCAGGGTCACCAAGATATACATTTGAGCTATTATTGTATTTGGGCGTCCTTATCCATCTCATAAGAAATGATTGCTTAAGTTGTGTGGCCTCAATGCCGCACTGATTAGCATTATTCAGCCATGATTATAATTATTGTATAGAATATGCCAATATTGTATTAACCATAAATTAATCTTCGGAGATATGGTGAGAACTAGGTTTTTCTTCCAGTTTCTTCAAAAGTAGCTTCCATTTGCTTTGCACACATCTTTCTAGAGAATCCATACTTCTTATTGGTTCTAGAGATGTTTAACAATACTCGGGCTGAAAAGATATAATATCATATACCATTGTGATCGCACTAATTTATTTTATCGACTCATCTTTTTATAGCAATTGATTTGGTTAATTTTATTTATCATTTAAGTGCTATTAATTGTCTCATTAAATTTTTATTCCAAAACTACATTATTATTTTACTGCATATTTGACTGCTATTGTCGCGGTGATGCTGTAGCTTCAAAGTCCTGCTACAATTTTATTAACAATTCATTTATTTGCATACATAATTTTTGTTTTAAAAGTTTTTTGAATATAAGTTTTCTTCCGCTAGCTTCTTACAATTTTTTGTAGATTCGCTCTTGTTCGTCTAGTTCAATTAATAATTATAAATTTTGACTTTATAAACTCCTTTATTACTTATAAATTCTTCTTCTCAAATTATTTTCACTCCTGTCTTCAGCACTTATCTGTTCCACTAATTATACTTCACTATTATATACTATTTAATATAAATGCGAAGGAAATTTTACATTAAATTTTTCTATTCATTTTTCTATTCAAATTTACAAAATGATCAATTCATAAACAAAAGCCTTCATTACGACCTTCTCCTGGATAGTAGAAAACATAGAAACGGAATATAATATATATAGGGTGACCAATGGAGGATTTCCATTTCCAATTGGAATAACTCGGAAACCGGAGGAGAGAGTAGAAGGAGATTTGCGATTTTCCCAAATTGACTCGGCCGAAAACAAGCGCCCTGTATGAGCTACCTGTACCTATGCATTTAATTAAAATACGAAATGACAAAATATTACTACCGTGATTATTTTCAAGCATATTTAATTAAACTACAAACTTTCAAGTACAATTACGACTGCAATTCACGTCCAATTTTAATTGTTGGTGATTATTTCGAGTCGATGCTGATTCTGATAATTATTATAAGCGCACAAAAATGGTAGGTATATAAATTAACTCCAAATTTGGCAAAGACAGCTGATTTTAAACAAAATAATTGAGTATGGTTTTTATGTCATAAGATGATAATGCTACTCAAAAGTGAAAATTTGGGTTTCTTTCTAATATCGTTGTTCCTCAAGATTGCTGCTCAAGACGAAATCAACTATTGTAATAAGACTGCATACTGCGGTTCGACTGCCCATACTATATGTAGTTTAGAACACGTAAGTTAATTACAGTTTTTACATATAATAGACATAACAAATTTTTATTCATACTCAGGATTGTTCAGTCAATGACAATTGTATGGATTTTGAAGAAGCTTTACTGAGTGATAGTGATAAACGTAGTTTACTAGACGCCCATAACAAATATAGAAGCTTAGTTGCAACGGGAAAAGCTTTACCAGGATTAGGTGGACAACAGTTACCCACTGCATCAGATATGGCAGAAATGGTAAGTACCATTTTTTTGAATAGATGTAATTTTACCGTACATAATATATTTCAGGTGTGGGATAAAGAATTGGAATTTATATCTCAATGTTGGGCAAATCAATGTGAAGGATCTCACGATAAATGCAGATCCAAATCAGGTAGAACTTGTGATCGTGATTTTTTGATAAGAAATATAAATTACCAATATTTATAGATGGTACAAGCGCGGGTCAAAATCTAGCATTTGCAACGGAAAATAATCTGGAAAAAATGATTAAAGGATTTTATGAAGAAATTTCGTACACAACAGAAAACGATATTCTCAACTTTGGGGGTTCAAAATACACGTAAATATGAATCGCATCAACATATAACGTACTATAACATGGCGCATTTTAGAATAGGTCATTTCACTCAATTAGCATACTACAACAGTACTCAGCTTGGGTGTGGAAGGGTAAAATTTTGTAATTAATTTCAACGATTACCTTAATGGAGATAATTAAGAAAAGCTGTTTTAGATTATAAAAAATTTAAAAGGCCAACCTATTACCTCGTGTGCAATTACGCAGTACATGGAAATGTATACAAAACCAAGGTATACACTAAAGGCGAACCGTGTAGTGCTTGTTCAGGAAAATGTCATTCAACATACGCTGGTTTGTGCCAAACACCTGCTTCATCTTCGCGTGAGTTTAAAATGATAAATTGCAGCTGATAACTCTTTGATTACCTTTCATTTTAGCAACCCCTAGTATTTGTCCGTACTCTAGTAAAAAGAATTGCAAACCTATCATGACACCCGGCAGTAAATGTAAGCATCCGTTAGATTTAATCCACTGAAATAATTTTGAGATTGATGGTTGATTTGAGTCAAAAACTTTTTTGTTTTGATAATAATTTCTTCTGTATACTGTTTTACGATAATTTGTAGCCGCTTTGAGCAAAAGCAAACAATTCAAGTCACGCATTGGCCCAAAAGTTACCCAACCTAATAAGTTTTGTTTTATTTTAGCATCTGCTGCTCAGGAACTTCCTCGTGGTGAGTCTTCATTATCAAAGTCAATGGGCACACAGGATCTCTTGTTTATTGACCATTTCGTAGATTTTAATATTTCTAAGAATAAAATCATTTTTCTTTCAGGATTTTACAAGAATTATTTAAGTCCAGAACTATCAACAGCAGCTGTTATTTGGTATTATGCTATGGTTGAATTCTTACATTATTAAAGTTTAAAAATTTAATAAATAATGAAAAGTACGATGTACAGAGGTAATTAATAATAATTTTTGAACTTAATAAATAATTCCAACAATCCGTTGGTAATCCAATCATTATTCCTATCGTTTTATCCTTCACTCAATGGTTAGTTATATCTAGTTGAGCAGATATATATTTAGGATTTGTTGGAAGATACAATTCAATCGAATCTGTTTAGAAGGTAATGTTTTATCTTTATTTATATACGTATATCTATAGTAGATAATAATAGTTCAGATTTCCGAGCTATAAGCCAAGGCAGTTTTCTAACCTTCAAGCTAAGTAGTTTTCGTTTTGTCTAATTCACATGGTATCCCCAAAACTGCCATGAGGTTTGCTTATCTGATACTATAAAATAAAAACTAGAAGCGAGATGCAGAGGTACTTTAAATCAACTAATGACAAAAGTATCTGTCATTCTTATAAGCAATTAAATTTTGTCTAATTTGTTTTATAAGGTCAAATTTTTAACCATTCTGAGGTAAATATCAGTAAACTACTGGTTCCACTATACGACCAGAGCTTGAAATATTCTTTCGAAGAGATGAGATTTTAGGAAGGGATAGCTTTCCCTCAGACATGTCCGAATAACATTTCGCTCCCAGACAACCACAATTAAGAAATTACTAGGCTATCTAGTTTTCGGGGGGTTTTGATATTTTGGTATCAGATATTAAACACAGAACAACTTAATATTCATAGTATCAATGAGCAAAGTAATATCTAGCAAATGCTAATTACAAAATACTCGATCCCCAAATAACTAGGATAGGAAAGATATAATCGGAATAACTCTAAACTAAAAATTTCCATCTGGAACGGAAATGACTTGATGAATCATGGCTAAGAATTCAATTATTTTATTAAAAACCGCAATTTGAATGTTATGCTTATTTTAGAAACAAACATACGTAACTACAAAAAGCTACATAAAAATCCCTAATCTTCTCTATAACTACTCTAAACATTCCGGGGGAATAGCTGGAGGAGAAGCAGCAGTCATCAAACTATAATACTGATTGGAAGGCATTCCCTAACATATCATTAAAACAACTAAATCTGAATATCCGTATAAAATCGGGAGAAGATGACAATGAAACGGTTGAAAAGTTAAACTATTCAATACAACAAGCCGCGTGGGCTGCTACCCCATCAAAGCAGAAAATCTATCAACCAGGATATTGTCTCGACCACATTAAGAAGAAATTTGGCAAAAGAACGTTGTCCTTATTACTCATGTTCCGATAGACAAAAAAAGATGTTCGTTGATAATAAAAATCAACCTATTAAATATCTCTTAAAAAACCTCTCACCTACAGAATAATCGACGAACTACCCCCAGTGGAAAGTTACGAACAGCATCAAACAACCCCAACATATACAACCACTAATTCGAACACGTAATCGTAACTGGGCCAGAAGGGATGAAAATAAAGTCAACACATTTGTGGAACATCTTGGCAAAATAGTTTTTACACCACTACCAATGGACACTCTCCCAGAGTAGAAAAAACCCATCATTCACTAATTCCGATTAAGCCCATAAAAGTAACAGAAGTCAGGCCATTCATTATGAACAGCATCAACCCAATGAAAATACCGGGGTATGACCTAATAACAGTAAGAATCCTGAAAGAGCTATCAAAATGATAACTATAATATTCAATGCCATCCTTAGAGTGGGCTATTTCCCTTCACAATGGAAAGTGTCCTAATTAATCATTATCCAAAAACCTAGTAAGGATCCAAAGGAAGCTGTTTCTTATCACTAGATCAATCTCTTACCTGTTCTGTCCAAGGTGTTGTAACATTCACTTTTAACTGGCCTTGTAATTATATTGTTTAAATTTTCATTTTCTTAATTCCTAACAAGCAGTGAAAAGCGTTACATTAAGCATGTTTCCCCATCCATACCTGCTTTTACACCTAGCGCACCTCGTTAAGAAAATGGAATGGCTAACCCTCAACATGAAGGGTTAGATTTTCGTTGTGATTTATGGACAGAAATTCCTTGGTTTTCCCAAGCTTCAGATTTAGATGACCAGCCACGGCATACCTATCAAACCATAACCTCACTACAATTCTTTCAGATTCCCTTAGCCAATTCGTAGTCTTTCAATCAAGAATTACAATCCAAGATTCTTTCTTGCCCACTCCCCCCCATAGCCCCACCTAACCTCTCCAGATGAAATTAAACTATTTATCCAAAACCTAAAGAATAGAGCTCTCGGTAACCATAACGTTTCAACATTATTTCTTATTAATAGATTCCAAAAATAACAAATCGTTCAAATTTATTATATCCTTAACGCCTGCTTAAAAAACCAATACTTCATGAAAAAACGCCATTGTCATTATTCCCGTTACCACACCCGGAAAGCCTAAAAAGAATCCTGCTAGCTATCGCTCAATAAGTTTCCTACCCATCCTTTTCAAAATACCTGAATGACTAATTTAATCCGACTACAATAACATAACCAAAGATAATATGACACGATACTTTCGGAGCAAATATCCCTGCCTGAATTTATTCACATATTTTATTAACGATATTCTAAACCACGACAACATCAAAATTTCGCTTTACTGTGACTACACTGCCATTATATCCAAATCGTTCAATAAAAACCAATCTCTAATTCACCTACAATAACATAATTAGGTACATTTTGGAACAATACTTCACCAAATGGGAACTTAAAATAAACGAGGGACTACATTTACTCATAAAGGAGGTAAACTTACCACGAAACTAAAGATAAATAATAATGTCTTGTTAGATTTAGAATTTTTCAACGACACTTTCATAAAAATTGTCTCTAAATATTATTGAATTAAATATTATGGGGGTGGGTGTATCGGTAACTAAATCGCTTACTTCTTGTCTATTTAACCTAGTGCAAAGAGTTGGAATTGGAGGGAAATACTCCAAGGTGATTATGGTTAAGTCGGGAGTGCCGCAAGATTCACACCTGGGACCATTATTATTCACCTTATACATTAATGATATCATCAATGTTTTCAAGTATTGTCGGTGGTTGTTATTTGCAGACGATATGAAGTTTTACAAAAAACAATTTGATTTCTGACTGCGAACTGATTAGGAAAGATTTAGTTGCTCTGGAATCATGGTGCAAATTAAATAATATGTACCTAAATATTTATAAATGTAAGGTCTTGAGTTTCATCCAAAACCGAACCAGCTGCAACTTTTTATACCGTCTCTCAGGGACTATACTAGAAAGAGTGGAAACATCACCGACTTCGGTGTTTATCTTGACAGAAAGTTAAGTTTTTCTGGACACATCACTAATATCTGTACCTCAGAGGTAAACTGTATTAAGTCATTCAATCGTAATTGTTCAGGAGAGCGAAAAAACAATTTTAAATCACGTAAATTGGGTATATCTCAAAGATGCTATAAGTTAGGGAGCTGGAATTTCGCCTATGGGATTATTATTAAGAGCCGTTATAGGGATAATTATTAGATTAAAAAAAAAACAGGTAGTAATTAGTTTTAGTGACTTAACATACTTTACCACTAGTAAAGTTGATGGGGCATGTGACTTAAAACATATTTTAGTGACTTAGCGTAGTTTACCTCTAGTAAAGTAAGATAATTTGGATGTCGTATGTTTTTCAAAAACATTAAAGTTATGCCAAAAATTAATCAGAAGTGGGTAATGGACATTATCTTTGTATGCTTTAGAAGAAAAACAGGATTTACAGAACATTCATATAATTTAGTATTAATAATTATGAAATACTTACAAAAGATAATTATTTCAAAATTTTTAATGTAAATGGATGAAAGATTATGAGGTAAATTACCAATAACAATTTAATAAAATAATACTCAACACAACTCAATGAAAAGTACATTTTACTTTAATACGAGTATGAGCAGAATTCCGGCCTACTAATAATTTCGGGGGTATTTTGTGTCAAGTACGTCCTTTTTTGGATAAATTTGCGGGGTATATTATACTAAGTCACATTTTAGTACAGTTTACCTCTGAACTGTTAAGTGACTTGATACAGCTTCAACCTGGGTATTTCAGTTGTCTTAAGAGCGCGCTGCGGAAAGAGAGAGAGGGAATGATGTTGAAAGAAGCCTCTAATCTTTTGTACAAATTTAAAAAACTAAACGTCGTATCAATGTAATTCTTTTTTTATATTAATAAGGAAAGACTATTGAAGGCAATAACCAATTATGAGCGCTTTAAATTAAAAGTAAATAGGTTAATTTAATTTATGAAAAAGGACAATTTTGAATTTTTATGACAACCGATCTTAATGAAACTTCGTTATTGCCTTCTGCAGATCATTATAAGGACAAAACCTGATTTTGAAGCGATTTCATCATCAATTATAGAAAACTTGTACAAAACTTGTAAATCAAAAAGTGCCCTTAGTGGAGTTTTAAAATTTTTTTAAATTTTTTAAGTCTACAAAAGATTAGAAGCTTCTTTCAACATCATATCTACTGCTTTCCTCTCTCTCTTTCCGCAGCGCGCTCTTAAGGGCTAGGGTTCTAAAAATTTTTTCAGGGGTGGAGTATGTTATTAGAAGTGGTATGCACCTAATAACTCATTTTCTGAAAAAAAGTGACTTAACACAGTTTACCTCTGAGGTACAGATATGGTAATCAAAGCGTCGAAAATGCTTGTCTTTATAATTAGGCAATTTACTGATATCAAAGATCCCCGAGTCATAAACTTGCTCTACATGTCGCTGGTTAGATCGATTCTGAAATATGGCTGAATTGCATGGAATCTGTATTACAATAAATATATTGACCGTATTGAGAAGATTCAGACAAAATTTGTCAAGTATCTTTCCCAGGAAACACACTGTCGTCATAATGTCGTCAATTATTGGTCAGTATAGTACCAATGAAGACGTCATAAAGGACGTCATTAATGACGACAATATGACCGGCGTATGTCACAGCCTAAAGACGTCAACTGATGACGAACCTTGTACGTCACTAATGACCAATCTAGTACATTACTCGACGTCCCGTTATTTCATATAAATGACGTAAAGCAAGGTAAAACAATTTCTTTTTAAAATAACCCTTGTCAAAAACAGGAAGTGGTACTAAAAAGGTGGAAAAAAAAATAAAATTTTATTTTATTTTAGAAATTTCATCGGCACAAAAACGATCAACCATTTTTGAACCAACGGACAATTATAATAATTGTTCGTTGGTTCAAAGTGAATTATAATTATAATTCCCGGGTTAAATGTAATGGAACCTCGGTCCTACGGTTGGCGGCCAGGGTTGGCGCAACGCCGGCTACCAGTATATGCCCAATCATTGGCATCCTTCTCGGGGTTTGAACCAATCACAAGGCCGGAGTTTTTGACTTGCTGAATAACTGAGGAGATGCACCTGATTTTTCGAGATTTCGGACAAACGGGTATATACTCCGTTGGACTTAGAAGAAATAAGCGAATAAATCTCCCCTCGCGAGACTTGTGGTGAACTCGTACGAAACGTGTCCAAGCATCACAAGCCAGCTTACGAAGTTAGTTTTGAATTTTGTATATATGCTAAGTGTCGAGAGTAATTGACCCGGGATTTATTCTTTTTTGAAAACGTTCGTTAAAATTAGTAATTTTGTTGCTAAAATTATTTCCTTCTACAGTAATGCTTGGAATGTAATTCTAGTGGGATTCGTGAAATAAAAAAATTGAAAAAAGCGAAAAAAATGACTTTAAAATTTTCATCGCAACTTGTAATTATTGCCCAGCGGGGAGGGCTGTACTCGATTTTTGTACTCGACTCGATTGACATTTTTTCTTAATTTTCAAGTGTTTTCAATGATTCTTTGTCTTCTTACTAAGCTAGTAATTACAAAAAAAGGGAAAAAAATATGTTTTTCGTGAATTTAAAAAATTCATCGCAAAAAAATCCGAAAACATCGCAAAAACATGAGTAATTTTGATGCAAAAAAAAAAATCCTTCTACAGTAACGTTTGGAATGTTATTCTACAGTGTTTCGTGAAATAAAAAATGGAAAAAAGCGAAAAAAATGTTTTTCAAACACGTGGTTTCGAAATCATAAAATACGTAAAAGAGTTCCTTTTAATTATCGTATTTAATGTGATGGAAACGCAGATTCAAAGAATATATATTAACTGTTTAATAATATAAATTATTATAACCATCATCGCAATATTATAAAATAAAACGGATGATTTACCGATACTTTAGAATGACCAAACAATGATGTCATAAAGACGGCCTTTAATGTCGTCCTATTGTCGTCCCTGAGAATGACCTCATTTGTATGTCAGTTATTGGGCACTATGACGTCGCCGACGAATAATGACCAATAACTGACGACATTATGACGACAGTGTGTTACCTGGGTTGTTTCAAATCTGACATTATGTTCCAAAGCTCTAACTATGAATACATATCTAAATATGGCAACATTAGAGAAAAGAAGATCGTATTTGGAGTTTGTGTTCCTATTCAATGTTCGTAGTTCATATGGTATGAATTGCTCACCAGTGACTAGGATTTGCAGACGGGGTCATGACGTTGAGGTTTTCGTAGAAGAGAAATCAGAAGCAAACCAAAAATGTAGGAAGTTTCTTTTCCTGGTATTGGTCAATTTATTAGTTCTATTATTTCTTTTATATAATGTTTTTAGTGTATTCTTATTTGTTAAGGATTACTCCGTTAAATAAAATAAATAAATAATACTGGCATCACACAAACCCCCACAGTAAAATATTTAGGCGTTACTTTAGATGAAAAACTGACATTTAAAACAATTTGCATCTTCAACTTAGAGAAAAAAGGAAACAACGCACTTCGCGCTCTGTACCCCTAGTTACTTATAAAAATAAATTGGACCCTAAGCTCATCTTTCAACTGTAGAAAACCATGATCAAACCCATACTTCTATACGCGTTATCGATTTGGAGCACGGCTTCCAACACTAACTCGAACAATACAAATCATAAAAAACAAGTACTTCAGAGTAATTACTGGAGCTCCCACATTACACAAAAAATGACCTACATGACTTAGCTGACATTCACACACTTTCCAACATTCATCACACCCCCAACAAATTTTTTACACATACAGTAATGTAAAACCGAACGACCTCACACTTTGCCATACCCACAGGATTCACACTCAGCTTCACAATATTCTCCTTTAATACTACAAACCAAAACTAATTCATGGGCGCAGGGGTTTTTGCACTCATTTTTCTCCCCTAAATTTCCCAGTTGTACACATTTAAAACCTTATAGTCTAGGATCCGGCATTAGAACGACCTTCAACGGTCGTCTGTCCGGATGAAAGGTATTTTTTAGCAATTAAAATGTATGAACGATCGTGCCGGTAATTGGTTGACAAGCGAAATCAGGTCCATATGCTACTCTTAATTAATAATAATTAAATTATTATTTATTCTCCTTTTTCAACGGTCCTCTGTCGTAAAGATATCAATACTGATCGAAAGTATGAAGCATAAGGAATATGCAAACCCTTGGTAGACAACCATTTTCTGGTCCATACTCCGGGTTGACCAGGTATAAACAGGTGAGCGGATACTATCAAACTTCAACGGTACTCTGTCCAATTGTTTTAATAATGAAAAAAAAGAGAATTTTATTACGAACAAGATGGTATATGGTAGACAAGGTATAGTCGGTCCGGGCTGTTGGTTGACGCGATTTTAAACCTTGCGCGAGAGAGAGGCGTTGCGCGCACTATTCAGTGCGATAGAGCAGGACGTCGCATAGCAGCTGCTTGTGACGCGTACCTAGTGAAATAGAGCGCGCATGCTTTTTTCTCCGTGTGATCGAAAGAGATAACACTACTGCCGGGAATTATTTTAAAGAGTTTAGATTAACAGAATACTGAAACGCAAACATGAATTTTTGTTTGCTAGTTAAAATACCAAAATATTTAACAATATCGTATGTAAGTGATATATGAATAATATAAAATATGAAGAATATGCTTAACTTTCGAGTTTATATTTATTTCAGGAAGGAGTGTAAAAAAAATCAAAATTGAGGAATCTCTTCGAAATGTCCATAGAATGAATAACACATTATTTTATCATGACCATATTTTATTATATAAAAACGGTTAATATTTTAACGGTAAACACGGAAAAATATGTAATAGTATAGTATAAAATAATAATATTTAAAAATATAAAAGAAAACGTGGTAAGTAGGTTCTTGGGACCTATTCGGTATCTGATTCGTCCTCAAGCTGTCCGAAATCATCTATGCTAGCGCTGGAATGCAGTTGTAGGATATCCTCAACCTGCAGGGGTGTTTGTTCCCCTTCGAACCCTATTGCTTTCAAAGAGCCGTTAACTACGGACCAACCGCAATATTCCGGAAGAAGATTTTCGCACTTAGGCTCCGTCGCATTGAGCCACATTGAATTGACGTATACAGTGCTTAAAATTTTTTGTTTCAACGATCGCCAGCACGGTGGAATCGTGTTTGAGTCGAAGCTCTTAATCTTCCTCATAAATTGTTCGGAATCTTTCTTTTCCGCGAAATTTTTCACAAAAATACGATATCTCGCATCATCAACGCCGCTACAATTCTTGATTCCGTACATTAGCGCGGTAAATTCCTCAACCAAGCTCATTTTGTGTTTGTCAAAAATGTCTAACTCATCCGTTAATGATGCGAAAAGTTTTTGATACGTGCCATTTTAGCAAAGATTTTGTACGGTCGGACTTTTCCTTTATTGTAAAAAGCCGCCGTGTAATCGTAACCGGTGAATGCATGGAAGGCGGGTAAACTTTGGCAAAGCGTGGATCCCAATTTCGACGCTAGTTCTGTGCAACTGATACAATTCAGATCTTTTATATATTTTTTTCTGGTCGCTGAAGCTGCCAGCCAAATTTGCGATTGATTCAGTTTGTGCATATTCCCCAGCAGAATGATTAAAACGTCTGTACCCGACGCTTTGACTAGAATTCTCGAACACGGGAATGCAGCGTCGGAGTACAACAGAGCATGCGCGCTCTATTTCACTCGGTACGCGTCACAAGCAGCTGCTATGCGGCGTCCTGCTCTATCGCACTGAATAGTGCGCGCAACGCCTCTCTCTCGCGCACGGTTTAAAATCGCGTCAACCAACGGCCCGGACCGACTATACCTTATCTACCATATACCATCTTGTTCGTAATAAAATTCTCTTTTTTTTCATTATTAAAACAATTGGACAGAGGACCGTTGAAGTTTGATAGTATCCGCCCACCTGTTTATACCTGGTCAACCCGGAGTATGGACCAGAAAATGGTTGTCTACCAAGGGTTTGCATATTCCTTATGCTTCATACTTTCGATCAGTATTGATATCTTTACGACAGAGGACCGTTGAAAAAGGAGAATAAATAATAATTAAATTATTATTAATTAAGAGTAGCATGGACCTGCTTTCGCTTGTCAACCAATTACCGGCACGATCGTTCATACATTTTAATTGCTAAAAAATACCTTTCATCCGGACAGACGACCGTTGAAGGTCGTTCTAATGCCGGATCCCGTACTATTACGCATATGACCACCTCACGACTCTTTCCTTTCCAATCTTCCAGAAATAAGTTTACTTTCTCGTTCAAATTAAAACAGACTGACGCAAAACAACCAATCTGTGTTTTTCCTCTACACGCAGACATAATGTGCTAAGGAATGCGAGGGCAGAATTTTTGCAAAAAAATACGTCACACATGGTCAGAATCCTATTGACTTTGCAACCGCTAATCTACGAACATTTTCTATGCATTTAGCTTTATTAAGATTTTCCTCCTATTCTACTTTTACGCTCCAAGTAGATGGGGTCATCCCATGATTTAATGATTTTTAATCTAAATATTGGAGAACATTGCAGCGCCACGATGGATTTCCTAAGCTTCATGAGTGAATATGATTATTTACAAGTTGCAGCCAGCTTTCAATAGACACAAAAACGTCGGCAACTGATATTGACAATATTCATTCCAACTGCAGGAGTGATGGAATTGAAACCTTTGATCTTCACATAATATGTGATCACAAAGTTCAGTATTTGATAAAAACGGTTTGCAACCTATGAAGGATAAACAGATTAAAACTAGACAAATAAATTAATATAAGCAACATTAATTTACTGACTCAGAAATTGGGGAAGCAGTTTTAATTGGCGGCTTTCCTGATCAGGCCATTAATCCGTTCTTTGATGTTGATGGGAGACTGTCAAAATATAATTTTACTGAGCTCGGAAGTGAACCAAGTATTGAACATTAGCAGCAATAGATTTGCCCGCTTAAGCTGATGACCGTCTCCGTCTTGTATAACTAATGATTGTTATTCTTTATTAAATTTGTTTTAAAATTTATATTTTAGAGAATTCTAGAATTTCAGTTTATAATAAAAAATGGTTACTGTGCAGTTAATGTAACCACTCGAAACTAAATTTCTTCTGCTACACACTAAAGAACACAGTTAATATAACAAATTCTCAAAATATGAAGGCTGAATTTATTATCAAAATTTTGAAATAATCGATTTTGAAAAGTACGGAAAAGTAGCAAGAGCATGGTGCACAAGCGGTCGATGCCACTTCATCGCTCGGCGGCCGCGCATTTTGTTGACGGTACGTGTACTGGGATATAGTCTTACACTTAGAATATTTCGCAGCAGCAGATGCACCTCGAGCGTCCTACATGCAACATCGATTATTTTTTGTTTTTAGGCGATTTTTAGGGGGTGAAACGTAATAGTTTACTGCCCCATACCGCGACTATACTTTTTAATGCTATTTCGAGGGTCTCTCACATCCCGGTTGCATAGATCCCGGTGTTCTTGATCTGTCGCGCTTCAAGCATGTTTAGCCTAGTAACCAGAGTCAAATCCGCTCCGTAGGGGTGCAGAGCGGAGCGGAGCGGAGCGGCGCCCCGGAGGAGTAGGATTTGACGATGGATTACCCTCCTTTTCGAATGCACACCCCTAAAATTCGAAGGCAAAAAAAATTTAAATTTTTCACTTTTTCGGCAATAACCGCCTTATTTTCCATTTTTTCGCGAATATTTATACTAATATCTACGAAGCACACCCCCCCCCCTACCCGAATTTCAAAGAAAAATTAAAATCGGACCGAAAAAATTTCACTCCATTTCAAGGGACTGTAACCTGATACCCGTGCAGACCCCGGTTTCGACCGGCTACATGAATTTACTTTCCCTTCTTTTAAAAAGTCGATATTTTGGTTATTTTTCAAAATTTCAGCCAAGTTATTTTTTCTATAGCCTAATATAAGCCCATTCTTTAGTGTGTAGCTGAAGAAATTTTGTTTCGAGTGGTTACATTAACTGCACAGTCGCCGAATCCGTTCATTCAAGTCGTGAACGCAGGTAGTTCATCAAAAATGAATCACTCCACCTATCGTATGACTATAGTTTCGCTGTTACCCTGTATGGGATTCAGCTCGTATACAAAATATGTATACTTATTTTAGAGTATTCGTTTTTATTATGTACTTGTACGAATGTATTTTTATTATATGTACATAATAACATATCATAATTTATTATGAATAATGATTGAACTATGAATTTTGTATCTACTAATCTTTTTTTTTAATCTTTTTTTAATAATCTGCCGTTAGTATTCCTTTCAATCTAGGGGTGAACCCAAAGGGTGTGTTTTTAAACTGTACCGGTTGCTCGAGCAATAATTGCTCGAACCAAATTCGAGCAGGTAAGGCACTACCTTACGATCCGGTGCATGAAAATTTGCTCGAGGAATGCGTTCGAGCAGAGTGGGGGAGTTTTAAAACGACTGATAACAATTGATGCAGTAGTTTAAAAACACACTTTTTTTGTTCCAGTACTCGAACAGCTGCTCGAGTAGTTTAAAAACACGCCCAAAATCTCCTGTTTCGAGACCCAACGTCTCCGATATGTCGATACTAGTTATAAAGAATAACGTCATCTTCATCACGACCGTGTGTGAATGGTTGAATTCGGTATAAAAAAAGTTCCGTCACTGTTGAGTAGCTCCGTGTGCGACGTGTAAGAACTTGGTCAAAACTAGTTTGCAAATTATAAGTTTATAAACAGTTCCGTCACTTTGCAGTAGCTCCGTGTGCGGATGACCTTAGTCTATCTGTAAATTCTCCGTCGGGTTCAACCGGATTTACCTCTTTATTTATTTTCTCATGTTCTGGAGGTTTGTCTTCGTCAGTATGGACTACTTCATCAAAGAAAAGTTTTGCAGAATTTTGTTTGATTCCACAGTTTATAATATAATCAACAATTACTTCCATTTTCGAAATTCTGTCTTCGCTTACAATCTGAACGTTCTCATTAGCGTCAGTTGCAAAGTAAACAATTTACTTTTTTAGCATATGCCTGTTTCTGCTTAATGTAAGCTACACCGTTTAATCTATATTATGTTTTCTGGAATCGGGAGATTTACTTTGTCCACGTTTATATTTGTTATTTAAGGTACTTCTTGTGATATATTTCATACAATGCATCTTGTAAGATGTTATCGTTACCATACCTTCATAACGATGTTCATCCTCTTTTGGTCTAATTTTCTTTTAAAATACTTCTTCCTCCGCACCTGCACTCAGGCGCACCATCCGTAATTTTCTTCTTAATTTTTCCATTTCATATCCAGACTTATCTTGAACGTACTGCTCGACAGTATGATAAGTTTTGAGGTTCGAATATTTGTTTGTAGCTTCATTATAACTTATTGTAATAATCACTACATAAAGTACAAGCAGAACTACATATACTACACAACATATAAGAAATGTAATAGTAATAACCAAAATTATTGTGACTATTTTCCACTATCTCAAAATCGAAGTCTTCGTGTAAATTAATGGTGAGTAATAATAATTTGGTAATACATTCTATAAAGTCTCGAAAATCTGCAAAATCGGATCCAAAAACTATGTAACCAGAACAAGCGTACATCATGATAATAATCAAGTGGCATATAATTAGAGCTATTAATGGTAAACTACAAAGCTGAATGGTTTCTTCCATTATTCTAAATATCTTTGATTGTACATAATAATACAAGAAATGCTCAGAATTATGATGATTAGGTCGATATAATTCCACACATCCTTCCAACAGCTGAGAAAATTCTCCACTATACCATATATGTAATTGTAAATAAAAAAAGCTACCATTACGATAAAAGCAAAGAAAATAAGTGAAACCATGGCATGCAACTCAAAACTTACGAATAGTAATCGGAGAGTATAAATCTGGAACAAATTAAGCAGTAAATTCTCTGATATAATACTGAATATAATACCTACCGAATACGTTTTGGCCCATAATCCGCTAGAGCTTTGTTCAAAAAGTAGCTTAAGGCCGTTAAAAATATTATAGTTTGCGTTATAAATTAAAAATTCCACAAAAAGTGCTCTCGATTTGGTGTCAATCCAGGTGCATGTCAGTGGCCCCCCCAGTTTCGAATTTTTTTATAAAAATGGTGTCACACGTTAGAGCATCGTTAGAGCCTGAATGAGCTTCCATTATTTTCGTTTGAGCCTCAAAGGTCGCGGAGTTATTCGCAAAAAACAACTGGGAGAGCCATAGACATGTTGGCCCCCCCAGTTTCGAATATTCGCGTGAATTTGGTGTCAAACGTTAGAGCATCGTTAGAGCCTGAATGAGCTT
This sequence comes from Podabrus alpinus, assembly GCA_932274525.1. Classification (NCBI taxonomy): domain Eukaryota; kingdom Metazoa; phylum Arthropoda; class Insecta; order Coleoptera; family Cantharidae; genus Podabrus; species Podabrus alpinus. The sequence goes on along the minus strand of OW026457.1, from coordinate 35,678,958 downwards.
CCATTATTTTCGTTTGAGCCTCAAAGGTCGCGGAGTTATTCGCAAAAAACAACTGGGGGGGCCATAGACATGTTGGCCCCCCCAGTTTCGAATATTCGCGTGAAATTGGTGACAAACGTTAGAGCATCGTTAGAGCCTGAATGAGCTTCCATTATTTTCGTTTGAGCCTCAAAGGTCGCGGAGTTATTCGCAATAAACTGCTGGGGGGGCCGTAGACATGCTTTTCCATTTTCCTTCCAATTTGGATTTTTTGTTTGAAACTGATGCCAATCGATAGAGCATCGTTAGAGCCTCAATGAGCTTCTAATATGGTCATGGTTTTAAGTTAATATGTTGAACTGTCTTCAACAAAATTACAATTTACAAAAAATTTTCAATAAAAATAAATTCAAAATTCAATAAAATAATTTTAACATGTCAATATTATAATTTCGTTATGCACCAAAAATCTTTTATGGTCAATAAAATGTAACAAAATAATTCTTCAAATTTATTAAATTTAAAAGTCTGGAGTATGTTCCAAAAAAGGACTAGATTTGTTTTTATTAAAATGAATCAAAAATATTATTTGTATTAAAAAAAAAATTTTAATTTTAATTTTGCGGCTAATAACATGCGTGAGTTTTTAAACACGAGTGCGCGAACCGACACTCGAAAGATTTGCAAAATTTCGTTACGTCCATTTTCGGACACATTTTGAAATTATGAGCCAGGATCAACCAAATCAACCAATCAGAGGACATGAATCAAAAATCGCACACGCGTGGTAAGAAAATTTCGGCTACAAAGTGGACATGGACGTATTCGTTCTGGAATGAAGAAGCAAGCGGTGATTTTTCAATGGATGAGATTTTTTTAATAAAGTGGATTTTTAACAAGCGGATTTTTAAAAAGTGGATATCCAAAGAAAATTATAAAAGTGAATTCTCAAATGGTTTTGGAAGTGGAAATTCAATTAATTGGAATTAAGATAAACAAAAAGCGATTGATGTTATTGGAAATCAATGGTAGCGAAAATAACCATAAATTATTTGTTAAATTCGATTGTGGATTTGGTTTACATGAAAAATTGGTTTGGAAAATTGGAAATCAACCTACGTATAAAATTGGTATGTTTATCGAGTGTTATAAACAAAATTTAAAACAAAGACAAGGTATTTTGCATTTTTTTAAACATTTAAACAGTGAAATTTATGACATTAAAATACTATACAATTACATGTGTATTTGTAAATTAAATGAATTTTTTATCTCTGAACAATTATTATAGAGGTGCTATTAATTTCTTCATGTGTGAAAACAATAATTTACTAACCCATATTTTGAATTGTAAAGAAATTTTATTAAACAAAAAAATTTATAAAATTGAAGAAGTGAATTATTTCAAAAACACAAAAGTTATCACTTATGATAAAAAAAAACTGAATTTTGAGTGTAACGAGATATAAAAGTTAAAAAAAATTAATTCTTTCAAAATTTATATCTGTCGTGGCTTCGAATTTTACGAACGGAACACCACAATATTTACAAAGTTATGGATGTTTTAAATTTTCGCCAATCTCCGAGCAACATGCATGCCAGATTAAAAGATAAAAACTTTTAAGTTGGTTATAAAAAACCCTATATAAGCGAGAAATTGTATTTGAATTTATAAAAATTTTTATCGAAGAAATATAGCGAAATATCATGCCGAAAAAATCTAATATTGATCTGAAGTACCTTAACCTGGTTATTGTTGCCAATAAAGAGAAAATTTATGATCCAATGGGTAAAAAGTTTTGGGGCCCATCAAATGTTTGTTGGTCGGAAATAGTAAAACAATTTGGTAATACCACCGTTTTGCACAAAATACGTTTATAACCACGCGATCGTGAACAGGCACAAAATTATGGAAGAATTAAATTTACAGGTTTCATCAAAATACACTGCAGAAATTAACTCGGATATATCGGATGAGGATCAAGAAGAAAACGAAGGAGGCGACAAACGTTTAGAATTTCGAATAACTTGGACAGCGGAAGAGTGGAATAGTATTTCTCCGTCCAATCGCTCTTACAAACGATCAGATGGGAACAACAACGATAATATTAGAAATTACGAAACTTTGAAAGCACACTACTGGACAGATTTAATTCATACATATTGGGGAAATATTGGCCCAATATTGAATCTTGGCGCAATATTGCAAGCTTTAGCCAATATTGGTTCAATATTGATTTCCAATATTGCGCCAATATGGGAAATCAATATTGCGCCAATATTGGCTGATGCTTGGTGCAATATTGAACCAATATTGATTGCCAATATTAACTGCCGAACTTCAGCCAATATTGGTTCAATATTGCCAATATTGCGCCAATATAGGAAATCAATATTGCGCCAATATTGGCTGATGCTTGGTGCAATATTGAACCAATATTGATTGCCAATATTAACTGCCTAACTTCAGCCAATATTGGTTCCATATTTATTTCCAATATTGCGCCAATATAGGAAATCAATATTGCGCCAATATTGGTTCAATATTGCACCAAGCTTCAGTCAATATTGGTACAATATTGATTTCCTACATTGGCGCAATATTGGAAATCAACATCGAACCAATATTGGTTGAAGTTCGGCAGTCAATTTTGGCAATCAATATTGGTTCAATATTGCTACAAGCATCAGCCAATATTGGTGCAATATTGATTTCCTATATTGGCGCAATATTGGAAGTAAATATTGAACCAATATTGGCTGAAGTTCGGCAGTTAATATTGGCAATCAATATCGGTTCAATATTGCACCAAGCATCAGCCAATATTGGCGCAATATTGATTTCCTATATTGGCGCAATATTGGAAATAAATATGGAACCAATATTGGCTGAAGTTTGGCAGTTAATATTGGCAATCAATATTGGTTCAATATTGCACCAAGCATCAGCCTATATTGACTGCCAAACTTCAACCAATATTACCGAAGAAAATATTGAAGGCTGCTGAAATATTGCATCAAACAATTGTTTTACACAAATGTTGGTCCAGAATTGGTTTTGCGCCGAATTGGATGTTGCGCCATTAATTCTTACGTTATAAGTTTAAGTGCAAGTAAGAATGCAAATAATTAGTCCGCGAAAATTTTAAAGCGGTTATTATCATCAGGGTACAAAATATTCAAGAATATTCTAAAAAATATGATTTACTTTGATGATTTTTGAAAAGCCGCTTTGTTTCGAAGATCTCTCTCCTCAATCGTGATGCTTCTTTGACAGAAGCATCGTGACCCATCTCTTTCTATGCATGTGATGAGCGTTCGATTTAAAATCACCTTAAATCGAAGATCGAAGATATTTGAATCCTGAATATTTTCACTGTTTAAAAACTAAAAATATAAGTTTAATTATTAAATAAAACTCATAATGTTATGAACAGTTAATAAATGTTGTTGGAAAATCGGTAGTGAAAAGCTGTTTGAAGCTTCAATATTTTAACGGCTTTTCTCCCCCCCCCTAAATATTTTTAAATATGAAATTGTTATCAATAGATTGATAAACGTTTGAGCTTTAATGGATGTATATTCTTATTGTTTGACCCTAATTCGTAACAAAATTTATAGCGTTTTGATGGTAACATTTTACTACATTTTTAACCTTATACCATACACTGGTTCTGCTGTAAAACCAACATTAAAAGTTTGCGCATGGTTTCCACAGTTCTTGTTGTGTCTTGCAAAATGCAAAATTTCCTATCAAATAGGCGAATAGGTGGAATTATGTCAGCATCCAGGGCCAGGATGGGAAGCCCATCGAAATAGTGCCCCCCCCAGGACCCCCGAATATCTCCCGACTCCTTGCCTATTGGTCCAGAGCCCCCATGCTCGCAGCCTAAGGGCAGCCTTGACCGCCTGCTCCTCCACGTGGAGATCCAGTGGAGGGAGACAGAGAAGAGCCTCTAAGGCCGCTGTGGGAGCCGTTCACATCACTCCTGTCACCGCCAGGCAGACCATTCTCTGCATCCGGTGAAGAGAGGACGCCATTGTTGCCAGCTTGGTTCTAGGCCACCAAACCAAAGCACCATAACTTAGCATGGGCCTTATTATGGTGGTGTAGAGCCAGAGGGCAACCTTAGGGGAAAAGCCCCAGGATCGCCCCATTGCCCCACGACATTGCCAGTTACTTACTCTTCTAAAGTGGCAACCTCTTCAAAACGTTCGTCTCGTGTGAAATCTCCAGAAGTAATTTTTCTCATTTTTATGTTACTGTATACATCCAAGTCTCTTCTATTTGCAAATACCACAAAATACAATAAAAGTATATAGATCAGAAACATCATCAAATCGTACAATTGGTGAGCAATTTCCTCCCGCCTTAGTTCTTTTTGGCGGCTTTGCTGAAGATAAGGGTTATAATAGTAATTATGTTAGATGAAATTCTTGAAGAAATTACAAGTCATTCCTCTTTTATTAGCGGTCGGTATTTTTGAGCCAAATAAGGAAGTAACAAATTGTTGCCAAAGTAGAATACAGTACGGTTCTCTGATTTTCTATTTCGTTTACAATCATAACGGAATCTATCGCAACTGTAGGAATCTTTAAGTAAATATTATTGATAATGGTTATTTTTAGACCAAAATGATTTGTTATTAATTATTCAACCTGTGCATGATTATAAGATTATTTTTCTCGCTTTCGCGAAATTGTATTGCAGTATTTCAGAAAATGGGGTATTTCAGCTATTTTAAATACCGGTATCGTGGTTCGTGGTTTTAAACTTCGATATGTAGCAGATATCTGCCTTTACAGCGTAAGTACATTACTTGTCTTGAAATCTGCTCGATGGCACCTCCCTAGCATAGAGTACGACTTTGTACTTAGCAAAAGGTGCAGGTTTCTATTGATTTTCGGTCAGATAGTAAATAATGGGGATATTTGTTCTGTAATACCACAGATTTCGTTCTCCTGTTAACTTGGTCTGAGACTGAGTAAATAATGCAAATATTTTCCATAAGGGATGTTCGTTTGAGAAGTTTCCTTCTTTAATATTTAGGAAGCCACAAGAGATGTTAATGTCATCAACTGATTTAGGGGGAGGGGAACAAGATTAAGTCATTCACATTTTATGACTTACTCCAATGCTTTCTTTCATTTCAAAAGGTAGCAATGTCTAAGAGCTTAATTATAAAGTTTTGGACTTGCTGCGGTCGAGGGGTTGAAATATAAAGTTATGATAAACTGTAATCTTATTTCCCTCTCTCTAATCTTGCCTGCCAAGGCAAAATAGTATATGTGAAAAATTTCAAATTTAGGGTTTTATATTACATCTACTATTTTCATTCTGCTCTTTCTAGTGCTGTAGTCGGTTTTAAGCTATGTTGACTCTTTCCTATTTTAAATCCATGGCAAACGGTGATATGCTATTGGTTGTCGTTTGTTTTAAAATGGCAGCCTGAGACCTTCGAAGCTTTTTGAAGCTGAAACTTGGTTTCCTCTACTAAATTTCCACGTCCATATACCATATATTCCATATTATATGGTTTAAATGTTATGTTAAAAATGTTGGCAATCCGTGAAGAGGCAATCAGTACCACATCGTCAGCGCAGCATACAACTTTCATCTCTTTCTTGCTCATGCACTATCTATTACTTTCTGTGTTTAATACTTTGTCCATTACAGGTGATTTCGAGCAGGGGACTTCTGCTATCACCTTGATTGATTTTGTATGGTATTGGAATTTCTTCTGCAAGTTCTCCTTGCGTCCGCACTTTTACGGTGTTTCTAATTGTTTTTGGGGATATTACTCTGTTGCAAGATCTTAATAATATCTTCAGTTCTAACTCTAATAAAAGCTACGCTTGTGATAAATCCACAAAACACTTGAAGGCCGGTTTCTGGAATTCAATCGATTTTTCAGTTAATTGTCTGATAATATAAATGGGGTCCGTCCTGGATCTTTTACGTCGTGTAAATCTTCGTTCTTGTCTCCCTTCGTAAATATTCGAATTGTGCTGCTTACTTTCAAGATGTTCCGAATATTTTGACTCTGAAGGATGTTTTTAAATAGTTAATGTTGTTACTTCCCTTGAAAATGTCCTTCCATATTTTATTAGTCCGCTGGTAATTCCATTTGGGCCACGGGCCTTTCTATTTGAAATAAAGCGTTTTGTACTGTTTTGTTCTCTCACTGTTTATCGTACTTCGACCAATAATGCTATGCTCGGCGTTCACCCCTCGTCATAACCCCTCTTCTCCATACAGCTTGCAAAAGTATGCAGTCCATGATCCTTTGTTGATATTTATCCATTCTGAAAATTGACTTATCGCCTTTTTCCTTAATCGCAGTAGTCTCCAGATATACTTTTGAATGCCATACAGGCCGTTCTCCATGTCTTTCGGAAACTATTCCAAATGTTACGGTTTTATTTCTTTTATTCTTTTATTCAATTAAAGAGCTAACTGCAAAGCGACGTAGCGCTGATTCGTGATTGCTCCGGTTGTGAGGGGGACTTATTATTAACAAATCATCGACTCAACAGATCAATTTAGCGCTATAGACATTATTCATGAAGATTACCGACAGAACATAATATACACTTATGATGGGTTTAAAAGCCGCATGGATTAGCATTACCCTAATTTAGCCTCTTATAATATTTAAACTTGATTATAATTATTATATCGAACATGTCAAAATTATCTTAACCATAAATTAATCTTCGGAGATATGGTAAGAACTAGGTTATTCTTACAGTTTCTCCGAAAGTAGCTTCCATTTCCTTTGCACACATCTTTCTGGAGAATCCATACTACTTATTGGTTCTAGAAATGTTTAGCAATACTCGGGCTGAAAAGATACCATTGTGATCGCACTAATCTATTTTATCGGTTCATCTTTTTATAGTAATTGTTTGAATATAAGTTTTCTTCCGCTAGCTTCTTACAATTTTTTATGGATTCGCTCTTGTTCCACTAGTTCAATTAATAATTATAAATTGTTAACTTTCCTTTTCATTACTTCTTAATTATAAATTTCGACTTTATAAACTCCTTTATTATGAATTCTTCTCCTGAAATTATTTTCATTCCTGTCTTCAACACTTATATCTGTTCCACTAATTAAAACAACCCTTCACTATCATACTCTTTAATATAAAGGCGAAGGAAAGTTTACATTAAAAATTGCCCATTGTGCACACATTTCAACATTAATTTTTCTATTCATTTCTCTATTCAAATTTACAATATGATCAATTCATAAACAAAAGTCTTCATTACGACCTTCTCCTGGATAGTATAAAACATAGAAATACAATATTATGTAGGGTGACCAATGGGGAGATTTCCATTTCGAATTGGAATAACTCGGAAACCGGAGGAGAGAGCAGAATGAGATCTGCGATTTTCCCAAATTGACTCGGCCGAAAACAAGCGCGCTGTATGAGCTACCTGTACCTATAATATGCATTTAATTAAAATACGAAATTACAAAATATTACTACCGTGATTATTTTCAAGCATATTTAATTAAACTACAAACTTTCAAGTACAATTACGACTGCAATTCACGTTCAATTTTAATTGTTGGTGATTATTTCGAGTCGATGCTGATTCTGATAATTATTACGAGCGCACAAAATTGGTAGGTATATAAATTAATTTATAGCAGCAGGAAACTCCAAATTTGGCAAAGATACCTGATTTTAAACAAAATAATTGAATATGATTTTTAAGTCACAAGATGATAATGCTACTCAAAAGTGAAAATTTGGGTTACTTTATAATATCGTTGTTCCTCAAGATTGCTGCTCAAGACGAAATCAACTATTGTAAAAAGCCTGCATACTGTGGTTGGACTGCCCATACTATATGCAGTTTAAAACACGTAAGTTAATTACAGTTTTTACATATAATAGACAATAACAAATTTTTATTCATACTCAGGATTGTTCAGTCAATGACAATTGTATGGATTTTGAAGAAGCTTTACTGAGTGATAGTGATAAACGTAGTTTACTAGACGCCCATAACAAATATAGAAGCTTAGTTGCAACGGGAAATGCTTTACCAGGATTAGGTGGACAACAGTTACCCACTGCATCAGATATGGCAGAAATGGTAAGTACCATTTGTTTAAATAGATGTAATTTTACCGTACATATATTTCAGGTGTGGGATAAAGAACTGGAATTTATATCTCAATGTTGGGCAAATCAATGTGGAGCAGCTCACGATAAATGTAGATCCAAATCAGGTACTAGAACTTTCGATCGTTATTTTTTGATAAGAAATATAAATTACCAATATTTATAGATGGTACGAGAGCGGGTCAAAATCTAGCATTTGCAACGGAAAATAATCTGGAAAAAATGATTAAAGGATTTTATGAAGAAATTTCGTACACTACAGAAAGCGATATTCTCAAATATAAGGGTTCAAGATACACGTAAATATGAATCGCATCAACGTAAATATAACGTACTATAACATTGCGCATTTTAGAATAGGTCATTTCACTCAATTAGCATACTACAACAGCACTCAGGTTGGGTGTGGAAGGGTAAAATTTTGTAATTAATTTCAACGATTACCTTAATGGAGACAATTAAGGAAAGCTGTTTTAGGTTATAAAAAATTTAAAAGGCCAACCTATTACCTCGTGTGCAATTACGCAATAGCAGGAAATTTATACGGAACCAAGGTATACACTAAAGGCGAACCGTGTACTGCTTGTTCAGGAAAATGTCATTCAACATACGCTGGTTTGTGCCAAACACCTGCATCATCTTCGCGTGAGTTTAAAATGATAAATTGCAGCTGATAACTATTACCTTTCATTTTTAGCAACCCCTAGTATTTGTCCGTACTCTAGTAAATGGAATTGCAAACCTATCATGACACCCGCCAGTAGAAGTAAGCATCCGTTAGGTTTAATTCACTGAAATAATTTTGAGACTGATGGTTGATTTGAGTTAAAAACTTTTTTGTTTTGATAATAATTTCTTCTGTATACTGTTTCACGATAATTTGTAGCCGTTATGAGAAAAACCAAACAATTCAAGTCACGCATTGGCCCAAAAGTTACCCAACCTAATAGGTTTTGTTTTATTTTAGGATCTGCTGCTCAGGAACTTCCTCGTGGTGAGTCTGCATTATCAAAGTCAATGGGCACACAGGATCTCTTGTTTATTGACCATTTCGTAGATTTTAATATTTCTAAGAATAAAATAATATTTCTTTCAGGATTTTACAAGTATTATTTAAGTCCAAAACTATCAACAACCGCTGTTATTTCGTATTATGCTATGGTTGAATTCTTACATTAAAGAAGTTATTAAAGTTTAAAAATTTAATAAATAATGAAAAGTACGATGTACAGAGGTAATAAATAATTTTTGAACTTAATAAACAATTACAACAATCCGTTGGTAATCCAATGATTCCTATCTTCTTATCCTTCACTTAATGGTTAGTTATATCTATAGTTGAGCAGATATAGTATATTTGGAATTTGTTGGAAGATACACTTCAATCGAATCTGTTTAGAAGGTAATCCGCAAGATATTGGGTATATCTTGATTTATCTTTATTTACATATAAATATATTTATTTGTTTAAACATCAAAATAATAAAATCTAAATATAACATTTGTATTACCATAAATATAAAGTTTTGTATAATAAAACGGTTTTACATTTGCTTTAATGGTACGATTAAAAAATAAATCATAAAATAATTGAACGATACAATTGAATACAATTAAAATGTAATTTATTGCTTTATTCTGCAAACTGTCCCATATTTGTTTTTATTTTAGTTCAAACCAAGATCAAATGTTGTATCGTTCACACAATCCTTTTGAAAACGCGCGACCCGGAAATTTATTATTTGGTCAGAACGGATCCTATGAGACCAGTTTCATGGATAAAATCGTGAATTACATCTAAACGTGTCATTGGTTCAGGTCAACGTGGAAATAAGAAAATTTTAGTATCATTTAAAATGAAGTCAAATAGCATTTCTTGTGGTGGCTGCAACAAAAAAATCGCGGCAAGAGCTATCTGTATCAAATGCCAAATTGATTGCGGAAAAATTTTCCATATGGCATGTGCAAATTTAGACCGCTCCAAGTTGTTGTATTATAAGGAACAAGAAAAGCTTACTGGTGGCGATAAATTTGCTTGTGCCCACTGCAAAAGTGTTGACGATGACGATATTGATTTAAACCTGACAATAGCGGATTATGAAGAAAAATCAAAAGCCACACCTGAAAACCAAGCAATTGCCAATCTAGAGTCTGTTTTACACAGATTGGAGAAAAAGCACGAAGTTCTAATTAAAAAATATGAACGTCATGAGGAAATAATCAATAAGTTAATGATGGAGAACGAAACATTAAAAAAAGAACAAGTCGAAATCAAAAAAGAAATGACAGCTTTAAAGCAATCCGAAACCATAAACGAACAAAAATCCCTAGAAAACAATGTGATCATTACCGGCATTCCTGAAAACCAAAATATTGAAGAAGCGATTGTTGAAATTGGAAAGAAACTACATGTGAAAATCGATAAAATCGACATCAAAAAGTATTACTCAATTGGAAAGAAAAATAACGAGAATAAAAATCAAAACTTAGTAAAAATTGAATTTAATGATCTGAAAACCAAACAATCAATAATCGAGGCTAAAAAACAGATCAAGATCTGTACAAATGAGGTTTTTGAACACGATAATCAACTGATCCTATCTATATCAACCATGATCTGACCAAAGATAACCAGGTATTGTTATTCGAAACCAGAAAGATGAAAAAAGAATTAAATTATCAATTTGTGTGGTTCTCAAACAATCACATCAAAATGCGCTACAACTCTACATCAAGAATAATTAACATTCACAAGAATGAAGACTTAAATAAATTAAAAAACTATCATCAAACGAAAACGGCAGCAACTTCAAAAAACTAAACACCGAAATTGATTTTAACATCTTTTATCAAAATGCTCGTAGTTTGAAAAGCAAGACCAAAATGAATGATTTCTACAATTTTATGTCTACTTCTACTTACTTTTATTAAGAAGTCTCCCTCTTAATATAGGTCCAGGACCTGTTCTTCACTAATTTTTGCAATTAGTTCTGTGAGCATTTTTGTTTTTACATCTCAAGTAGCTTGCTAGGCTTGTCTTTCGATGTGCCTGACCCTGTTTTTTATTGTTATGATGGCAAATCATTAACACAGGGGGACCGACGGCTTTACGTGCCCTCCGAAAGCACGGAAGACGGTCAAGAAATTTTAGACTGTACCCCGAGTCGAACCGAGGAGCCCTACGTTAGCAGTTGATCGCGCTAACTATCAGGCCATGACCGTCGTCATTTTATGTGTGCACAAATGCACAATTTTATGTGCCTGTATGAATATGAAGTGGTATGCATATCCGAAAGTTGGCTGACCGAGGATATACTGAACACTGAAGTAATTCCTAAATCATACAACATCTATCGCTATGTTCGAAATCTGCATGCATGTAACCTTTCAAGAGGGGGGGGGCGTATTGATAGCGGTAAGCATTGAGATGGATTCCACACAACTTTTCTTAAATGATATTCAAGATCAATTTGCACTCATCGATTTGGTGGGATGTAGAATTATCTTTGACCATATGTCATTGTATCTATTCACTCTGTACATTCCACCAAACATATCATGTAATGACTTCGAAGCATTCTTTGAAATTTTTAGTAGATACTTACTAAATGTAAATATGAAAATTATCATGGTAGGTGATTTTAATGTACCAATGTTCAACTCGAACTCAAATAATCCTAAAACAATAATCACAAGTCAGTTCTTAGACCTCACCGGTATGAGGCAGTACAGTGAAATAATGTATGATAATGATCGCCAACTAGATCTTGTAATTTCCAATTTATTGAATCGAATTAATGTTACAAGGACGATTCCTGCTGTCAAACTGGATGCTTATCATCCAGCTTTAAAAGTTTTGGTAAATGTTCAGACGGAGTCCCTGAAATACTTTCAATTTAACTCAACCAACCATAATTATAATTTTAAAAGAGCCAATAATCAATTACTGAATGAATTGCTGAGAACTGCTGATTGGTCCAAAGTAACCAATCAAAATGACGTCAACTTATCGTGCGAACACTTTTACAAAACTCTCTACAATATTCTTGACCTAACTGTACCTAAATTAAAAATTAAATCTCACAGTATGCATTACCCTCCATGGTTCTCCAAGGAATTAATCAAAATTATTCATAAAAAAACAGAGCTCATAAGAATTATAAGAAATTCAATAAAATTCGTTTTTATAACTCGTTCAGTAATATGAGACAAGTAGCCAAAAATATGATCCAAAGCAACTACAAAACATATTTATTAGAAATTGAAAATAATATATGTACTGATCCAAAATCATTTTGGAACTTTGCTAAACATAAAAAGGGCGACTCCAGAATTCCTGGTATCGTATACAACGGTGACTCTACCTATACTAATCCTCAAGAGATAGTAAATGCTTTTGCAAATTATTTCAAAAGTGTTTACTGTTTATCCGATGTAGTAAACCTATCGCATGAAGACACAGCAAATAATCTTAGTTTAAATAGTTTATGTATTGATATCGGAGAAATTACAGAGAATGATATACTCGATAGTATTCCTTCTCTAAAAAATAAACCAACTGCTGGCATTGACAAAATACCCAGCTCATTTATCCAGCTATACGCTCCCTCACTAATAAGGCCCCTAAAACATATTTTTAATCGTATATTAACTAGTTCAACATTTCCAGACATATGGAAAAGATCACGCATATGTCCAGTTCACAAGAATGGGGACGTTTCTTCTGTCGCCAATTATCGGCCAATATTGATTCTCCGTAATTTCTCTAAAATAATTGAGAAAATTATATACGACTCTCTATATACCAGTCTAGAGTCCAAGATTACCCCAAATCAACATGGCTTTGTTAGTCGTCGATCTACAGTAACTAATTTAGCATGCTTTGCCCAATTTGTTGCCGAAAGCCTCGACAGTAACCTCCAAGTTGATGCGGTGTACTTGGACTTTCAGAAAGCATTCGATCAAATAGATTTAAACATACTCCTGCTTAAGCTAAAAATAGTAGGACTATCAAACAAGTTACTTAATCTATTGAAATCCTACATTTTTGATCGGCAACAGTTTGTTGAATATATGGGATTTAAATCCCATACATTCACACCAACTTCGGGCGTACCACAAGGCTCAAATCTCGTACCATTGCTATTCGTATTATTTATCAATGATATCGCTGATATGACCTAATGTCACATCCTGCTCTACGCAGATGACCTAAAATTGTATCGAGCGATTTCATCAATAAATGACTGTCTAGAAATACAAGAAGCCATTGGATCAATCGAATATTGATGTATCACAAACAAACTGAAGTTAAACGTTAGCAAATGCAATGTTATGACCTACACCATATTAAGCCTATAACAGATAGATTACTATATTTTATATTATAGACGAAATTAGCTCCGTAGCTTTGCTCAGTTGGACAGGTAAACTTCCGGACTTCTTGCTCTCATCTCAGGTGTGGTACTTATTTAGAAATTTGCTTATATGTTTTTAAATTCGTAAGAAAAAAAATCAATTTTTCGAATATACATATATTATTTCATAAATATTGCAGTCAAATATACATTAGTTCACATAAATACACAAAATAAAGACACTTAATGTCTACGAAATTAATTGTTAAGGTTGTTAGTATGTAAATTAGGAAATTTTAATAAGTTTATGCAAATGTGGATTTTAATAATTAATAATTAAATTTTACTGAAGCAACACATTACTTGCATGAACTTACGGAATATTTCCAGTAAAACTCAGTATTTGAGTTAATATATGGTACAAGAAAGAAAATTGGCAAATTTGTTACAGAAAATTTAAGAATAGGTACAGTGATTTTGGTTAGACCAAATTTCTACCTTGAGATGCGACGTAATCCACAAATTAGTTGATTGGAGTACTTTGAAGATGTGGTTGTCCCAAGATTTGCTTCGCCGTTAGAAAGAATTCAACGCTGTGACCTTCTTGTTGATTGTAGGAACACGTCGCCGATTAACTTGTTTTACTTAATTAAAAACTTCACTTCGTGTTTTTAATCGCGTGTTGCACAAAATTTAGGATTCACTCGCGTTATTTCTATCTGGTATTGATGGAAATAGAATTCTCAAATGTTTATAGATTATTTCTTGTATGATTTTAATTCGACGGAATGTTTATTTTATTCTGGGTATTTGATTACTTTTCTCGCTTAGATTGAACTATGATCAACTTGATCATCGATGGCAATTTTGGTTAGATTCACTTTCGTAGTACGTTTAATTATTGTACTCGATCGTTACACCGAAGAAAATGTATTTGTTGGTTCACCGATTTGATGTTAATCTTATTTGATGATTATTTCGGTAGAATCTCCGTTACTTGTGTCGACATTTTTTATTTAAAATTGTTCGAAATTTAGTTAAACGAATGTTTACGTTTTTATGGTCACTAGTTTAGGTGGTTGTTTGATGATAATTTCTTAATACGACCGTAATAAATTATTTTTATGATGGTATTATTCCGGATCGGAAAGTAGAAAAAAATATTACACTTTGGTAGATACTAGATAAGTTTTAGGTAGAAGTTATCTGGCTCGTTGATTTCAGGAGACTAACTTCATTTTTCCATCCCTCCTTTCAAATTTCTTTCCCTTGATGAGGTCATTTGCGTAGGAATTAATTTGTTATCTCTATATGAGTTCTATTTACAAAAATGCATATTAAACAGTTCCTTTGTTTCTTAGCGCGGTACTCGTTTGAATACGACATTATTACAAAGTAACTCTCTACAAATTAACTTAGTTTCAATAGAACCTAGTCATATGAGGATTTTATCACCTCGAAAGTATAATTTTGTTGATAATAATTTTCTCGCGGTGAGCGGACTGCGTATTTCATTTCAGCACAGGTGCGCTGTGCTACTATGTACATTTGTTCTTCAATGTAATAATTTGTAGTTATCTTTTAATAAAGAACGTCGATTGGCATAATATTCAAATATTAACATTTATAGTCGGATCCCGTTGACTCGAATTTATTTTTATTAACAAATTCTATGTTTATATTGAAAATATGACATTTCTGATTATTATTTAATATTATTGAAGTGGATATTTTATGATAGCTTATAATATACGGCATCGCCGTAACACGCTATTTAGTTAACAAAAAACAAAAAAAAATTGATCTTCGTTATCAATATGGGTTTTCTAAAAAAAAAAAACTTAAATGATTCAAGCGTATACGAGATTACAGGGAATATTTTCAACGAGAGGGGCAGATGATCGTAATTTTATACGAAAGATGCTAGCTCGCATGAGTACATTGCCTCCTTTGTAACTCAGAGTATAATGTGAGGGTTTTTGAATTGGACGCCACTTATTCCGGGTACTCTTTTTAGTGCGGAACAAGAGTTCACTAAAAGGCAAAAGGGTGAAGAGTATTGGGGCACATCAGAATCATATTTACAAGACGTGTTAGCTGAAAGAGCCGAAGGTTAAAGAATTGTCCGTCTCTTGGGAATGCATGTACTGCTTTACCTTGGTCGCCGAGAACAGGCCTTAGACTCGATCCGGGTCACGAGCCCAGGTTGTCTGCACAAGGTCAGCCAAGTTACACAACACCTTACACTACCAGATGAACTTTCCTTCTTCCTACATTCTTTCATCGTGGACTTAAAATTAGTACTTAATATAAGTTCGAGCGACCGTATCATATTTACATCGGACGCCGAGTTAAATGGACTCGAGGCCCTAAGCAATTGAATTTAAAGAAATTCATTTTGCTTAAATAGGAAATGTGGTTTAAAGTCGCGACACGATCGACTGTTGTAGACTTAATGTCTTGCAATTGTAAAATCTTGCTAGAAGATTTAACATTAGAGCAGTTTAGGGTCCTGCCTTAGACCATTTTAGACGCGAAGTCTTGCAGGAGTTAGAAAATTTAAAAAAATTTTATTTTTAGACGTAGTTTAGGGTCATACCTTGGACCATGCTAATCGATTTCCAATCGATTATTGTTTGTAATCTTGGGCCTTTGGCTTTAGGCCATTCTTAAGTTAACTTCAATGACTTTAAGATAGTTGATCTTATTTTACTCTTTGGTTATTTAATAACCAAATAAACTAAAAGTAAATTCTTAGCTAAAATGAAGTAATTTCCACTTTAAGCGAGTGGTGCGTGACTTAGATAAATAGGGAACAAAAAAAAAATATTATTACTTTGTAATAATTTATCTTAAAGAGCTCATCCAAGCACGACTAGTCCTTAGAGAAGCTCTTTAGATTTGTTCGGTATTCCGAATCGTCTTGGCTAACTCAGCTTGCTTTGGTTAGTTGAAAACATCATGGGGGTTAATCAAAAGTGATTATTTAAGGCTTATTGCTTTTGGTTTGTAGAAAACCTAGTTGGGGTTAATCAAAAGTGATTATTTAAGGCTTATTGCTTTTGGTTTGTAGAAAACCTAGTTGGGGTTAATCAAAAGTGATTATTTGATCTATTTTGTTGGGTCTTATCATATTTACAATCAACAATCTAGATCAAGGGTTCGGATTTATCAGTTATCGTTGGTTAATTCTTTCGAATTGAAATCCGGAAAACTTGCGATTTGGGGTTGTTAATGTGTGATAATTAACATAATATACCACTGGAAAATATCGTGAGATACCAGCGACCACAAGGTAGCTAATCTTTGGCCTCTGGATACCTTCACTAAACCCACCTTTTGAACAAATTGGTTAGCTACTCCAATCGCTCGCAAGGTGTGTCGTCTCACTTTCCAGAAAAGTAACGAATAGATATGAGCGGATATCTTGCAGGTATTATCAATGCCGTTGTGGCTAATTTTTCAAAAAGAAATTAACATTGTGGACCTGTCGTGGTCCAACATCTTAGTTATAGGGCTATAAACGTCCCTTGGGTATAATACAGTTGCTGTTAATACCTCGATATTTTCCAAGATATCAGTAGTTTTGCCTGTTTTATGACAAAACTCTTTGTGTGCTAATTAGAAACGTCAATGTCGGCATCGACTGACATGATAAGTTCTCTGCGGGAATTCTATTTAGAAAGACCTATTTGGGGCTTCGGCACGTTGGATAGTAATCCAACATAATTGTCTTGAGACATCGTCGTCGGGACTTATGTCCAGAAATTATTCTCCTAACGGGACTATTTGTCTGGTTAATTTCCGTAGATGCAATTGCTTAGAACAATGGTTCGAGCTTTTGCAGAGGGATGCAGTTTTAGGTCATGTCCAGGACCATTAGTCCTAATTTAATTACCAAAAAATTTAGAAATTAATGATTATTTACATAATTATGTTTCTGATTATTACAAACATAACCTTTCTTTGGTTATACAGATAATCGTTGGCTTTGATGCAGTTTATGGTCATATTTGCTCAGGACCTTATACACAAAATTTGAAAAACAAAAAAATTAATCATAAAGATGATTATTGATCGATTTTAAAAATAAAAAATTAATTATAAAGATGATTATTGATTGATCATAAAGATAATCAATCTCATGGCTGTAGTTTATATGGTCTTTACCCAGGACCTTATACACAGAATTTGAAAAACAAAAAAATTAATCATAAAGATGATTATTGATCGATTTTAAAAATAAAAAATTAATCATAAAGATGATTATTGATCGATTTTAAAAATAAAAAATTTAATCATAAAGATGATTATTGATTGATCATAAAGATAATCAGTCTCATGGCTGCAGTTTATATGGTCTTTACCCAGGACCATTGTTGCTTAGTGTCTTGAATCGGGATAGATAAAGGGGATGTAATCTCTTTAAAATATCCTTATCGTAGGACGGGACGGGTTTATTTATAACCAAAATTCTCAAATGGTTAATTGTATTGCCTTACTATGTGTGTAATACGTAAAGACGTTCAGGATGAATCGCTAATGGATATCCTTTTGTAATGACAAATAAATTACGTCAGGGTGTTAATTCAAAAAATTCTGAAATTAATCAATAATTGGTATTGTCGTTCAAAAATAGTTAATCTCAGTCTAGGTATTGATTCAATAAAATTAAAGAATTAATCAATAATGTGTATTGATTTTCAAAAATGAAAATTTAATTCAAGGTATCGATTCAACAAAAATTTAAAAAGTTAATCAATAATGAGATTTGATTCTCAAAAACGAAAATTTAATTCAAGGTATTGATTCAATAAAATTTAAAAAAATTAATCAATAATTGGCATTGATTTTCAAAAGTAAAAAAAAAAATTTAATTCAAGATATCGATTCAATAAAATTTAAAAAATTAATCAATAATTGGCATTGATTTTCAAAAGTAAAAAATTTAATTTAAGATATCGATTCAATAAAATTTAAAAAATTAATCAATAATTGGCATTGATTTTCAAAAGTAAAAAATTTAATTTAAGATATCGATTCAATAAAATTTAAAAAATTAATCAATAATTGGCATTGATTTTCAAAAGTAAAAGATTTAATTTAAGATATCGATTCAATAAAATTTAAAAAATTAATCAATAATTGGCATTGATTTTCAAAAGTAAAAAAATTTAATTTAAGATATCGATTCAATAAAATTTAAAAAAATTAATCAATAATTGGCATTGATTTTCAAAAGTAAAAAAATTTAATTTAAGATATCGATTCAATAAAATTTAAAAAATTAATCAATAATTGGCATTGATTTTCAAAAGTAAAAAAATTTAATTTAAGATATCGATTCAATAAAATTTAAAAAATTAATCAATAATTTGTTTTGATTCTTAAAAACGAAAATTTAAGATGATTTCTTTAGGTTAGTTATTTGATCTCTATTACTGTATGAAGGGTAGGGCCTTTTTGTCTGGTCGATGCTAATGACCATTAGTTATTACTCGTAATTACTCGAGTTAATTTTTGGGGATTACATAAATTAATTGGGGTTTAATATCGTTCAAGTAATTTGGGTAGAGTCTTTTTGTCTGGTCTTGTGCTAAGGACCACTAATAATAGATATTTACAGTTAAATATAATTTAGGAATCGTAATCAATTATCATAGAATAAAAAATTCTTAAATTAAATTGGGTAGAGCGTTTATCTACCTTTTTTTACTTTACTTTTTTTTACCTTTTTAGTAAAGTGACGCTAGACAACGTGGGGCATTTAAGGGTTGTTTTGTTAGCATTTGAAGTAACGGCAATCCAACGTTGGGCCTTTTTAATAATAAGCCAAACAATTAAAGTGGCTGGCCCAACGTGTGGCTTTTTAATTTCAATTGAATTCATAGAATTTGTAGTGGCATACCAAAACGGTGGAGGCATAATTTTGAACCGACTAAGAAACCCTGAAATAAGAGAAATTAAATTAATTATAAAATTTACAAATACATTTGGCGCATATAAAAATTTAGATTATTTAATCACATTTATTGAATTTATTCAAGCAGGTGTAGGATTTTGGTTTAATTTATTATTAGATTATAGGTGTTTTGAATTGAAAGGTATTATTCTTAAATCGCTGAAACCAATTACGAATAAAATGGACAATAGAAAAGAAGAAGATAAAATCGAAAAAGATGAACGAAAAATTGATGAAAAGATGGAAGAATTTGATATACAAAAACAATTATTTGATAGTGCTGAGAAAACACCATTGTTTTCAAGTACTAGAATGGGATCGATCGACGAAGGTGATCCATTTAGATTAATGTTCGCACAATTGATGGAAAAACAAAATCAATCGACTAATGAAATCATGGAAGAGTTGAGACAATCAAGAGAAGAAAGGAAAGATTTAAGAAAGGATATCAAGAACTCAGAAAAAAAAATCGAAAGTAGATTCGATAACTCAGAAAAAAAAATGGAAAGAAGATTCGAAAACATGGAACAAAGTAGAATCGAATTTGAGAATCATATGGTGAATCTGCACAGAGCATATAAAGATTTAAAGGTGGTAGTAGACAATCAAGAAAAAGGCATGAATGAAAGCATCGCTAACTTGAGAATAGAGATGCAAGAAGATATAAAAAATGCTACACAGTTGAGTTTCATGGGAAATGCCCAAATTGAAGAATCAGTCATGGAAGAAAAGATAGTTCAAATTACTGAAAATCAATTTGTTAAGAAAACGGAAGTCAACGACCTAAAAAACGAGTTAAGGGTAAACATAAGCAAGGTTATCAAAATTCAACAAGAGGAAGAAAGGTTAAGACTTCTGCAGTTAGAGCAGAAGGAAGAAAAAATAAATAAGAATAAATTGGAATGCATTGAAATCTGTAAAAAATTAGAACAAGAATTGGCGCAGGTTAAAAACCGTTCGACGAATAATAGCGGTACAGAAACGTCGGAAATATGGCAAGAGATGAATTTAAAATTTCAATGCGATACTAAGATCAAGTTTGATGAAGATAATGGAATAAACCCAAAACAATTTCTCAAAAATTTAGAACAATTAACCAATAGAATTACTGATGTTTCCCGACTTAAAACTATGATACATGGTACGATGAAAGGAAAAGCTGAGCAATGGTATGGTGTTGTTTTTGATAAATTCTCTACGTTTGGTGAGTTTAAGAATATGTTCCTGAGAAGATATTGGGGAGAAGTAGAACAAGGCAAAGTTAGGACAGAATTGATTGCTGGCAAATATCGAGGAATGATCGACCAAGATAGAAAAACTTATGCCGAATCCAAAATAAATGCGGCGCAACAATTGGATATACAATTTTCTGAAGCTGACATAGTTCAATGTATCTCCAAACATTTTGAAGATGAAATAATCGATCGGGTAGCAATTGAAGACATCAAAAATATTGAAAGATTCATAAATTTGTTGAAGAGATTTGATAACAGAGCGCATCTAACAACACCAAATTATAATCAACTAAACGATAGAAATGTTTTTCGAAATTATCAAAACGATGGGTACCATCAGAGAAATAACAACCAGCAACATGGCAGAAATTTTAACAATCAAACACAATATCCTGCTAATCGGATTAATAATTATGGACAAGGAACAAATTATAATGCTAGAAATTTCAATAATAGAAACGATGATGGAAGATCCCGCAATGGAAATGGAAGGGGTGAAAACAATCGCAATAGATTCAACCACAATCAACCCAATTATGATTATGAAAACAGAAGTCGAAATGAAAATGGGGGAATACGAGATGAGCCTATCATCAGAAGAGAATTCAATAGGACACCTGAAAATAATCAAGGGAATGCTAGAATCCATAATGTGAATGTGGATGACGAAGAGATTGGAGAGATGCAAGAAGCATCCAGATAAAAATATGAAGAAGTAAATTTATTTTGTTTATTATTTTGTGTATGTGGTCGTCATTTTTATAAGGAAGATGGATTTGAGTTTGAAAATTGAATTTACGAATATTAAAGATTCAATCTGAAAATTATATAAAATATTACATGAAAATTTATGGCAAATGAAATAATTTAAAAATTGATTGGTCATGGACATTATTCAAGATGAAATGAAATTAAGTGAAATGAACACCTCAACAGAATTGTTTGAAAATTTTTGAAAATTAGATGAATAAGATTGAATTAGAAGGAAGTGGACTCCAAAATGTTTAATTTAAAAAATCCGAAGAGAATGGCGGATTGATAAAAGGTTGGAATTTTAAGAATGATACTGATTAGGAGTTATTTAGAAATTTAATATTTGGGGGGATATGATTAATAATTGAAATGTTATTTGAATTTTGAAATATAAGGGAAGAATTTAAATTGGGGGGAAAATTTAAATGAAATGTTGAATAGTTGAGATTTAGGAGTTGAATTTAATGATATGATGAGATGATGATTTGAATAATTGAATTTAGAATGGGGAAAAGTAATTAAAATAATGGGGATTTAAAGAATAATTGAATTTAATAAATTAATGAATTAATGAGGTATTATAAAAAATTGCAAGAAGTTAGTCCAAAAGGAAAACAAGATTATAAATTAAACAAGTAAAGTCCATGTACTGAAAGTGAGATAAAAATCATTTATTGAGTAATTAATACAAAGAATTTTGTTATTAGAAAAATGCCAGTTAAGATGAAATTATTGAATTTAAAATGCAAATATTTTTGAAAATGCAACAGATTGACGTTTAGATATTCATGGTTCAATAACATTATAATTTTTTTGTTTATTTAGTTAGAATTGGGTAATGACATATAATTGGGATAAAATTTAAAGAAAACATATAAAAAATTTATTATTGATAAAATTTACTAGATTTGTGAGTATTATTTAAATTTATTACACAAGGTTTTGCGAACCGACGAAAAACCATTTTTCGTTCAATTACATTAATTTTGATAAAGTTAAGAGGAGCTCAAGTTGGTTAATTCATAACATGTTTGTACATAATTTTTTTGTTTGTAAATAGATTTTGGGTATAATTGGGATAGATTTAAAATGAGGGGATATCAAAATTCACATGGGAGAAAAGCCATCCAAATTTTAAAAATTTTTTAAGTCAGTTACTTACCACTTTAGCCAAGTATTTGAGATTAAGATAATAAATTGTTTTGCTTATCAATTTATTATTTAATCTGGGGGGAGATGTACTGGAAATTCAAATTTTTGTAAAACTGATCCATTCTCGGTAGTATTTCGTTTGCAGTTCAGGTTTGTTCGCAATAGAGCAAGAAAGTATTTTCCTGGTGCATCCCTGCGAAACATTAGGTAGCTTAGTTTCCCTTCATTAATTCAGATCGATGGCATCTGATTAGAAACAATTCTCATGGTTAGTTGAGGACCTCATCTGTATTCGAGGTCATTGAACTGAAATGTTTGATGTGGTTTATTTTTCAATAAAAATTAAGTTTTTGATGATGTAGACTTGAAATTACCTTTTTACATTGTTGTAATATTATGTAACATTGCGTTTGCTGTGGCTTTGCGCTAATTTTGTATAAGATTTAATAAGGGTGATATTTGCTATTATGTTTCATGATTACGGGTTGAAATCTGAAAATTATTTAAAAAGTAGTGTTTTGATTAAAATTACAAGTGTAGTGTACGTTAAAATTAAAAAGAATATTTACCAAATGTTTATCGAGTCTGGATCACTGGGATTTCCATCAACAATTTTGAATTTTTTGCAACCTTTATCCAACCATTTCCGGTCCACGCTCGAAGTTTATAAAAGGACTTGGAACAACTTAATCTCTCTCAGTCGTATTTGTAATATGCTAGAGTAAACGTCGCACAATTGAAAATATTTTAGTAATTTTGGATTTAGCAGTTGGTACGAGAGAAGAATTTTATGGTTGGCAGAAATTTTTGTGCTTTTAAGATTGGATTGATTAAAAATTATTGGATTTCGATCGCTATTAGT
Source organism: Podabrus alpinus (assembly GCA_932274525.1). Taxonomy (NCBI): domain Eukaryota; kingdom Metazoa; phylum Arthropoda; class Insecta; order Coleoptera; family Cantharidae; genus Podabrus; species Podabrus alpinus. Next base: position 35,655,513 of record OW026457.1, on the reverse strand, counting down.
TTTATGCTGGTTATTTTGAGAATCGTTTATACAGCAATTGGAAAGTTTTGTTGCTGTTTATAATATCGAGGACTGCCTGGTTATGTTGGAAAATTTCGTACCGTTGGAGGAAAATTTAAGGTTACCTGGAGATAAATTTTGGTCAATTTCAATAAATTTCAAGATTAGTCTACAAAGTATTGGAATTAATTTTAACGTACCTGGATATTTTGGATGTACGATTGGATATCATGCGAACGTGATTCCGTTGCTTGGATTTGGGAATACCAGCACATCTGTCAAGTTTGCAGATAAAAACACACCTGTTCTGATTGTTTCTACAGAAGCTAATATCACTAATGTCATCATTCACAGTGGCGTACTAAACGAAGGTAACTGTTATTTAAATTTAGTTAAAACATTCTTAAAAGTTTCGAAACTATCTTTTATTTTTAATAAGCGTGAACAATATTTGTATAACAAAACTTTTTATTTATCTTGTAATTTAATATTTCCAAGTTTACATCTTTTTAATAGCCACAGCAAACATTCATCTGGTTTTGTAATAAAGACAACCAATACAACTGTCTATGAGATATTGTTTCTTTTATTTAACGTCAATCAAAAGGGCTACATTTGCAGAGTGGTACTAGGATTTTATTCCAAACAAAGCGGGGTAAACCAGCAAATTATCATTATTTGTATCTCAAGTTGCAGTTTTATTAAAGCAACTGAATTAAGGACTGCGTCAGATTTACAAAGACAATACATCGCAGTTCAACATTTTACCAATATAATAATAGAAGAGTCTCAAGTTCTGGAGCTAGTCGTGGTGAGTAAGAGTGTGACTATCAAAGGAGCAAAAAGGCCGAGGCACCTTTATATCACAACATCAATAGTGACGCTAGACAACGTGGGGCATTTAAGGGTTGTTTTGTTAACATTTAAAGTAACGGCAATCCAACGTTGGGCCTTTTTGATAATAAGCCAAACAATTTTAGTAGCTGACCTAACGTGTGGCTGTTTAATTCAAATTAAATTCATAGAATTTGTAGTGGCATACCAAAACGGTGGAGGCATTATTTTGAACCGACTAAGAAACCCTGAAATAAGAGAAATTAAATTAATTAAAATATTTACAAATACATTTGGCGCATTTAAAAGTTTAGATTATTTAATCACATTTATTGAATTTAGTCAAACAGGTGTAGGATTTTGGTTTAATTTATTATTAGATTATAGGTGTTTTGAATTAGAAGGTATTATTCTTGAATCGCTGAAACCAATTACGAATAAAATGGACAATAGAAAAGAAGAAAATAAAATCGAAAGAGATGAACAAAAAATTGATGAAAAGATGGAAGAATTTGATATACAAAAACAATTATTTGATAGTGCTGAGAAAACACCATTATTTTCAAGTACTAGAATGGGGTCGATCGACGAAGGTGATCCATTTAGATTAATGTTCGCACAAATAATGGAAGGACAGAAAGATATAAAAAAGGATATTAAGAACACGGAAAAGAACATGGAAAGAAGATTTGAAAGCATGGAAAAAAGTAGAATAGACTTTGAGAATGATATGATGAATCTGCACAGGGCATATAAAGATTTAAAGGTGGTAGTAGACAATCAAGAAAAAGACATGAATGAAAGCATCGCTAACTTGAGAATAGAGATGCAAGAAGATATAAGAAATGCTACACAGTTGAATTCCATGGGAAATGCACAAATTGAAGAATCAGTCATGGAAGAAAAGATAATTCAAATTACAGAAAATCAATTTGTTAAGAAAACGGAAGTCAACGACCTTAAAAACGAGTTAAGGGTAAACATAAGCAAGGTTATCCAAATTCAACAAGAGGAAGAAAGGTTAAGACTTCTGCAGTTAGAGCAGAAGGAAGAAAAAATAAATAAGAATAAATTGGAATGCATTGAAATTTGTAAGAAATTAGAACAAGAATTGGCACAGGTTAAAAACCGTTCGATGAATAATAGCGGAACAGAAACGTCGGAAATATGGCAAGAGATGAATTTAAAATTTCAATGCGATACTAAGATCAAGTTTGATGAAGATAATGGAATAAACCCAAAACAATTTCTTAAAAATTTAGAACAATTAACCAATAGAATTACTGATGTTTCCCGACTTAAAACTATGATACATGGTACGATGAAAGGAAAAGCTGAGCAATGGTATGGTGTTGTTTTTGATAAATTCTCTACATTTTGTGAGTTTAAGAATATGTTCTTGAGAAGATATTGGGGAGAAGTAGAACAAGGCAAAGTTAGGACAGAATTGATTGCTGGCAAATATCGAGGAATGATTGACCAAGATAGAAAAACTTATGCCGAATCAAAAATAAATGCGGCGCAACAATTGGATATACAATTTTCTGAAGCTGACATAGTCCAATGTATCTCCAAACATTTTGAGGACGAAATAATCGATCGGGTAGCAATTGAAGACATCAAAAATATTGAAAGATTCATAAATTTGTTGAAGAGATTTGATAACAGAGCGCATCTGACAACACCAAATTATAATCAACTAAACGATAGAAATGTTTTTCGAAATTATCAAAACGATGGGTATCATTATAGAAATAACCAACAGCCAAATGGGAGAAATTTTAATAATCAAACACATTATCCTGCTAACCGAATTAACAATTACGGTCAACAAGGAACAAATTATAATGCCAGAAATTTCAATAATAGAAACGATGATGGAAGATCCCGCAATGGAAATGGAAGGGGTGAAAACAATCGCAATAAATTAAATTACAATCAACCCAATTATCATCATGAAAAAAGAAATCGAAATGAAAATGGGGGAATACGAGATGAGCCTATCATCAGAAGAGAATTCAATAGGACACCTGAAAATAATCAAGGGAATGCTAGAATCCATAATGTGAATGTGGATGACGAAGAGATTGGAGAGATGCAAGAAGCATCCAGATAAAAATATGAAGAAGTAAATTTATTTTATGCGGTAAAGTTCTCGTCCAATATTTGTAATTAGGAAAATGATCTCGGGTCAGTGGACATAAATAAAACAATATGTTGTCGAGTCGACGTTTCGGGCCTTATATTGTACCCATCCTCAGGACTAAAACAAAGTTGTTGTTGGTGTGTGACCCCCATTCTTTCTTTGTTTTAGTCCTGAGGATGGGTACAATATAAGGCCCGAAACGTCGACTCGACAACATATTGTTTTATTTATGTCCACTGACCCGAGATCATTTTCCTAAATTTATTTTGTTTATTATTTTGTGTATGTGGTCGTCATTTTTATAAGGAAGATGGATTTGAGTTTGAAAATTGAATTTACGAATATTAAAGATTCAATCTGAAAATTATATAAAATATTACATGAAAATTTATGGCAAATGAAATAATTTAAAAATTGATTGGTCATGGACATTATTCAAGATGCAATGAAATTAAGTGAAATGAACACCTCAACAGAATTGTTTGAAAATTTTTGAAAATTAGATGAATTGGATTGAATTTGAAGGAAATGGATTCCAAAATGTTTAATTAAAAATCCGAAGCGAATGGCGGATTGATAAGGTTGCAATTTAAGAATGATACTAATTAGGAGTTATTTAGAAATTTAATAGTTGGGGGGATATGATTAATAATTGAAATGTTATATGAATTTTGAAGTATAAGGGAAGAATTTAAAATGGGGGGAAAATTTAAATGAAAGGTTGAATAGTTGAGATTTAGGAGTTGAATTTAATGATATGATGGGATGATGATTTAAATAATTGAATTTAAAATGGGGAAAAGTAATTAAAATAATGGGGATTTAAAGTAATAATTGAATTTAATGAATTAATAATTTAATGAGGTATTACAAAAATTGCAAAGAAGTTAATCTAATATGAAAATAAGATTTAAAATTAAACAAGTAAAGTCCATGTACTGAAAGTGAGATAAAAATCATTTATTGAGTAATTAATACAAAGAATTTTGTTATTAGAAAAATGCCAGTTAAGATGAAATTATTGAATTTAAAATGCAAATATTTTTGAAAATGCAACAGATTGACGTTTAGATATTCATGGTTCAATAACATTATAATTTTTTTGTTTATTTAGTTAGAATTGGGTAATGACATATAATTGGGATAAAATTTAAAGAAAACATATAAAAAATTTATTATTGATAAAATTTACTAGATTTGTGAATATGATTTAAATTCATTACACAAGGTTTTGCGAACCGGCGAAAAACCATTTTTTCGTTCAATTACATTAATTTTGAAATAAAATTGAGATGAACTCAAGTTAATTAGTTCATAACATGTTTGTACATAGTAATTTTTTTTGTAAATAGATTTTGGGTATAAAAGGGGATTACATTGAAATGAGGGGATAATTTATAAAATCACATGGGAGAAAAGCCATCCAAATTTAAAAATTTTTTTTTAAGTCAGTTACTTACCACTTTAGCCAAGTATTTGAGATTAAGATAATAAATTGTTTTGCTTATCAATTTATTATTTAATCTGGGGGGAGATGTACTGGAAATTCAAATTTTTGTAAATCTGATCCATTCTCGGTAGCGTTTCGTTTGCAGTTCAGGTTTGTTCGCAATAGAGCAAGAAAGTATTTTCCTGGTACATCCCTGCGAAACATTAGGTAGCTTAGTTTCCCTTCATTAATTCAGATCGATGGCATCTGATTAGAAACAATTCTCATGGTTAGTTGAGGACCTCATCTGTATTCGAGGTCATTGAATTGAAATGTTTGATGTGGTTTATTTTTCAATAAAAATTAAATTTTTGATGATGTGGACTTGACCTTACCTCTGTACATTGTTATTATATTGTGTAACATTACTTTTGCTGTGGCTTTGCGCTAATTTTGTATAGAATTTAATAAGGGTGATTTTTGCTACGATGCTTCATGATTACGGGTTGAAATCTGAAAATTATTTAAAAATTAGTGCTTTGACTAAAATTACGAGTGTGGTGTACTTTAAAATTAAAAAGAATATTTACCAAATGTCTATCGAGTCCGGATCACTGGGATTTCCATCAACAATTTTGAATTTTTTGCAACTTTTATCCAACCATTTCCGGTCCACGCTCGAAGTTTATAAAAGGACTTGGAACAACTTAATCTCTCTCAGTCGTTTTTGGAATGTGCTAGAGTAAACGTCGCACAATTGAAAATATTTTAGTAATTTTGGATTTAGCAGTTGGTACGAGAAGAAATTTTGACAGTTGGCAGAAGTTTTTGTGCTTTTAAGATTGGATTGATTAAAAATTATTGGATTGTTCAATCAATATTGGTTTTATGCTGATTTTCCGAGAATCGTTTATACAGCAATTGGAAAGTTTTGTTGCTGTTTATAATATCGAGGACTGCCTGGTTATGTTGGAAAATTTCGTACCGTTGGAGGAAAATTTAAGGTTACCTGGAGATAAATTTTGGTCAATTTCAATAAATTTCAAGATTAGTCTACAAAGTATTGGAATTAATTTTAACGTACCTGGATATTTTGGATGTACGATTGGATATCATGCGAACGTGATTCCGTTGCTTGGATTTGGGAATACCAGCACATCTGTCAAGTTTGCAGATAAAAACACACCTGTTCTGATTGTTTCTACAGAAGCTAATATCACTAATGTCATCATTCACAGTGGCGTACTAAACGAAGGTAACTGTTATTTAAATTTAGTTAAAACATTCTTAAAAATTTCGAAATTATCTTTTATTTTTAATAATCGTGAACAATATTTGTGTACCAAAACTTTTTATGTAATTTGTTATTTGATATCGTCAAGTTTACATCTTTTTAATAGCCACAGCAAACATTCATCTGGTTTTGTAATAAAAACAACCAATACAACTGTCTATGAGATATTGTTTCTTTTATTTAACGTCAATCAAAAGGGCTACATTTGCAGAGTGGTACTAGGATTTTATTCCAAACAAAGCGGGGTAAACCAGCAAATTATCATTATTTGTATCTCAAGTTGCAGTTTTATTAAAGCAACTGAATTAAGGACTGCGTCAGATTTACAAAGACAATACATCGCAGTTCAACATTTTACCAATATAATAATAGAAGAGTCTCAAGTTCTGGAGCTAGTCGTGGTGAGTAAGAGTGTGACTATCAAAGGAGCAAAAAGGCCGAGGCACCTTTATATCACAACAATATATTATTTCATAAATATTGCAGTCAAATATACATTAGTTCACATAAATACACAAAATAAAGACACTTAATGTCTACGAAATTAATTGTTAAGGTTGTTAGTATGTAAATTAGGAAATTTTAATAAGTTTATGCAAATGTGGATTTTAATAATTAATAATTAAATTTTACTGAAGCAACACATTACTTGCATGAACTTACGGAATATTTCCAGTAAAACTCAGTATTTGAGTTAATATATGGTACAAGAAAGAAAATTGGCAAATTTGTTACAGAAAATTTAAGAATAGGTACAGTGATTTTGGTTAGACCAAATTTCTACCTTGAGATGCGACGTAATCCACAAATTAGTTGATTGGAGTACTTTGAAGATGTGGTTGTCCCAAGATTTGCTTCGCCGTTAGAAAGAATTCAACGCTGTGACCTTCTTGTTGATTGTAGGAACACGTCGCCGATTAACTTGTTTTACTTAATTAAAAACTTCACTTCGTGTTTTTAATCGCGTGTTGCACAAAATTTAGGATTCACTCGCGTTATTTCTATCTGGTATTGATGGAAATAGAATTCTCAAATGTTTATAGATTATTTCTTGTATGATTTTAATTCGACGGAATGTTTATTTTATTCTGGGTATTTGATTACTTTTCTCGCTTAGATTGAACTATGATCAACTTGATCATCGATGGCAATTTTGGTTAGATTCACTTTCGTAGTACGTTTAATTATTGTACTCGATCGTTACACCGAAGAAAATGTATTTGTTGGTTCACCGATTTGATGTTAATCTTATTTGATGATTATTTCGGTAGAATCTCCGTTACTTGTGTCGACATTTTTTATTTAAAATTGTTCGAAATTTAGTTAAACGAATGTTTACGTTTTTATGGTCACTAGTTTAGGTGGTTGTTTGATGATAATTTCTTAATACGACCGTAATAAATTATTTTTATGATGGTATTATTCCGGATCGGAAAGTAGAAAAAAATATTACACTTTGGTAGATACTAGATAACTTTTAGGTAGAAGTTATCTGGCTCGTTGATTTCAGGAGACTAACTTCATTTTTCCATCCCTCCTTTCAAATTTCTTTCCCTTGATGAGGTCATTTGGGTAGGAATTAATTTGTTATCTCTATATGAGTTCTATTTACAAAAATGCATATTAAACAGTTCCTTTGTTTCTTAGCGCGGTACTCGTTTGAATACGACATTATTACAAAGTAACTCTCTACAAATTAACTTAGTTTCAATAGAACCTAGTCATATGAGGATTTTATCACCTCGAAAGTATAATTTTGTTGATAATAATTTTCTCGCGGTGAGCGGACTGCGTATTTCATTTCAGCACAGGTGCGCTGTGCTACTATGTACATTTGTTCTTCAATGTAATAATTTGTAGTTATCTTTTAATAAAGAACGTCGATTGGCATAATATTCAAATATTAACATTTATAGTCGGATCCCGTTGACTCGAATTTATTTTTATTAACAAATTCTATGTTTATATTGAAAATATGACATTTCTGATTATTATTTAATATTATTGAAGTGGATATTTTATGATAGCTTATAATATACGGCATCGCCGTAACACGCTATTTAGTTAACAAAAAACAAAAAAAAATTGATCTTCGTTATCAATATGGGTTTTCTAAAAAAAAAAAACTTAAATGATTCAAGCGTATACGAGATTACAGGGAATATTTTCAACGAGAGGGGCAGATGATCGTAATTTTATACGAAAGATGCTAGCTCGCATGAGTACATTGCCTCCTTTGTAACTCAGAGTACAATGTGAGGGTTTTTGAATTGGACGCCACTTATTCCGGGTACTCTTTTTAGTGCGGAACAAGAGTTCACTAAAAGGCAAAAGGGTGAAGAGTATTGGGGCACATCAGAATCATATTTACAAGACGTGTTAGCTGAAAGAGCCGAAGGTTAAAGAATTGTCCGTCTCTTGGGAATGCATGTACTGCTTTACCTTGGTCGCCGAGAACAGGCCTTAGACTCGATCCGGGTCACGAGCCCAGGTTGTCTGCACAAGGTCAGCCAAGTTACACAACACCTTACACTACCAGATGAACTTTCCTTCTTCCTACATTCTTTCATCGTGGACTTAAAATTAGTACTTAATATAAGTTCGAGCGACCGTATCATATTTACATCGGACGCCGAGTTAAATGGACTCGAGGCCCTAAGCAATTGAATTTAAAGAAATTCATTTTGCTTAAATAGGAAATGTGGTTTAAAGTCGCGACACGATCGACTGTTGTAGACTTAATGTCTTGCAATTGTAAAATCTTGCTAGAAGATTTAACATTAGAGCAGTTTAGGGTCCTGCCTTAGACCATTTTAGACGCGAAGTCTTGCAGGAGTTAGAAAATTTAAAAAAATTTTATTTTTAGACGTAGTTTAGGGTCATACCTTGGACCATGCTAATCGATTTCCAATCGATTATTGTTTGTAATCTTGGGCCTTTGGCTTTAGGCCATTCTTAAGTTAACTTCAATGACTTTAAGATAGTTGATCTTATTTTACTCTTTGGTTATTTAATAACCAAATAAACTAAAAGTAAATTCTTAGCTAAAATGAAGTAATTTCCACTTTAAGCGAGTGGTGCGTGACTTAGATAAATAGGGAACAAAAAAAAAATATTATTACTTTGTAATAATTTATCTTAAAGAGCTCATCCAAGCACGACTAGTCCTTAGAGAAGCTCTTTAGATTTGTTCGGTATTCCGAATCGTCTTGGCTAACTCAGCTTGCTTTGGTTAGTTGAAAACATCATGGGGGTTAATCAAAAGTGATTATTTAAGGCTTATTGCTTTTGGTTTGTAGAAAACCTAGTTGGGGTTAATCAAAAGTGATTATTTAAGGCTTATTGCTTTTGGTTTGTAGAAAACCTAGTTGGGGTTAATCAAAAGTGATTATTTGATCTATTTTGTTGGGTCTTATCATATTTACAATCAACAATCTAGATCAAGGGTTCGGATTTATCAGTTATCGTTGGTTAATTCTTTCGAATTGAAATCCGGAAAACTTGCGATTTGGGGTTGTTAATGTGTGATAATTAACATAATATACCACTGGAAAATATCGTGAGATACCAGCGACCACAAGGTAGCTAATCTTTGGCCTCTGGATACCTTCACTAAACCCACCTTTTGAACAAATTGGTTAGCTACTCCAATCGCTCGCAAGGTGTGTCGTCTCACTTTCCAGAAAAGTAACGAATAGATATGAGCGGATATCTTGCAGGTATTATCAATGCCGTTGTGGCTAATTTTTCAAAAAGAAATTAACATTGTGGACCTGTCGTGGTCCAACATCTTAGTTATAGGGCTATAAACGTCCCTTGGGTATAATACAGTTGCTGTTAATACCTCGATATTTTCCAAGATATCAGTAGTTTTGCCTGTTTTATGACAAAACTCTTTGTGTGCTAATTAGAAACGTCAATGTCGGCATCGACTGACATGATAAGTTCTCTGCGGGAATTCTATTTAGAAAGACCTATTTGGGGCTTCGGCACGTTGGATAGTAATCCAACATAATTGTCTTGAGACATCGTCGTCGGGACTTATGTCCAGAAATTATTCTCCTAACGGGACTATTTGTCTGGTTAATTTCCGTAGATGCAATTGCTTAGAACAATGGTTCGAGCTTTTGCAGAGGGATGCAGTTTTAGGTCATGTCCAGGACCATTAGTCCTAATTTAATTACCAAAAAATTTAGAAATTAATGATTATTTACATAATTATGTTTCTGATTATTAAAAACATAACCTTTCTTTGGTTATACAGATAATCGTTGGCTTTGATGCAGTTTATGGTCATATTTGCTCAGGACCTTATACACAAAATTTGAAAAACAAAAAAATTAATCATAAAGATGATTATTGATCGATTTTAAAAATAAAAAATTAATCATAAAGATGATTATTGATTGATCATAAAGATAATCAATCTCATGGCTGTAGTTTATATGGTCTTTACCCAGGACCTTATACACAGAATTTGAAAAACAAAAAAATTAATCATAAAGATGATTATTGATCGACTTTAAAAATAAAAAATTAATCATAAAGATGATTATTGATCGATTTTAAAAATAAAAAATTTAATCATAAAGATGATTATTGATTGATCATAAAGATAATCAGTCTCATGGCTGCAGTTTATATGGTCTTTACCCAGGACCATTGTTGCTTAGTGTCTTGAATCGGGATAGATAAAGGGGATGTAATCTCTTTAAAATATCCTTATCGTAGGACGGGACGGGTTTATTTATAACCAAAATTCTCAAATGGTTAATTGTATTGCCTTACTATGTGTGTAATACGTAAAGACGTTCAGGATGAATCGCTAATGGATATCCTTTTGTAATGACAAATAAATTACGTCAGGGTGTTAATTCAAAAAATTCTGAAATTAATCAATAATTGGTATTGTCGTTCAAAAATAGTTAATCTCAGTCTAGGTATTGATTCAATAAAATTAAAGAATTAATCAATAATGTGTATTGATTTTCAAAAATGAAAATTTAATTCAAGGTATCGATTCAACAAAAATTTAAAAAGTTAATCAATAATGAGATTTGATTCTCAAAAACGAAAATTTAATTCAAGGTATTGATTCAATAAAATTTAAAAAAATTAATCAATAATTGGCATTGATTTTCAAAAGTAAAAAAAAAAATTTAATTCAAGATATCGATTCAATAAAATTTAAAAAATTAATCAATAATTGGCATTGATTTTCAAAAGTAAAAAATTTAATTTAAGATATCGATTCAATAAAATTTAAAAAATTAATCAATAATTGGCATTGATTTTCAAAAGTAAAAAATTTAATTTAAGATATCGATTCAATAAAATTTAAAAAATTAATCAATAATTGGCATTGATTTTCAAAAGTAAAAGATTTAATTTAAGATATCGATTCAATAAAATTTAAAAAATTAATCAATAATTGGCATTGATTTTCAAAAGTAAAAAAATTTAATTTAAGATATCGATTCAATAAAATTTAAAAAAATTAATCAATAATTGGCATTGATTTTCAAAAGTAAAAAAATTTAATTTAAGATATCGATTCAATAAAATTTAAAAAATTAATCAATAATTGGCATTGATTTTCAAAAGTAAAAAAATTTAATTTAAGATATCGATTCAATAAAATTTAAAAAATTAATCAATAATTTGTTTTGATTCTTAAAAACGAAAATTTAAGATGATTTCTTTAGGTTAGTTATTTGATCTCTATTACTGTATGAAGGGTAGGGCCTTTTTGTCTGGTCGATGCTAATGACCATTAGTTATTACTCGTAATTACTCGAGTTAATTTTTGGGGATTACATAAATTAATTGGGGTTTAATATCGTTCAAGTAATTTGGGTAGAGTCTTTTTGTCTGGTCTTGTGCTAAGGACCACTAATAATAGATATTTACAGTTAAATATAATTTAGGAATCGTAATCAATTATCATAGAATAAAAAATTCTTAAATTAAATTGGGTAGAGCCTTTTTTGATTATTGGTCTGTTGCTAAGGACCACTAATAGTAGATATTTACAGTTAAATATAATTTAGGAAGCGTAATAAATTATCATAGAATAAATAATTCTTAAATTAAATTGGGTAGAGCCTTTTTTGATTATTGGTCTGTTGCTAAGGACCACTAATAGTAGATATTTACAGTTAAATATAATTTAGGAAGCGTAATAAATTATCATAGAATAAAAAATTCTTAAATTAAATTGGGTAGAGCCTTTTTTGATTATTGGTCTGTTGCTAAGGACCACTAATAATAGATATTTACAGTTAAATATAATTTAGGAAGCGTAATAAATTATCATAGAATAAATAATTCTTAAATTAAATTGGGTAGAGCCTTTTTTGATTATTGGTCTGTTGCTAAGGACCACTAATAGTAGATATTTACAGTTAAATATAATTTAGGAAGCGTAATAAATTATCATAGAATAAAAAATTCTTAAATTAAATTGGGTAGAGCCTTTTTTGATTATTGGTCTGTTGCTAAGGACCACTAATAATAGATATTTACAGTTAAATATAATTTAGGAACTAGAATAAATTAATAAAGGTAAGGTAATAATCGATACTGGATCGAAAGGTCAGTTTTAGGCCGTGAATGGGCCAATACCATCAATGCGATTGATTGGTAGAGACAGTTTTTGGTCATGCTCGGGACCGATATTGATTGATTTTAATGGACATTGCTTTTTTTCAAATCATTAATGCGCCAATTCCTTAGCGTTTTTCCTTTCTCGTCATTAGATTCATTAATTAAATTGCCGATTTTTTTTGTAATTTGGCATTTTGTAAATTTAGGCGCCAGTTTGGCCATGACTTTAGTTCCCGCTTTAGGTAATTCGTAATTACGTTTCCGAACGTAATCGCCTTCTCGAAAAGACAAAGGACGTTTCCTTAAATTATAATAATTCGGGCCCTTTGAACCGGGTTGAGCTCTTTGCGGTGATTTTTGAAATCTGCAAATGTCACAATTCCGAACATAGTTCCTAACATCATTATTCATTTTGGGCCAGTAATATTGTTTTGCTATTCGCGTAGTAGTTTTAAAAATTCCCAAATGGGCGGTTTTGGGATCATTATGCAAGGTATTTAAAATTTCTTCTCTGTGAGCCGTAGGTACTAGTAATTTCCAATCGGACTTATTAGCTGAACTTATTAAATTATTTGGTACAAATTTATAAATTACATTATCTTCTATTTTATAAGTCGGATAATTTTTAGGGAATTCAATTATCTGGTGGATTAAATTGTTATACCATTGATCCTTTTGCAATAAAGTCAAATCCAATAAACAAACTTCGCGGTTATTGGCGGCCGCTTTAGCTTCCAACGTGCCAATGCACTGTTGAACGTAATTTATTACCTCTTTTCGCGCTTTTTTAATATTATCTTGTCCGTCCGTATCGACATTATCTAGCTTGAGCAAATTTCTAGTTAGCATTTCATCTAGATACTTATATTGTTTATCTTTAGAATTTCCATTAAAACACTCAATATCACGCATTATTTTCATCACGTCTTTTTGAATACAATTAATTGACTCATTAGGTATTTCTTTTAAATTTACTTTACAAGTTTCGCGAGATAACATGTCTGGAGCGGTATTTAGTTTTTCTAATTGATTATCAAACTGTTTTTTAGAGTAGATTGTAGCCACTTTTTGATTTTTATTTACTTTATTTTTTGTGCAAAACGAATTTATTTTTTGCAACCATTTTTTCCAATTTGATCGATCAAGTTTAAAGGTACGAACAGGTGTTTTTACTATCGGGCGTTGAACTTTGTTCCTCGCCCACCTCGTACGTGATTGCGGATTTATTAAATTGACCCGTAAAGTACCAATTGGGTATCGGTTACTGGAGGTTCGACTACAGGGACTAACGCGGTCACTTCCTCGACATCCTCGCCCTGTTTTTGGGTGTCGAGTTCCTCGTTTTTTGTCACCGTAGGAGTAAATTTTCTATTTTTACAATTAGGACAATCTGTTTTGTAAATGCCTGGAGAGCCGCAACCGAAACAAAAAAGTTGATCTCTCCGTTTGGTACAATAAAAGAAAGCATGACCCAATTTTTTACAATTCCAGCAAGTTGTTGCTTTGCGCGCATTCGGCGTCGTAGGTAAAGTTTGCGTATTTGGCGTAAGGTTATTTGTTTTTACAAAAGAAATTTGCCGTGTAGGTAAATTAAATTTGACTTTACGTATTTCTGGATATTCCGTTGTTTGATTTTGCAACGCTTGATTTTTTATTTTTTAATTTTAATTCATTCAAATTATCATACTCGTGTAAAGCTATATGATTGGCAAAAAAAGGATTTACGTTTCGCGTAATTTGTCTTACGATTTGCTTTTCATCTATCGGATCTTCAAATCTTCGATATAATGACGCGATTTGATCGATAAAAGAAAAGACGTTTTCGTTTGCGCCTTGGACCCGATTTTGGATCTGTTTTGATAGTTGGTACTCGTAATCTAACGGTAAAAATTCGTTTTTAAATAATTTGACAAATTCTTTCCAATTCGTACTTTTTTCTTTCGCGCTCCGACAAAATTTAACCCCGTCACCTTGGAATAAATCATGTGCCGACATGAATAATTCATTTTCGTCCACATTTCTCGCAATTCTTAAATCTTCTACCCGTTCTAGAAATTCCATGGGGTCTTCTTTTGAGTGATGACCCGTATATTGGATTCCCCATTTGAAAATAGGAACATTTTTTACCGTTTTGACTTTAATTTTTGCGGGTGTCGCGTTTGTCGTTTCTATTTTAACCGAAACAATATTCGCATTCATAACCGCATTTTCCATATTGGAAATATCGGTTTCGTATACATCAATCGCGTTTTTCTTAGCCGGGTCGCTAACGGTTTTCATTAAAGCCAGTCGTTGATCCGCATGTTGTAAACGTACCTTAATTTCGTCAATTATTTCTTGAGATAATTGATTTTGTATTTTTCCCGCCAGGTCACTAAGCGTTTCATCTAACTGCCCGGCATTTACGTCCCATGTAAATGGTAGCGCTTTTGGTTCAATATATTGTTCAAGCAACTGTGTCAATATTTGAATATTAGCCAATTTTGTAATTCTGGGTTCGGTGCTTCTACATAATATTTCGAATTTTAGTTCGCTATTAGTTAGGTATTCCGGGTTCATTTTGATTTATTTGAATAGACCGTTTTTTAGATAATTTAACACCGATTTTGGCCGCGATAATTTATCTTCTTTTTGGTTGTTTTGGACCGTTTTTTAGATAATTTAAAACTGATTTTGTGTAGACACGTAATTTTCGCTTGATGTACGTACGTTGAATTCTTTCTTTACAATTTTTACCTTTAATTCTAACACAATTTTTTCTTACCACCTGAATTTTTTCTAGAATTTTACAAAAACTATAAGCAAATTCTAATTTTTCAGATTTGTCCCCAAATCTCTAGCCTGAAGTTGGTCGCCATTTATTAAGCCTATAACAGATAGATTACTATATTTTATATTATAGACGAAATTAGCTCCGTAGCTTTGCTCAGTTGGACAGGTAAACTTCCGGACTTCTTGCTCTCATCTCAGGTGTGGTACTTATTTAGAAATTTGCTTATATGTTTTTAAATTCGTAAGAAAAAAAATCAATTTTTCGAATATACATATATTATTTCATAAATATTGCAGTCAAATATACATTAGTTCACATAAATACACAAAATAAAGACACTTAATGTCTACGAAATTAATTGTTAAGGTTGTTAGTATGTAAATTAGGAAATTTTAATAAGTTTATGCAAATGTGGATTTTAATAATTAATAATTAAATTTTACTGAAGCAACACATTACTTGCATGAACTTACGGAATATTTCCAGTAAAACTCAGTATTTGAGTTAATATATGGTACAAGAAAGAAAATTGGCAAATTTGTTACAGAAAATTTAAGAATAGGTACAGTGATTTTGGTTAGACCAAATTTCTACCTTGAGATGCGACGTAATCCACAAATTAGTTGATTGGAGTACTTTGAAGATGTGGTTGTCCCAAGATTTGCTTCGCCGTTAGAAAGAATTCAACGCTGTGACCTTCTTGTTGATTGTAGGAACACGTCGCCGATTAACTTGTTTTACTTAATTAAAAACTTCACTTCGTGTTTTTAATCGCGTGTTGCACAAAATTTAGGATTCACTCGCGTTATTTCTATCTGGTATTGATGGAAATAGAATTCTCAAATGTTTATAGATTATTTCTTGTATGATTTTAATTCGACGGAATGTTTATTTTATTCTGGGTATTTGATTACTTTTCTCGCTTAGATTGAACTATGATCAACTTGATCATCGATGGCAATTTTGGTTAGATTCACTTTCGTAGTACGTTTAATTATTGTACTCGATCGTTACACCGAAGAAAATGTATTTGTTGGTTCACCGATTTGATGTTAATCTTATTTGATGATTATTTCGGTAGAATCTCCGTTACTTGTGTCGACATTTTTTATTTAAAATTGTTCGAAATTTAGTTAAACGAATGTTTACGTTTTTATGGTCACTAGTTTAGGTGGTTGTTTGATGATAATTTCTTAATACGACCGTAATAAATTATTTTTATGATGGTATTATTCCGGATCGGAAAGTAGAAAAAAATATTACACTTTGGTAGATACTAGATAAGTTTTAGGTAGAAGTTATCTGGCTCGTTGATTTCAGGAGACTAACTTCATTTTTCCATCCCTCCTTTCAAATTTCTTTCCCTTGATGAGGTCATTTGCGTAGGAATTAATTTGTTATCTCTATATGAGTTCTATTTACAAAAATGCATATTAAACAGTTCCTTTGTTTCTTAGCGCGGTACTCGTTTGAATACGACATTATTACGAAGTAACTCTCTACAAATTAACTTAGTTTCAATAGAACCTAGTCATATGAGGATTTTATCACCTCGAAAGTATAATTTTGTTGATAATAATTTTCTCGCGGTGAGCGGACTGCGTATTTCATTTCAGCACAGGTGCGCTGTGCTACTATGTACATTTGTTCTTCAATGTAATAATTTGTAGTTATCTTTTAATAAAGAACGTCGATTGGCATAATATTCAAATATTAACATTTATAGTCGGATCCCGTTGACTCGAATTTATTTTTATTAACAAATTCTATGTTTATATTGAAAATATGACATTTCTGATTATTATTTAATATTATTGAAGTGGATATTTTATGATAGCTTATAATATACGGCATCGCCGTAACAACCAAAAGGTCGAATTGCACAAAATTCGCTTACAAAATAGACAATTCTAACATTATTCGATGCTCTGAATTGAAAGACCTTGGCGTGTACTTCGACACTAGCCTGAGTTTTAAAATACACATTAATCACACTCGATCCAAAGCTCTCCGAACCTTAGGATTCATATTTCGTAATTGTAGCGATTTCATAAACTTAAACTGCATTAAAATCATCTACTTTGCATATGTAAGAAGCGTATTAGAATACGGATCTCTCATTTGGTATCCCATTTATCAGACATATATAGATGAACTAGAATTCGTGCAACGCAAATTTCTGAAATATCTATATATGAAGATCAATGGTACGTACCCGGTAAGAGGCTTCGATCATAAAACACTACTAAACACATTCAACTGCCAAGCATTAGAAACTAGAAGATATGTGGCATCTATCTCAGTGTTACACAAATTAATAAATAAAAAAATAGATTGTGCAGAGCTGCTTGAAAAATTAAAATTTGTCACTACCAGGACATCGACACGGCATAATAAAACTTTTTATATTAATAATTATAAAACAAACCTAATGACTAAATGTCCGATTAACCTAATGTCCACCATCGCTAACAAGGTGTTGCGCACTCAGGATATTCGTAACATTAGTTTGAAGAAAATTCAAGATGCTACTTATGAACATCTATTAGCATCTCTCTAAGTTATGTCATAAAGATGTATGTTATTGTAAAAAACATTGTTGTTTTGTTATTATTGTTATATTGTTATTATTGTTGACATTATTGTTATTGTAATTGTATATAAAAATTGTAAAAATTGTATTTAAACTGTTTGTAAATTTAATCTGTAAATTGTAAATAATTTTTAAATTTCCTGTAATTGGGGTTCTCCTGTTGGAAATAAACCATATTATTATTATTATTATTATTATGTGACTGATTAGTAATCATATCGTTGATCATATATTGACAATTTATTTCCATTATGCATTAATTCTACTTATTCCGTTGCACCACTGAATTAAGAGTCCCTTAATTTCTTACGTAACACCTCAATTTAAGCCCTAAAGCCCCAGATCAAGGGGACATAACGGTTTTGTTTTTCAAATTTCGCCATTTGCTTATTTTTAATTCTTTATAATAATTATTATCGATTACAAAGATATCATATTGATATGGAAAACTTTTGTATACCTTTTTTTGTCTTAGGATTATAAATGTCTCTCAAATACCCTTATTTCGAAAGTTGCTTAATTCAAATTTTACCGTACTACAAATTTTATTAGCCAAGCACTCGCAGCATGCATTTTTGGACTTACACCCCACATTGCTTTTTGATCTACGGTCTGGGGGTTCTGGGTAACCCCCAGCATTGGTTCGTAGGACTTGTTCTATAGCGTTGTTGTCTACGCAATATCCGAAACTAATAATACCTGTACGAGACGAATCTTCGAGTATTTTTCGAGCACAAGTTGTAGTTTAGATAGTTATTCAACGATAGGAAGCCAACTTCTATAATTTCACAAAATTCGTTATATAAAAATTTCGTTTAAAGAAATTACACTATTTTCATTGCAAAAATATTATTATTCGGTGCCTTTGGTGAATAGTATAGACATTATATTATTTATATAATGTAAAATAGTAAAATATTAATACATGGTGTAATAATAAATGGACGTAATAGTTATGATACTATAATAAAATCAAGGTTGCGGAGATTCATGGCTAACATTAAGGAAACCACAGCGAGCAGATGAAATTCAACGCACTCCGTAGTACCCGCTGCTGTCTTGGATATTGCCCAAGGGCATCCTGTACTATCGAAAATTACACAAGGGCAAATATTTATATGAGTGTATAAGGGTCGTTGGTGCAGGTTTTTTATTCGTTTATACTGTTGTGTCCACTACAAGCAATCTCCCTCATAAATGTGTACTCTATACACAATCAAGATAAGAGGGAGGATATGTCAATATTATTTTTATTAAAAATTGTTCAGTATGAATGTGATTATAAAAATAAAAATGTTACTAGATTAAAGTTTTGTTTGAAACGATATAAAAAAAAGGAATACACGTAGGATAATGCGGCATCGTTAGAAGAAAGATAATAAAACATAATCAGGAAAAAAGTGAGTGGTAACCATGCCAAGATAATAAAGAGCTGTAAAGCAGTTGATAAATAGGTGACACGCAGACCAGTCGTATTTAAGAGTTGATAAATAAATGACACGCAGACCGGCAGACCGGTCGTATTTAATAGTTGCTGAATAGACGACACGCAGACCAGTCGTATTTTTGCAGTTCATAAATAAAGTGAGTCTCAGACCAATTGTGTTTGAAGCGAATAGATAGAAGAAGAATTAAGTGGGTTGCAGTTCCAAAAATAAAGAGAGTCTCAGACCAGTTGTGTTTGAAGCAAATAGATAGAAGGAGAATTAAGTGGGTTGCAGTTCCAAAAATAAAGAGAGTCTCAGACCAGTTGTGTTTGAAGCAAATAGATAGCAGGAGAAATAAGGGTGGTGCAGAATTGGTCCATTTTGAATTTACAAGAATTGGTTAGATTGGTCCAGAATTGGAAAACGGAACGCGAGAAGTTAGTACGTGGAGGAGCAGAGGTGAAGGAAGAAGTTGTCTAAAGTTCGTCAGTGCGGGAAAATACGTGTGGCGAGATTAAGTGCGTTAAACGGAAAGAAAAGATAAGGTAAAGCTTTACGATAGTATATCAGAAAATAAGTAGGGATTTTAAGTTGTTTGATTGTATTTTGATTTTAGTTAGAAATTTATTTGTATTGTTGGTTGTTGTTATATGTGAATGTTGTTAATAAATTGTGTTAGATATGTCCTGTCTCTTATTTTGATTGTGTATCACGTCTGAAAAATTTTCTCTAATAAGCGACCCTGAGCACCGTGAGGACACAAAAATACATAATATATAAAGTAAATAAGCTCTTACGCGATTCGTAGTAAACCGGTTTAATGTATCTGAGTGGAATAATCTTCTCTATCTTCTTGGTTTCCACTTCGCAACCATTTTTATACGCTTTCTTATTGTTTTCTATCATTTCTTCAATTCCTTTATTCCAATATTTTAATAACTTCATTTCAGTTTTTGATATCCAAGGGTTTCTGTACTCGCTTTCATTATATTTTCATTCTTAGATTTTTCCACTTTTCATTTACATCTCGACTGTGTCCGACTGTATCGTTGTATATTATTAGTCTTTGGTGATAAAAAGTTCATATGGAATCTTTGTTTAGAAGGCGAACTTTTAAATACTGTTCTTCTTTAGTTGGTTTGGTATTCTTGCACCATCTAGCCCGCAATCCTAGTTTTGCCACGAGTTGGAAATGATCACTATTTATGTCTGAACCTCTAAATACATATAGTTACATCTTTAAATAGTTTAGCAGTCTTTTGATTTTTCAAGAATTAATCAATTATTGATTGGTATCCCCTAGCCGACCAAGTTATTTTATATATATTTTTATGGTTATATGTGTTAGTTATAGGGATGTTTTTGAAACTAACAAAATCTATGAGGTCCTTTCCATTATTGTTGAGAATTATTTCCGCATTGTTTCAGATTACATTATCAATTTGCAAGTTTCCTATTCTGATATTGAAATTCCCTGTTATTTATAATATGGTGGTTTTTATTTACTCTTTTCATTTCTGTTTGTAACCCATGATAAAACATTCGTGTTTCTTCTTTGTGTCCCTCTTCTGGAGAGTTTGTGCATATTATAATTACTTACATGGCCATAATCTATTCTCAGTCTCAAGACAATAATCCTTTCATTAGCCCATTTTTTTCCATTTCTCGTTTACAAGAATTGGCACTCCTTCCGAGAGCGATGGTCTTTGCCGTAGTTCGACCCCACAGTATATCATTATGTAGTTTGTCAGATCACAGGTTCCTCTAAGTTTATATTTTGTTTCTGTTATTAGAGCTATGTACATATATCTTTTTATCTCGCATTATTTCATGCTTTAGATTCCACGAAGCAATTTTCTCCAATTCCTTAATACCTAATCGTTTATCCTCTTTACGTTTACTGTGGTCGTCATCTTTATCATCTGTCCTAGCATAAGTAAGTAGGGATTTTATATGTTCGAGTTACCAGCCCGAAGCAGAACCCTACTCGTTTGTACGAGTTTTGGACCGACAACGTCAACTACTGAACCACTCAATCCACCCACAGGGGTCGGCGCAGGCGGAGTGTTGAATTTCTGAAGATGCCATATAGATTGATTATGTTACATCAAAATCCCTAAACTTGCAAATTTTCAGTTACGATGTCTAAAATTTGCAGTGCGAGTTGTATCTACCCAAAAGTCCGCCTCCAGAAATAAACCATTTAATATCAAAAAAGGTGAAATTCATGATAAAAATAATTTCATACCTGTGATAACGAAATTCACAGCACAATGATGAATTGAGCGTCAAAACTGAAATTTAAGCGTTACAAAACTCAAAAACTACGTAGCTCTCTTATAGTTTGTCCATATATCGATATTTCCACCGAAGAGATTAATGCGTGTTGCTCGGAGTTATGTTAATTTGCTGATTTATGAGATAAAGAATCTTATGAAATAACTGAATATTCAAAGTGTTGTAGATTTAAAACACAAAACGATTTGCTATTTATATTGCTTGTTCTATTCAAATGCTATTTATATATATTTTGATAGAAACATAGTACATAAAATAAATTATGCTCGTATTCGATGTAATAAAAGACCGCACATGAAAATGAAATTCTCTAAGTTAAATAAATCGTTGTCGTTTGAACATGGCGCTGATTATTTTAATCATGATTTTTGTTTTGTTAACTTTGTGTAACACTCAAAAAACAGGTAACTTTCTTAAATGTTTTTTTATACGAAAAAAATTTTTGTTTGTTTTTAAGAGCCCAATTACTGTAGTTCAGAATTTTATTTGAAAGACATGCCGGATGGAATTACTAAAGAACTGATCTCTCTTATAACTACTGGCGTTATAGACGATATAAGGGGCTGCGAACCCGTAGAAGTAGAAGAAGATCTAATCAAGTTTCTTCTCTGCAATAGACAAAATTTAGATACTTCGATATCTATAAACTCGTCCAACTTAAACGAAGTGGATCCTGCTAAACCAACAATTTTTCTACTCCACGGTTGGCCTTGTACTTTTTCCAACAGTAGAATGCCCGATTTAAATGCATACCTCTCACGTTATGATGCTAATGTTATAATTGTGGATTGGTCACAGTATTCAATAGATTTGTACACCAAATCTTTTTGTTATATTCCACTAATTGCGGAAATTATGGGAAAATTGATTTGTAATATGGTTGAAACGTTAAATGTAGACATAAATAAAATTCATTTGGTTGGCCATTCAATGGGAGCGCAGATATCGGGATTTACTGGACAAGTAGTGCAAAAGCAATGTGGGAAAATAGTTGGTCGTATAACAGCATTGGATCCAGCTGGACCTCTTTACCAACATCTATCAACCGATAGAAGGTTGGATAAGAGCGATGCTAGTAGCGTGGATGTAATCCATACAAACATGGGCTTTATGGGATATTTTGATGATTGTGGAACTGCTGATTTTTATCCCAACTGTGGTGTCCAACAACCTGGTTGTTTGAGTTTTCGTAATGTACATAATATTGAAGAATTATTCAAAGTTCCACTTACTACTCGGTAAGTTTTCACTAATTGACTTCATTGACTAACAAAATTTTCTTTCAGTTATTTGCGATCATGTTCGAAGTATTGATTACATGATTGAAAGTATTGAGAACAACAATCCAAAATTTATTGGTAAAAAATGTGATCATATGCCTGCGCTACCTATAATTGGACTGTGTGGCAGTTTGCTAATAACAAGAGATAAAGCCGAAATGGGTGAAAATTGTCCTCCCAATCCACCTGGACGTAAATTCTGCTTAAGAACAAATAATAAAGCACCTTTTGCTCTAGGATAAACAATGTTCATTCTAGTCTGGCAATTAAGTAATTGATGTATACTTT
The DNA here is from genome assembly GCA_932274525.1 of Podabrus alpinus. Classification (NCBI taxonomy): domain Eukaryota; kingdom Metazoa; phylum Arthropoda; class Insecta; order Coleoptera; family Cantharidae; genus Podabrus; species Podabrus alpinus. The sequence continues at coordinate 35,632,545 of OW026457.1, read as the reverse complement.
CACTATAGAATATACTCTTGAATATGGTTAATGAATTTAGTATATACTATATGCAATTATTGAACCACTTGTATAATAAACTTTGTTATGCACTTGTAGTATTATTGAAACTGATATTTTATTCATCGTATTCTGAGAATTACGACGTCGCCATTCATAACCTTCGGCAGTAGAATAAATGGCAAATTTAATCCTATGCTTATCTAATAATTGTACAAACTCACTTACTATCATAATTTAATCAAAACTTGCAATATTTTAATATAAAACTCAAAATAACTAAATGTTCAAAGAACCAGAAAATTTGTACAGTAAATAAAGATAAGATTGCATTACTTCTAGAATTTGCTAAACATTTCCATGTATAAACATTATTATCTTGTGAAAGATAGACGCAATATGGGACTGCACTTAAAACTAACTGCGTTTTGTTTTCTGCAATTTCTGTTTTTAATTCAGCATGTCAACTCCTCTAGAGCTGTAATATCTACTAAAAGGGGAAATTATCAATTTCACTACCCAATTTGATCCATTATAATTATTACACGTGTAGGGGATGACATGATTTCACTTATATGTAAGTGGTAAAGTGCAATGTGTAGCCAATTTGGAAAAAAAATTTGCAAGCCAAAATTGAAGATAAATAATAAGAGCTCCCGATGAAGAAACTTTATTTTTCGAATTACGAATTTAGAAAAATTTTGCATTTCAAGCCAATTAAAAAAATAAATTAGTTCAATAGTTTCTTGAATAACAAAATAATTAAATTACTAAATTTCACTCTTCTCGTAGTTAAAAATTTATGTGTAATAATTGTAACTGCGAAGAGTGGAATTTATTAATAAATTTATTAATAATAATTTGCATAGTTGTACGGTTTTATATCAAAGTGATATGATTCTATGTCTATTTTTAATTCCATTTATGTTGAAACAGACAAACAAAATGAAGTGATGCAGCTTTTCAATATCCTTAAGACCAAACTCACAAAATACAATGCCTTAAAAATAGTAAATATTGCTATGTCCACCGTGAACTTGAAAATCTGTGATGGCTGCCACAGATATCGGCACTGACACGACTTGCTCTTTATCTCAGGCTGCGGGTTCTTTGGACTTTTAAGATGGAATATGTCTTATCACACAGTCAAAGAAAATACGCAAATATAATTTTTAAGAACATATAATAGACAAATAACATAAGCAAATAACATAAACAATATAACAACTCAACAACAATCAACAATAATATCAAAATTTAATGTTACCTTTTCTTCTTTCTTCTTGTTTGCGCACGCACTTTATTTGCTGTCGCACAACACAATCTTGAGTTTCTATGCTTCGTGTCTTGAAGCAGGGTTATAGTCACCCTTGCCTTAAGGCAGCCACAGACTATCGGCTTTGTTCGACGTACTTGTTCGACTGCTTTGTTCGACGAGCAAGTCTGTGGGTGTGTGGCAGTAATTCCGTCGTACTTGTTCGCCAACAAGAACGACGGATTTGTTCGACGGTTTTGTTCGACGGCTTTGATCTCTGTCTCTCTGTCTCTATCTCTCTAACTATCTCTGTCTTGATAACACTGTCGAACAAGTCTGCAAGTCTGTGGCCTATTCGAACAAAGCAGTCGAACAAAGCAGTCGAACAAGTACGTCGAACAAAGCCGATAGTCTGTGGCTGCCTTTACACCTTCTTTCTGTTTACAAATAATCAGCGCTTATCTTTATCTTCTTTTCCACTAATCTCCACTCGGCCTCTCTTGATTCGTTTTACCAAATCCCCTCTCATGTATTGCTTTAACTCAATACCGCCCAATGTACTCTTGGTCGTAATCAGTTTGTTTTTCTCACCGACTTTATTTATTGCAAACACGCAATTTTTCTCATTCACTTGATCGCGACTAACGCCCTTGGTTTTCAATTAGAACTCTATCTCGACGCGTGTGGTCGGTTCGCCGTTTGATAACAGACTCCTTTTATCACCGTTGTTTATCTTGGTTGCATTCCTATGGTTACCTTTTTTTTACAATACTAACATTTTGCCTACTAACATTTTTTATAACTATAAAATTATAACATTTTTTTATAAATTGTATTTGATGACTTTTTGCATGCTATATTTTCTCTGACTGCACGATAAACAATCTAATACCGCAACAGCCAAACATTGATGGACACAACAATATATATTAATAATAATAAAAAAGCCGTAAAAGAAACTTGAACAAATTTACTTTTTTCAATGGGCTAATCCCTCAAATTTTTTTTTTCATTAAAATCGAAAATTTCCCAGTAGACGCAGGTATCACAGTGATATCACTGTGATACCTCATTTGTGTCACAGTTGTGATATCACAGTGTGATGCCCATGTGATACCCATGCGTTACCCATGTGATATTTTGTGACTTACTTGTGATTTGCCACCAAAGTGATATATATCACCTTATATGCGATATCGCATCGATGCTTCGTTTGTGACACAGGTGTGATATTGAAAAATATTATGAATTTAAATAATCGCACCCCCAAAAATTAGTATAACGATGTGTACTTTATTATGAGATTCTAATCACTTTCTATAATATGTGATTATTTAGCCATTAGAAATTAATATTAAATATAAGATTACAAAATATAACTACTGTTTTCGCTTGTGATACTCATGCTACCTAATGTGACCGAAATGCGACATCTTGTAACACGCAGGTGATATTCGTGCCATATTTTGTGATGGTCGAATGACAGCAATATACTTTAACCTTGTGATACTCATGCTACCTAATGTGACTGAAATGTGACATCTTGTTACACCTAGATGATATTCGTGCCACTTTTTGTGACGCTCGGGTGATTTATCACCAAAAGTGATATCGCATCGATGCTTCATTTGTGACACAGATGGGATATTAAAAAAATATTATGAATTTATATAATCATCTTAATATACACGTGTATTCTATCACTAAGAATTAATATAATAATATTAGTAAAGGTAGTTTTGTAATATTATCACGAAAGAAGTCTAAATATTGAATTCAATTTTTTATATTGAAGTTGTTCAATTTTTTTAATTAAACGAATTTAGATTAATTTATTAATTAGAAGTATGATTAGAAGTACTTTTTACTTAATTGTTCTTTAGATGTACTAGCTATAGAATAATCATAAATTACACCAAGAATTAACAATTAAAAAAATAATTGAATAAACTTTTTTTTTAAATATATGTTTTTATTAAAAAATATTATTGCTCATAGCAAGAATACCTATTAGTAAGATTATAAATTAAAAAATATTAGAGAAATAAGGTATGATTGCATAGAAATTGGAAATTTCTGAAAATCAACCACGTCGTTTTTGAAAGATCGAAAACCTTTCTCCACGAGGATTTATTATAACAGAAAAAAAACAAGAACATAAACCTGTTTATTAATGTCTTTTGAAGTGATTTTTTAATAAAATTTCTTCGTATATTTATTAAATATACGAATGATATAGACACGTCAGGCCCGTAGCCAGGATTTCATTTGGGGGGGGGGCACTTGTAAAGAGGGTCCCCTTTTTATTACAAATTTTTTTAAGTTTTATTTATTTACTTATACAGGGTGTCCCCGTGACCGTGGAGAACCTTTGAGGTGGTGATAAAGGACACTTTTCTAAGACAAATTTTCAAATAAAATTTTTGCCCAAGTCCAAACCCTTGGGGGGTACCTCCCTTTAAAGCAATTTTTTGAATTTCTGATTTCAAACGGCCATAGCTCCGATATTATTGATTTTTTAAGGTTAATGGATTAGAACTTTTTTAAAGATCATTCGCTTGTCTACAAATTAGGTTATAACTCCTTATCCTCTAGAATCAACGGATTTCGAGTTATAAATTAAATTAAGGGAAAAAATGTTTAAAAAATTCAGGGTTTTTTTTAAGTTTCTTGCGAACCCCGTATCTCTTAAACGAAACGTTGAAGAGAAAAATACTAACGGCCCAAACCGGATAGGGAATTTATCGGGCTACAACTTTCGTCAAATAAATTTTTTTGGGCAACCAACCGTTTTCACAGAAACTCTGAAAATAATGAACAAGGTGTAGGTAAAAAATATAAATTCACATAATTACTAAAAATCTCAATTTGATTTATAGCATTTGGTTTAATGTTAAAGCATTGTTAAAACGCTACAATAATTTTTTCAATATTTTATTTTTCTTAATTTATTTTTATTTAAAACAAACGTTATAGTCCAGGCAAGGAAAGTTTTTAGTTTGCAGAAAATCCGGGCAAGCTGAATTTTGGCAGAGATGTACATTGGAGTGTTCTAATGAACCCCCCAAAAGTCCCATAAAATCCCACGCCGGCGTCCCCCACAATCGGGGGGTTTTAGCTCTCCCAACGCGATTTTTTGCCGATAACTCGCTTATTTATGCTTGTGTTAAAAATTATGATCAGACCATAATTGAAGAGCATAAAATTCTCTATAAAATAGTTTTTTTTCATATTTTTCCATGGCACACTAATACTTAAATTATTGACCGAAAACACAACCCACCTTTAAAATGGCACAATATTGATTCGTTGCAGGGGGAGAAATGTTTTCGGGCACGGGAAATGCTTTTAATAATAAATTAATTGAAATTGTGGCCAAGGTTGGAAAATGAAGAGAAAAATAAATTTTTTCAAAATTTGCCCAAGTTATAGTATCTTCCAAATAACAAAACCGAAATTTTGGTTTGAGCTTACAGAAGATCCGGGCAAGCTGAAATTTGGCAAAGATGTATATTGAAGTGTTCTAATAAACCCCCAAAATGTCTCATAAAAATCCCAAGCCGGCGTTCCCCCCAAAATGAGGATTTTTTTGGAAATGAGGAAATTTGGAGGAAATTAGTAAGTTTATAAATTAAAAAATATTAGAAAAATAAGGTATGATTGCATAGAAATTGGAAATTTCTGAAAAACAACCACGTGGTTTTTGAAAGATCGAAAACCTTTCTCCACGGAGAAAAATAAGTAACGTGTCATACGACCATTATAATTATTATTATTTTGCATTATTCTACATAAAAAATAAAAAAACAAGAACATAAACCCATTTATTAATGTCTTTTGAAGTTTTGAAGAAAATTTCTTCTTATATTTATTAAAATTACTGTTAAAATTCTAATATTTTCGCATTGTTTAGATAATGTCTTTGTTTTATTTTCTAAGTACTTATTAATATGTTCAAAAAGTCACTAATACTATTGAAAAATTAAAAATTCCAATTTCGGTACTATAAAAAAGTTATTTACATATTAAATTAAAGTACTTCAATTTATTTTATAATTAATGATATTATGAAATAAATATAATACGATCCTATAAGTAGTTGAACTTGTAAATAATAGCAGAGCCTTTGTGGCCTAGTGGACTGAGCTGACAACTATCAACCAGAGACGAAAATTGACGTTGGTTCGAATCCGGTTCAGGTGAGTTTATTTAAAAAAAAAATTAGTGTTAAAATTATGAAATTTACAAATAATTTATTTCCAGAATATATCAAATTGGTAGAATTTCGTGCGATATTACACCATTAGATAATAATTATACCAATAGACGTAATAGAGAATTTACATAATTTGAAAATTGTATAAAAATATTTTTTAAATTTTGCTAAAATTCATTTTCCCATTTTATTACGAATATAATTTTTGATTTAGAAATCACATGTATATCACCAGAGAATCACAAAAGGTCGTACGAGTATCGCCAGCGTATCACAATAGCGTCACAAAATATCGCAATATCACAGTGTGACGATATCACTGAGGCGGACATTAATACTTGGCTGTGACATCACAGTGATATCACTGCATCAAAAACTTTTGTCACAGTGATATCACTGCGTCGACTGGGTTAAGTGATTTTAAACCCCTCTTGCGTAAAAAAAATTTTTTGTTAGCAATTTTAACGATCGTATTGAAGTTCAAAAATTGAAATATTTTTAAATAATTAAAACGCGGTAAATAATGACGTACATAAAGGTAAGCCAATTAGAAGCCAATACACTCCCACTATTGAAATTTAATTATTTTTAAATGTCAGTTGGTATACTATAACCTTAAAAGTTTAAATAATAATGTATTTAAATGTAAAGAATGAATTGAAACTATATATTATTATTTTTATACTTCAAAATGGGTAGCAATTAGAAATTAATTTTGAACAAGCATCATTTATTTATTTACAAATTGCATATTTTCATAGTGAACGTAGATGGCGTATTATGTATGCATGTTTGCCATGGTTATAATAAGTATTTGAATTTACGGATTTTTAACAATTTTTAAACACATCACATGGGTACACTCAAGGATGTAATTTTCCCATACATATAAACGTGGCATCGTCGTAAATGCAATTTGAATTGCAAATTGTGATTGGACTACCTTTTCGTACGTCACAGAATGGCTACTTTTCAAACGTATACGTTTAAAAAAGGCACTTTATTTAATTAGTATAGCGTTTTAAAATTATATATTTGTAATTATATATAGTATTTTGCTATGGGCCATCGATTTTTATAGGTAAAAATTATATTTTTGACAACACGGGACAACCCCATTGGCTTGAAATGCAAAATTTTTCTGGATTCGTTATTCGAAAATAAATAGTTTCATTATCGGGGATTCCAACCGGCTCTCTCGGAGTTATGAGCTGGCCACTTAGCGCTCGAATCCAGAATGTTTATTACTGAAATTGCGATGTATTAAATATTATGAATAGCTCTTAATATCTTCAATTTTGGCTTACAAACTTTTTTCCAAATTGGGTGCAAAAATTGTGTGCCCAGCCTTAGATTTGAAACAATACGGTTTTTAAAGCTGAAATTTATTGTCGAATTATCGAAGCTAAATACATGTAATAGAGAATAAAGGGTGAAATACAGAGAAAGCGGACATCGGTTTTGCTTGTAAAGGGTTTGGGCTGGAAATTAACAAGTGGCGAGGGATCCTATTAATTCTAACCTCAAAATGTAGCCATGGCATCGGATCCACATATTAAATTTGTACAGCCGGTGCAAATTATGCAGCCGGGACAAGACACGCAAATACTGCAAAACCCACAACATATGCGACCTGCAGTGCCATACAGTGTAATGTATTATAACCAACAAGTAGCTGGAAACACACAAGTAAGTCAAGCACAGTACGCACCTTTTTATCAATATGTTCCTGTAGGAAATTCTAACTGTGATCCGTTGCATTCACCAAGTTTGTCACCAGACAAACAATAGTACCATTACAACAGCCAACAATTATGACCCAAACAGCGCCACTAGTAACAGGTCATTATGCAAATCAAATGTCAAATTTGCTTCATTTGAATGATCAAACAAACCTCTCGATACAAAATATGAAAGAAACATGGACCACGGTCCAAGAGAACAAAAAAAGAGTCCGTAGTCCAGAGCAACAGGCTGCCCGTAGGCAGACAAAGATCAGCAAATACTGGCTGGCAAAGGATGCTGTACAGACTCAAAACAGATTTGAAAATCTGGGAGAAGAAGGTGATGGTAAAGAAATAAATGAAGAGAGCCAAAAAGAGCAACAACAGCAACCATTGCCCAAACCACCTCCAATAACAATATACCATTCCGGGAAAATTGGTCCAGCTCATGATTTATTGGCCGAACTTGTACCAAAAGAATATACGATCAAAACACTTGGAACAGAGGAAATCAAGGTGCAACTTAAAAAACCTGAACACTTTCAAAAGGTTATAGAAGCACTACAGAAAGAAGGAGCTCCATTCCACACGTACAAACACAAAGACGAAAGAAGCTACAGAGTGGTGATGAAGGGTATACACCCATATGTTGAAGAGTCACTCATCAAAAAGCACCTACTGGAACTTGGACACAAAACGACTAATGTCTGGAATATCAGACACAGAGTAACCAAAGATCCCTTACCCCTACATTATGTCGATCTTGAGAAGAAAGACAACAACAAAGAGATATTTGATTTAAAAATCCTAGGTGAAAATGAAGTACGATTTGAACCACTTCATGTAAAGCGAATAATCCCACAGTGCGCAAAATGCCAGTGCTATGGACACACTAAGAACTTCTGCTACAAAACTGCGCAATGTGTAAAATGTGCTGGAGCACATACAACTAAGGACTGTCCTCGCAAGGAAAGAGACGACAAAGTGAGGTGTGTAAACTGCAATGGCAGTCACCCTGTTAACTATCGTGGAAGCATAGTCTACAAACAATTGCAAGAACGCCTGTATCCTGCACTTAGAAATAAGGTAATTGAAGAACCTGAGAGGAATATACCAAAACAATCACCACAACCAACTATTGCATACTATCAAACACCAAATGATTACAATGCGAATTTCCCTCGAGTTCCAGCACAAAATGGGATGATATTTGCAAACCCAACAAATAGCAATAATCAACAAAGACAAGCCTGGCAAACTAACCAAGCCACAAACGAAACTACAAAACAACCCACAAACCAACAGACCACTAACATGAGTAAACTCGAAGATATGATGGGGCAACTCATGACGCAAATGAGTACTATGTTAAATCTGTTAACAACACTCGTCAGTAAGATGGCTTAATGACTCCACACCTAAAATATTGCTGTGGTCTGTTATGACTCGATAAAAGATCGTAAGACTCCTTAAAGAAGGAATCATAAGGTTTCGGAAAGCATAAATTTCAAATATTACAAATCCACCTCTGATATCAGAATTGGTGATATTAATAAAGTTGTCGAAGGCTGAAAGACCATTTTAAAACTTGCAAGCATTATTCATGTTGAGATTTGTAATCTCAGAAATCTCCAAAATCATTTAGTTAATCTAAAATTAGTAAATTTATGATGTGTTTACACATCATAACATAACCTATAAAATTTGTTATTTCAATGTCTGTTTTCTATGTAAAAAAACATGTTTTTGGTAAATTAAATTATGTCGAAAATTCGAGCATGTGTTTCTCTACAAGATGGTCATAAATTTGTGCATCGAAAGTGTCTAAAAACATAAGGACTAATATCCTGTACCAATGGAGATTTCTGGATAGATTGCGAAACATCCGTCAAGACAATTCCAATTAATAAAACAAAAACAGCTCCTGTAAACAAAATACAAAATCAATTGGTGGAAATAACATCTTATAAATTAATAAACTCACCTGTAAACAGAGTCATATCAAATAAAATTAAATTATTTTAAAAATGGAACGTTTTTGACTCCATAGTCAATAATTTTGGAAATATTGGTCGATCGCGCATCGAGGATCAGTTGGATTTTAGCATTTGAAGACAGCAGACGCTAGTTTTGTCCCATCCGCATTTTAAGGTTATTACAAATATAATTGGATACACAATGGCGGACAAATTAGAGATGATCTATCAAAATTAAATGTAACAATTTAACTCAAAGTTTTACGATGCCGAATTATTAATAAATACCATCATTTACTTACCGGCTTCGTCAACAATAATTAATCAATCAAACGAACTTACCTGTGAAGTTCGATTGTAATTATATGAAAGGTCCGGTCCGAATACATAACTTGCCTACAAGGTAGTCCACCTTTCTTTCGTGCTTCCCACAATATTTTAAAGATACCAATCACACCCGACTCTCGTCTCCTATCGGGTCGTGGTATGCCGTGATACTGTCACAACCTGTCATTCGTTGAGTTTAAAGGATGTGTAGCAGATTCTTGCAACCTAGCGGGTTGGGTTGGGAGGGTAGTTATGTATTCGGACCGGACGTTTCATATAATTACAATCGAACTTCACAGGTAAGTTCGTTTGATTGATTAATTATATTTCAACGTCCGGTCCTCTACATAACTTGCCTACAAGGTAGATGTTTAAAGATGTTTGGTTGCAAGAAAACATGATTGTATAATTACTTGTAGAACCATTATTTTATTTTGATTATACATAAGAAAATAGAACTCTCAATGGGTTACATCATGTATTTTCAAACCTTAAACTATTATATAGCTAAACACGCTGATCCTTGTTTAGGTTGAGGATGTTGGTAGCAAAAGAATCGTTTTCCACTAAGGGTTGATTGTAGAACCGTGCAAAAGTAGAAGAGTCTTTTGTCCACCCGGCTGTTTTCAGAATGATGTCTACCGACACGCCCTGTTTCAGAGCTGCTGAAGTTGAAGCATGGCGCGTCGAATGCGGTTTAAACCTGTCCGTGTTTATGCCGGCTAGTTTTAGTATGTCTTTGACCCATCGACTTAAGGTTTGTTTCGTTGCTTTCCTGTGTGGCTTTTTGACCGTAATAAACAGAAAATCGCAGTCTTTGGGTCGTATTTTTTCAGTTTTCTTTAAGTATTCTTTTAGGGCGGAAGCCGCGCATAATTTTGGCATTTCGCTGAAGTAAGGTATCGTGAGGCATGGCTGCGTCTTATTAATTCCGGAGGTCTTTATTCTGTCCGGAATAAGGATTTGAAAGCCTGATTCAGATTCTAGTAGGCCTGAGATTCTTGTTACACTGATAGTTTGTAATCTCTGACCCGTTACTAGTGCCAATAGCGTCACTAGTTTCTTTGAAGCGAACAGGAGGTTGTCTTCTGTGGTATTAATGAATAGATTTAATACCTCCTGGGGGCTCCAAGTACAATCATACCTTGGTTTCTGAGGTCTCAGTCTAGAGATGCCCTTCAGAAACCGAGTTAAGATTGGATTATTTCCCAAGTTGATCTGGAGAATTAATGCTAGCGCTGATCTGTGAGAATTGAACGATCCATATCTGTTTTTTCCGGTGTCCAGTAGATGTTGTAGAAAGCTTATTACGTCCTCTACTTGACCCTGGAATGGTGATATGTCCTTTTCCTGACAGAAGTTCCACCATGATTTGTACGAGCTATTGTACTGCTGCATGGTGGAACTTGATAGAGACTGTAGGGTTGTCTCCAGCGCGCATTCTGGAGTCCCTTTTAGTTTGAGGGCCTTCCTGATAATCTGGCGGCTACCAGGGTAAGGTTCTCTGCTAGAGGATGTTGATCCTGTCTGTAGGGCGAAAAGAGTAAGTTAGTGTCTGGTGGGAATATTATGGGGGTGGCTGACATTAATTCCCTGAAAAGTGGATACCAAGGTTGCGACTCCCATTGCGGTACTACTACTATACCTGACGCTTTATCTTGGATGATTTTTTGGATAACTCGTAAAATCAACGAGAAAGGCGGAAATGCGTAGAAGAACTGTTTTTCCCACGACATAGTGAACGCGTCTACGGCTACCGCTCCTGGATCTCTAAGCCAGGATACATAGGTAGGACATTTGTAGTTGTCCTTAGAGGCAAATAAATCTATTTGGGGATGCCCAAATTTTGTGACTATTTTTTGGAATGCCGATTGAGCTAGAGACCACTCCGTTTCCGAAGGCAGAGTTCGAGACTCTTGGTCTGCTTGCCAATTGTTTTTGGAGCTAATATAAGAAGCTACCAACCTAATGTTTTGGTTCTCACACCATTGCCACAATCTCTTAGACATATTACCTAAGAGGGCATGTTGTACGCTTCCCATGCGATTCACGCACGCCATTGCCGTGGTGTTATCAGTTCTTATAAGGATATTGCAATTTCTTAGGTCTCGAGCGAAGCATTGTAGACCTAAGAATATGGCATTTAGTTCTAAGAAATTTATATGCCTGTGTTTATCTTCCGCGGTCCACCAACCGTGGGTTCGTTCGTTACCTGAGCAAGCTCCCCAGCCCGAGAGTGACGCGTCGGTAAAGATTTCTTTCTCAAAAGTATCGTATTTTATATCATTATAAACCGTATCGATATTTTTTGCCCACCAAATTAGGTCAGGCATGATATCTTTCGGTTGGTACATGAATGCGTTGTAATTTCCGTTATTTAGTCTTAGTGCCTTAAGTTTTTCGCGCTCGAAAATCTTTGTGTAAAGCCAACCGTACTTAATGGCTGGACATGCTGATACCAAAATGCCAATGAATTGTGCGAATTTCTGAATTTTGAAGCGTTTCTTGGATTGGAAAAAACGAATCCATGCTTTTATTTTTTGTCTTTTTTCTTTAGGAAGTTTGATTACTAAGAACTTTGTATCTAAAATGAACCCCAAGAATTTACATTGTTGTTTAGGGTTTAGTTGGCTTTTTTCTTTGTTTATGGTGAGGCCTAAATTTCCGAGGATCTCGAGGGTCGTTTTTAAATTTTTAAGACAGTCTTCGAAGGTTTTCCCCATTATTAAGAAGTCGTCCAAGTAATTCACGCAAGTGATACCCCTAGATCGTAAATTTTGGACAATGGGTTTCATTAACTTCGTGAAAACATACGGAGCCGACGATAAGCCAAACGGCAGGCATGAAAATTCATATAAGCCGTGTCCGAATTGGAATCTAAGGTATTTCCTGTCATCGGGGTGGATGGCTACGAGGAAATATGCATCTTTTAAATCGATTGACCCTAAGAACCAATCTTTTTGAATTAGTCTTAAGACAGTTCTAGTGTCTTCCATTTTAAAATGGGGGGTCTCGATAATTTTATTTAGCTGTTTTAAATTTAATATGAAACGCTTTTTTCCGTTTGGTTTATTTGCCAAAAAGTTTCTAGATATAAATTGGTTTGGGTGAGCTTTACATTTGTTAATGGCGCCCTTTTTTATTAGTTCGATTATGGCGTTATGCATTTCCGCCGTTTCGGTAGGGGCCCTCCTAGGAACAGTAGGCGCAACGGGTTGCTTCGGTGTCGCAATGAAAGGTAATTTGTATCCCCTAATCCACTCCAAAATTACAGCATTGGAGGTTATAGAGGTCCACTTTTCATAGAAGTGTGACAGCCTTCCCGCAAAACAACTTACCTGATTTAAAACCGCCTGTTGAATCTGTCCCTCTTGTCTTCCCTCGGGGTTTGCCCTTTCAAGGGTCTCGCCTCCCTCTGGCGACGGACCGGGCGATACTTGTTTAACTGTTTGTAGGTGGGTCTTACCTGCCCCCTATTATGGGCTCCCCCCCCTCTTTGGATTCGATCCACCATTTTTGACGATTGAGGACCACTGTAAGATTTAAGGTCCTTGCCGGCCGTTTCGAGAGATTTTGCTTCCTTGATCTTTTCGTGTAGGTTTGACCCGTAAAGCAAATCGTTTGGAGGAGATTGTTCCACAATTGATTTGATATTTTTATTTAATAAAGGAGCGATTAACATTCGTCGGGCCATTGAAAGATCATAGAACAAATTCGTGAAAATCTGGCCAGAATCGCACAGAGTGGTCAAGATTTTGTCTTTTGATTCCTTCGGAATTTTTTCCGATTCATTCATAAGTATATTAATGCTTTTAGCTAGAGCGGACAAACCCCTGCCTAATTGGTTTTGTTTGTCTCTATGCGCCTCGTCCCTGTTACATTGGGCCTGGGACAAAATCGCTGAAATTTCAGGATTTAGTAAAGGCGCTGTTAAGCTTTTGCAATTACTAGGAGATTTGTAGGTGTTAGAGAGCAAATTCTGTGACTCCTTATCAGTACCCTTGGTTATTGTGATGGCCCAGCGTTTTGCCAGCCCCTCGTGAATGGCATCTGAGGAATCACTGGATAGGTCTGGGTCTGTGCCCAGTATACGTGATAAATCGTCCTCTGTTTCTTCTCCTGTAAAATCAGGGTGTCCTGATTTCTATTATCCCATTTAGGACTGTTCGATTCTGATTGCTCTGAAAGAGGATCCGAGCCACCCGGGCTGCGATCTCCCCATGCAGTGTTTGCCGCTTCACTCGGAATGCGATCTACACTTGATTCTAACCTATCGCCTGTAGCGAGGCTAGTATGACGTGATCCGCGCTCGATGTTTTCCTTTAAGGAAGGAGAACGTCTACGTCGCACATTCTTGTGCGATAATGGCGAACGGGATCTGTGCACATATTCACTCCTAGTATTTCGTTGTTCCAACATTTTTTCCAGTTTTCTAATGCGTTTAAGCATATCTGCATTAGCATCGTTGTCCCTACTACGGGAGCGATGCTTATGTTTAGATTTACCCATATTATCTAAGGAGAAATTATAATATGAAATTACTTACGTAAGTCGTGTACACACAGTGGAAGCACAAAAAGGCGAATGGCAGGTTGTGACAGTATCACGGCATACCACGACCCGATAGGAGACGAGGGTCGGGTGTGATTGGTATCTTTAAAATATTGTGGGAAGCACGAAAGAAAGGTGGACTACCTTGTAGGCAAGTTATGTAGAGGACCGGACGTTGAAATATAATCAACAATTATCTACGATTAATAAGTTTTTGTGTGCAAATAAATTAACGTGAACTGTGCAAATTTTTCAACGAGTACAACTGTGTTCGTCGTCATATATCTGGATGAGTCAACTTTGTGTGTCATTCACAACGAGCTGAATTAGCAGCTGGATAGTCGCAGATAATAAGGTATCGCGTATCATTTTTATTATAAATTGGTCATCAACGTTTAAAACTACAGGGCGTGAAGAAGTATTTACGGATAACTTTGACGTTTGAATGGGTCCCACAGACCGACGTTAGTAATATTGTTATATAAAAACATGTTAGTACTGGAGAGTTAAGAAGATTCATAAACATTATTATTTTTATTTTACGATATTCATTACAAACAATTTAAATTTAAAATTTTACATCGTTATTAAAAACGAAAAGACTTAGTGAAATAAATTCACTAAGCATAGAGAAGAGGAACACTGCGTTTATTTTGGTTAATAAAATTGTAAACCATTTTGGTGTAGGCTTTTAGTCTACTTGGTTGTAAACATTTATTTATTTGATTTGTGTGCGCATTGCGATTGATTTTGAATAATATAAACTTATTTTTGATTAACTAAAATCTTTAATTCAAAAATGAAGTTAAGTATTAATCTACCGAATACAATACAAATAACCTTAGAATTTACCCCTGGTAAAGAGTTTTTCCGACAAGAGCTAGTCAGGTAACATAAAAGGGTACGTGGTAGAGGATCTTGTCAAAGATCAGTGCAATATAAATTAGCCATCTGGAACGCAAATGGTATATGCCAACATACACAGGAAGTTATAACATTTTTAAAATTCCACAACATCGACATTATGATGGTCTCTGAAACTAATCTAACAAACGAACACTATCTTAAAATACCCAACTACCAAATTTACGATACCAAACATCCTGATACGTAAAAAAGCACATGGTGGAACTGCAATACAAGACCATCTCCAGGCCACGAGCATCACCCTCGAAGACAAATTAGGGCCAATAACTATCTCTGCTGTATACTGCCCACCAAAACATAATAATAAAAAAGAACAATATGAAGAATTTTATAATACACTCGGAAACAGGTTTATTATGGGCGGAGATTACAATGCAAAGCACCCGATGTGGGGATCTAGACTGGCTACACCAAAGGGTAGAGAACTACTGAAAGTAATGAAAGCAAATAACCTCCAACACATCTCAACAAGAAGACCTACCTACTGGCCATCAGACAGAAACAAGATACCAGATCTTATCGACTTCTGTATTACAAAAGGAGTCGACTCGAAACGAACAAAAGCACAATCATGCATGGATTTAACATCTGACCACTCCCAAATAATAATCACAATCTATAGCCAAGTACTAAATAAAGAAAAACAAGCCTCATTATATAACAAAAAACCGATTGGGACTTTTTTAGAAAAGAATTGGATAAACAAATTAATCTTAACATATCGATGAAAACAGAACATGACATAGAAGCAGCAGTCGACGAGCTCACTAAAAATATCCAAAAAGCAGCTTGGTCTGCCACCCCCAATAGTAATGCGACTCATGAAGTAGAAACAATTCCATTTACAATTCAACAAAAAATCTCCGAAAAGAGAAGACTTAAAAAGCAGTGGCAACAAATGCGAACGATAGCAAACAAAACTAAACTAAACAAATCATCTAAAGAACTGAACGAGATGCTAATTGAAATAAAAAAACTAGAGAATCCAAGATTATTTAGAGAGTCTATCACCAACGGAGGCCACCGACTACTCCCTCTGGAAAGCAACCAGAAACCTTAAAAGGCCGCAAGCACCAAATCCACCGATTAAAGACAGTAATGGTAAATGGGCAAGAAATGAGGTCCATGTCACTGGCCCCCCCAAATCGATTTTTAATAAAATTTTTGTGTCAATCGTTAGTGCTTCGTTAGTGCCTGTTTGTGCTTCCATTCCCGACGTTAGTGCCTCAACGGTCGCGAAGTTATTCGCGAAATTTGTTGGAGGGGCTGTTGACACGATGGCCCCCCAAATCGATTTTTAATAAAATTTTTGTGTCAATCGTTAGTGCTTCGTTAGTGCCTGTTTGTGCTTCCATTCCCGACGTTTGTGCCTCAACGGTCGCGAAGTTATTCGCGAAATTTGTTGGGGGGGGGGGCTGTTGACACGATGGCCCACCCCAAATCGATTATTAATAAAATTTTTCTGTCAATCGTTAGTGCTTCGTTAGTGCCTGTTTGTGCTTCCATTCCCGACGTTTGTGCCTCAACGGTCGCGAAGTTATTCGCGAAATTTGTTGGGGGGGGGGCTGTTGACACGATGGCCCACCCCAAATCGATTATTAATAAAATTTTTCTGTCAATCGTTAGTGCTTCGTTAGTGCCTGTTTGTGCTTCCATTCCCGACGTTTGTGCCTCAACGGTCGCGAAGTTATTCGCGAAATCTTGTGGGGGGGGGGGCTGCTGACATGCAGCCCCCCCAAATCAATTTTTAATAAAATATTTGCGTCAATCGTTAGTGCTTCGTTAGTGCCTGTTTGTGCTTCCATTCCCGACGTTTGTGCCTCAACGGTCGCGAAGTTATTCGCGAAATATTTGATTTCCGTGAACTCCGAGCAAGTTGCGCGCGAATGCATAGATTTCAAATGTGCAAAACTTAACAAATAATAAATATAAATATGTGTAGCTATAATATAATAAACCGCAAAACTATGTTTATAAAGAAAATATTTATATTAATAAAATTACAAACAATATTTTTAAAATATATTAAAAATTGGAAATATTTTGATTTTTATACACTATGTTAAGTGTTTCCCTTTGGTGTTTATTTAAATGCTTTCTCTGAATGTTATCGATCTTACTTATTGTAATTGAATTATCGAATCTGATTATGGCAATACAATTAAACTCACTCTTCAATATAAGACACTTCCAAACGTTGTTTAATAACATATATTCTCGTAATATACACAATGATGATTACAAATAAATGGTACAAAAATAACTTGTTCAATGTTTAACAATTCTTAATATGACGCTTAGCAATGGCGTCGTTGAACTACAACTTGTCGAATACAATACAATAATGCACTTCGGTGCTCAAGTCACATGATATAAATTAAATAGAAAATGCAGTTGCAGAGTATGCAACCCAATTTACATAATGCATACATGGTGAAATAAAATATTAAAACACGTATATGAAATGTCGTGGAACATATCGCCCACCTTGAAAGGAACGCCTTTCAACAAACCGTAAAGTACCCACGATAGTCATGATCCTATCGGTAGGATGCATATCTTAGCAATAGCACGCCGAACCGTGCCGGACGAAGTTTTTACACTGACAACACGCACAACACAATCTTTGCCTGGGTGGATGTCGCTGATGCGTCCCATAGCCCATTTGAGAGGTGGCAAGTTGTCTTCTTTCAGCAACACCAACATGCCGATTTTGATTGGTTCATTCCGATGATTTCGGTTTGAACGCTGCTGCAGTTGACATAAATATTCTTTGGACCAACGTTTCCAGAAGTGTTGGACCATTTGTTGTATGTGCTGATAATTGGTCAATCTGTTCGATTGAATTTCTGGCACCCTTTCTTGAGGCAATGCAGTGAGAGGTTGCCCAATCAAGAAGTGGCCTGGAGTGAGAGCAGTTGTGTCGGACGGGTCGCTGGACAAAGGAGTTAATGGACGGGAATTTAGGCAAGATTCCACTTGTGTCAACAATGTGTTTAAATGTTCAAACGTTAAGACTGTTTCCCCAATAACCCTTTTTATGTGTAACTTGGCAGACTTGACTGCAGCTTCCCATAAGCCCCCGAAAGTGGGAGACCTAGGAGGAATGAAGTGCCAAGCTATGCCTCTTTGCGAGGTGAAATTAGATATTTCAGCTTGAAAATTATCATTTTTCAACATCTGTCCTAACTTTATTAAAATATTGTTAGCGCCCACAAAGTTTGTCCCATTGTACGAGTAAATATCGGTGCAATACCCGCGCCGAGCAATGAAGCGCTTAAGAGCGTTTAAAAATGATTCGGAGCCCAAATCTGGAGCCAGTTCTAAATGAACGGCTTTAGTAGCGAAACAAATAAATATGCATAAGTACGCCTTTGAAGTCTTACACCCGCGCGTTTTCCTGTCCTTTATCGTATAAGGACCTGCATAGTCGACACCGGACACTAAAAACGGTCGTGTCGGAGTGAGCCGCGATGCAGGTAGGTCACCCATCACCGTTTCTACAGTTTTAGGTCGTACGCGAAAACACCGAATACATCTCCTGACGACCTTCTTGCAAAGAGACGGTCCGGATAGAGGCCAGAATCGTTCTCGCAGAGAGGCAAGCAAAGCTTGAGGCCCAGCGTGTAGTAAACGCAGGTGTTCCTGAGTTACTATCAATGTCGTCAATGGATGTTTTGCCGGTAGTACTATGGGGTGTTTTTTATTCAAATCAAAATTGGAGTGGTCAAGTCGACCACCTACCCTCATGATTCCTGACTCATCAATAAAGGGGAGAAGCATTAGAAGTCCGCTGGTATTACGTAGCGGTTTCTTTAATGTCAGGCGTTTTATTTCATCAGTGAAGTTTTGCGATTGACAAACTTTAATTAATGACATTAGTGAATCGGTTAGTTCGCCTGAGGTCAGTGAACCTTGTGAGCGAGGTTTTTGCTTTAAACAATTGTTTTTAAATCTCAAACAATAGGCAACGACTCTTTGCAATTTGATGAGGGATGAATAAAGCTCAAATAAATTATTTGAGGAAGTTTGTGCTGACAGCACAATTGGAGCTGATGACTTTATTTCAAGCGAGTCATGCTCATGAGCGAAATTGTTATCCGCGATTGGCCAGAGTTCGTGACTGTCCGCGACAAGCACGTATGAGTGTTGTCTGAACCGTAGTACAATGGCGACATCACCTGTAACATGAAGCGTAGGATTCGCCACTGTTATGTCAGGTGGTATTTTGAGGCGCGAGGGTTCAAAGCTAATTGCCGGGATGCTACCGGTTACCTTGATAATCACCTGATGCAGATAATAAAATGAAGTAATTCCGACTAATTCGCGTTCATCAGCACGTTTCATGTGGCCTAAAGATTCGTACTCCTTCATGAATGAAGTGTACTGTTGCTGGAGATCATGATTTTTTGCTAACTTTCGCTCCAAGGAGTGTAAGCGATTTAAAGCAGCATGGCGTGATTCTCCTAAGCGCGATAAAGAATCGTTGAAGGGTATGGTCACCGTGAAACGACCGTGCGCGTCTCGAGACGTCGTTTCGGAAAAGGTGTTTTCACATTCCCTTTCCTCAATGGACAACGGCCTTGTCGAATGGAGCTCTTCAATCTCCCAGAACTTGGCAAGTCGTTCTTCTATTGAGATGTTGTGAGCGAAATTGCATTGAAGCGCTGCCACACGAGTGGGTAGCGTGGGGGACATAGGCCCGGCTACGATCCACCCGAAAAGGGTCTTTTGTAATATTGGCTGATTATTACCTAACCTGACTTGTCCTATGCATAGGACTTTCCAGAATATGTCTGCACCGAGCAGAATGTCGACATCACCTGTAACATGAAACGTAGGATCCGCCAATGTTATGTCAGGTGGTATTTTGAGGTACGAGGGTTCAAAGCTAATTGCCGGGATGCTACCGGTTACCTTAGGTAACACGAAACAATTTATTTCGGTCGTGTACGTATTGTTGACCGATGATATCTTTATGGACGTTCGTTGAGAGACCTCCGAAGCAGTTCCATTTATACCGGTCACCGCGATCGATACCCGTGATTTAGGAAGATTTAATTTCGAACACAATCTCTCGGTAATAAAACTCGATTGTGATCCTGAATCTAACAATGCTCGTGCCTCTATGAGACTGCCTGTGACATTTCTTACCTTTATTACTATAGTGGATAGCAGGCAATGAGTTACGATGCCGCAGATGCTATGTGAAGCTACCGTTGAGGTTTGGCTACCTGTAAGAGGTGGCGATTCTACGGCTTGTGTACTTGTTGCAGCAGTGCTTAACGGGGAAGTCGTTTGAGGTGCTTCCATTGTTAAATGCAACAAAGTATTGTGCATCTTTCTGCACTTTCTGCATTTTGCAGATTTGCAAAATCTGCTGGTGTGCCCTTTTTGAAGGCAGTTTAAACATAGCCGCAAATCTTTAGCTCTCTGTATTCGTTCCTGTACTGACAGGTTTAATAACTGAGTGCACATACTGAAATGATGATTAGCCTTGCAAATGGTGCATGACAATTGAGAACTAGCAAAGCTGGAGATGACCTTTTCGCGTTTAAATGATCGCGATTCCGATACTACTTGTTTGCCGTGCTGGCATTTCTCCAGAGTTTTACAACGTTTCTCCAAAAATTCGGTTAGCGCTACCATGGTTGGTATATCGCTATTTTCCTCATTGAGGCGTTCCCAGTCGCGTGACGTGGTCTGATCTAATTTTTGAATCGTTATGTGTATCAATAAAGTAGACCACTGCTCTACCGGCTGGTCTAGTACCTTGAGGGCATTTAGGTTACAAGTTATGTCATTTACCAACTTACGTAACCCACCTAGTGATTCCTCATGCAATGGAGGAATATTAAGTAAAGTTTTAACATGATTGTTAATAATGAGGTATTTGTTTTCATATCTTTCGCGGAGCAGTTGACACGCGTTACTGTAGTTCGCAGTGGTTACCGGAAGTGAATCAATTATCTTTAATGCATCTCCCTTTAGGGATGATTTTAGGTAATGGAATTTCTGAATCACCGGTAATTCAGGGTCACTGTCAATGAGTGACTTGAATGTGTCATGAAAAGATACCCAATTTTCATAGCTACCGTCGAAAGTTTTTAGCTGCAGTACTGGCAGCTTTACGTTGCGTTTAAACACGGGCTCGCTAGCATCGTGTAAGACTTCTGAAGGACATTGAGGAGGTGAAGTGATTACTTTTGAATGATCACGAATCATCAATTTCGCCTTTGCTATCGCATTGAAATACGATGTTTCAAACGCCTCACGCTCGTCGTGTTGCGCTGGACTGTTGTCCAATAACTCAATGTCGGTTTGTATTACCTCGTAGTCCTCGAACAATGGTTCAAGTTTTTCGAGGCGTGCCTCTACTTGCAAAATTGCCATATCATTTAAGTCAGTGAGACTCGTAAGATAATTATTAAATTTAGTAATTCGCGCCTTTATGCTACCGCGTTTTGTATTCAATTGCGCGAGATTATCCATTTCAATTAATGTATATAATAATGACAAATAAAATGACGAAGTGTTGACACAAGAAATAAATTTGTGGAAAGAAAGGAGATTTAGAAGGATGCTCTTACCCTTTGCAGCTGTGTCCTCGATACGCCCCTGTTTCTGATAGGAGACAATGACCTCTGCGCAGCTGACGTACTTTCCTGCGTATGACAGTGGATGCGTTGACATCCGCCTACGAATAATGAAATTGGCCGGTAACCTGATGATGATCATCCAATGGTTGGCCTCTAGAGAAATTGGAACCGTGCTGATTGCTTCGTTCCAAACTTCCGGTATGCAAATGTTATTGCACACAAACGAAATGAATACACAAATTTGAGTGCTACTCGGCAGTAGGAAGTCAAATTTATGTTTAACGATGATGGATGGCTGACCTGATACAATGTGGATCCTCCAGGTGGCTGCCTCTAGATGAGCTGGGTGCGTGATCGCTTTGTCCAGTCTCACGGTGTACAAAATGGTTTTTGTACACAAACGAAATGAACATACAAAATTAAGTGGTACTACGTACGAAGTTAAATTTGTATTAAACAATGATGAGTGGCTGACTTGCTTCGATGTGGTCATCCAGGTGTCTGCCTCTAGATGAGATGGATGCGTGTTCGCTTTATCCAGTCTCACGGTGTACAAAATGGTTTTTGTACACAAACGAATTGCAAAAAATGTAAATTTGAGTGGCAATGAAGGGCGAAGTCAAATTTACTTGCAGGTGTGAACCGATGTTCACATACAAATTGACATCTGTTGATGTATGTAAAAAAGGAATGTTTTCCTTTGTTAAGAAAGTTAATTGCACTGAACTCGGTTGCAATAATGTTTTATTGCATAAGTTTTGTTTGTACCGCTAATGACGAACGTTATTTCGAGTGGTATTACAACTTGTGAAGTCTTTTTTAACACTTGTTTACTTGTATTACTAATAATGTTATAAAATATGGGGTCACCAAACTTACTTGCAATGGTGGAAGCGCAAAATGGCGCGAACTCAACTTGCACATGTAAATTAAATTGTTGTTTTTCACAATAAACTCTCGTGGCTGAATGTTTATCACGTCGGGGTCACCAAAAATGTTAAGTGTTTCCCTTTGGTGTTTATTTAAATGCTTTCTCTGAATGTTATCGATCTTACTTATTGTAATTGAATTATCGAATCTGATTATGGCAATACAATTAAACTCACTCTTCAATATAAGACACTTCCAAACGTTGTTTAATAACATATATTCTCGTAATATACACAATGATGATTACAAATAAATGGTACAAAAATAACTTGTTCAATGTTTAACAATTCTTAATATGACGCTTAGCAATGGCGTCGTTGAACTACAACTTGTCGAATACAATACAATAATGCACTTCGGTGCTCAAGTCACATGATATAAATTAAATAGAAAATGCAGTTGCAGAGTATGCAACCCAATTTACATAATGCATACATGGTGAAATAAAATATTAAAACACGTATATGAAATGTCGTGGAACACACTACATACAAGAAATTGGCAGTTCATTACTTTTGTAGTCTGCCTTACAGTTTTAGATGATAGCTGTAGATCATCGCAACGTTCCCACTGGCCCAAACTCGCATGCCAACAATAGCAAATGTAATGCCCAACAGCGTTGACATTATTTGGCAAAGTAGGCGGCAGGAAGCTAATAGCTCCCCGGAGGTAATACGTATTTTCGCCAAGTTGAATTGTCTGAGGAATTTGTTGTAGCGGAATATTAGATTCTAGTGACGAATTGGTTTTTAAATTGCCGCATATTTCCAGAAATATGTGGGAACTAAAAAGGATGTTTTTTTCGGTAAATTGTTGACAGTGATTACATTGACTATTATTAGCATTTTCTTTAAATCGCAAGTCTAATGCTTTCTGCAGCATTCCAATATGTTCTGTAGGAAAATTTATCGTTAAAGTGGAGTATGGAACTACCGCCTCCTTATTACATTTAGGACATATCGTATGCTCTGTCATCGAGGGCTGATTATGGAACAATTCTTTAAATAAATAGTAAGATGTGGATGCAGCGTTTAGTTCAACGTGATTATTCGGAAAATATTTCTTGTTGGCTTCTCCAAAAACTTTATCTAAAATTAAAGCACGCTTCTTGTAAGTTTGCGCGTTTACTCCATCTCGCATAACATGTGCAACCAGCTCTTACAATGTAAGTGATGGTTTTTGAGAATCTTCAAATTTTGCATATTTTTCGCTTTCAGCATAAGAGCAGCACATGATATGTATTATGCTGTCGAAGCCGCACGTGTTGATTACTGTAAAATACGTTTTGCCAATCAGAATGGGTTTTAAACCTAACACATTTCCATTTCTGAGTAATCCGATTACTGAGGACTTCGTCTTGCTTTCATCGTTGTATATCAAAACAGTGGGATCTTTATCCAAATAATTGGCTTTCTGTCCTTTTGCTCCCTTTTCTTTTTTTGTATGAAAGTGGAGTTATGGATCACATGAACCAAAGCCAATTTCCCGTCGCACATATGTTATCTGAAAAACACGATAATATGTCGATAGCTTGTTGGCTTTCTGAATGGCTGAAGAACGCTGTTGTACCGCCAAAAATTATGGTAACCGACCAATCGCTGGCTTTGATGATGGCGACAACAAAAACTTTTACGCAATATTCCAAGCTGTCGAAATACCTACATAAGTGTTTGCTCCGATTTAATAAAAAAGAAACCAAATGTTGAAGTACCTTTGTGTATGCTTCGAAACGACTTCAACCACGTGATGCATTTGTTTAGTGGTTGGCCAGAAATTAAGTCCGCCACAAAACGCATCAAAAATTTTTATTTACGGTCATTTGGTTTGCTGGTCGTTAGCACGAATTTTCAAGATATCAAGAAATTGTTGTATAATATAATCACGGTGGCTTTACACGAGGAAGATGGAAATAATGATGATGAAGGTCTTACAAGTTGTGAAACGGCGAAAAGATATTTAAAACGGTGAATAGCAACTCACGAAACTACAAATGAAGTATGAGCATGTCAAATGAACGATGAAAATGGTGGTATAATTGTAGAAATGGAATTGAATATAATTGAAGAAATGGAAGATAGTGATACTGAAGCTGAAGTAATGTCGGATATTTTCGAAGAAATTGAAGCTATTTATGACTCGTGTTTAAGGGAATCAAAAACCACATCTAACAAAGGAGATCATGATAATATGCAGTACAACCCTGTAATTGCTAAGAAATTGTTAAAGTTTTGTAAACTGCTCCCGTGTTGGTCCGCCGTTATGATCCCCATTTTTGAATATGGAAATCTTACCGAAACCAGTTCAACATCCGAAAGTCTGTTTAATCAATTAAAAAATCGTATTTTTCAGCATAAAACGCTGCCAATAAGAATTGATGATTTTTTGGATATTCACATAAAAAATATTATTGGATCCACGATTACCAGATCCAAATACAATACAATAGAAGATGATAAAACAGAAGGTAATACAACAGAAGGTAATATTAAAATAATAATAATAATAATCGAATAGGTAAATTGAACACTACTCATATATGAAAATAACTTCTTTTTGGGTATGAGGGAATGCAATCAAACAACTACTACCGTTAAGCCAACGTTTCGATCAATTTATTCGATCATCATCAGGGCTAGAAAAAATAATACAAAGGAGCTACTTAAACACATAAGGCACAATGGCACTGCCTCATTCTGGCATTCCCTCATACCCAAAAAGAAGTTATTTTCATCAATTAGCTGAGAAAGAAATTTGTAATTTCAACTACTCATATAGTTTTAAAAAAAATTAACTGTGGTAGTGTTCAATTTACCTATTCGATATAGTACATAGATTAACCGTTCATTCTCTTAGTTATTTATTATTTAATAATAACAATCTTTATTTCTAATTTTTCCAAATACAGTCGACTCTCGATAATTTGAACACTCGTTAATTTGAATCTCTCGATAATTTTGTAATAATTAATGGTAATTTGAAATTTTTCTCTGGTCCTTCTCTGGTCCCTTGAGTTTCAATTTATCGAAAGTCGACTGTACTTAAATATTTAGATAAATCGCAAGGTTCTAAGGTTAACAATTATGATTTTATTTTAGTAGTCTCGAAAAGAAAAATAAATGACGTTGTAGTCGAAGAAGAAGATGATGATCCGAATAATTTTGAACTGGGAACTGAAACCGCGTTTGAAAATTGGGGTGGTCTTGGTGACCAAAACACAAAAAAAGAAAAGGGAGCAAAAAGAAAGAAAGCCAATTATTTGGATAAAGATCCCACTGTTTTGATATACAACGATGAAAGCAAGACGAAGTCCTCAGTAATCGGATTACTCAGAAATGGAAATGTGTTACTTTTAAAACCCATTCTGATTGGCAAAACGTATTTTACAGTAATCAACACATGCGGCTTCGACAGCATAATACATATCATGTGCTGCTCTTATGCTGAAAGCGAAAAATATACAAAATTTGTAGATGCTCAAAAACCATCACTTACATTGTACGAGCTGGTTGCACATGTTATGCGAGATGGAGTAAACGCGCAAACTTACAAGAAGCGTGCTTTAATTTTAGATAAAGTTCTTGGAGAAGCCAACAAGAAATATTTTCCGAATAATCACGTTGAACTAAACGCTGCATCCACATCTTACTATTTATTTAAAGAATTGTTCCATAATCAGCCTTCGATGACAGAGCATACGAAATGTCCTAAATGCAATAAGGAGGCGGTAGTTCCATACTCCACTTTAACGATAAATTTTCCTACAGAACATATTGGAATGCTTCAGAAAGCATTAGACTTGCGATTTAAAGAAAATGCTAATAATAGTCAATGTAATCACTCTCAACAATTTACCGAAAAAAACATCCTTTTTAGTTCCCACATATTTCTGGAAATATGCGGCAATTTAAAAACCAATTCGTCACTAGATTTTAATATTCCGCTACAACAAATTCCTCAGACAATTCAACTTGGCGAAAATACGTATTACCTCCGGGGAGCTATTAGCTTCCTGCCGCCTACTTTGCCAAATAATATCAACGCTGTTGGGCATTACATTTGCTATTGTTGGCATGCGAGTTTGGGCCAGTGGGAACGTTACGATGATCTACAGCTATCATCTAAAACTGTAAGGCAGACTACAAAAGCAATGAACTGCCAATTTCTTGTATATAGTGTATAAAAATCATAATATTTACAATTTTTAATATATTTTAAAAATATTGTTTGTAATTTTATTAATATAAATATTTTCTTTATAAACATAGTTTTGCGGTTTATTATATTATAGCTACACATATTTATATTTATTATTTGTTAAGTTTTGCACATTTGAAATCTATGCATTCGCGCGCAACTTGCTCGGAGTTCACAGAAATCAAATATTTCGCGAATAACTTCGGGACTGTTGAGGCACAAACGTCGGGAATGGAAGCACAAACAGGCACTAACGATTGACGCAAATATTTTATTAAAAATTGATTTGGGGGGCTGCATGTCAGCAGCCCCCCCCCCACAAGATTTCGCGAATAACTTCGCGACCGTTGAGGCACAAACGTCGGGAATGGAAGCACAAACAGGCACTAACGAAGCACTAACGATTGACAGAAAAATTTTATTAAAAATCGATTTGGGGTGGGCCATCGTGTCAACAGCCCCCCCCCCCCAACAAATTTCGCGAATAACTTCGCGACCGTTGAGGCACAAACGTCGGGAATGGAAGCACAAACAGGCACTAACGAAGCACTAACGATTGACACAAAAATGCTATTAAAAATCGATTTGGGGGGGGGGGGCAGTGACATGGACCTCAAGAAATGACAAAGAGAAAAGTGAAGTATTTGCCAAGCATTTAGAAAAAGTATTTCAGCCGTTCCCTTCTGTAATATGTTTAATATTCAATAAAGCTATGTTAATTGTATTAACCTTTTATTGTCAAATATTAGCTTTTAGTTGCGAGCGCGAATGCTTCTTACTACGTGGTCTAAATGCGACTGCCATTTATAGCATCGCTGTGCATTGCCACGGAGCTCGACATGCGCTTTTAGCTTGTCAACATGTTCATATTGCTATGTTTCCTTAGGTATATTCAAACAAATTTCCACCCTTAGAAACACACCACTTTATTTACTCTTAAAAATCAGGGGCTCTCAAAATTCGAGCATTTCGCAGGTTCCACGACACTGGTGATTCCCTATATTATTTGAATTGCCTTTTCATTCACCTTGAATCAACCCTTGAGTGGAAATCATCAAAAAAAATAAAATCAACCATTAAAAATGCTATACTTTTAATTTCAGATAACAATTAATAGTTTTCACGTACAAAAATTTTCATTTAAATAAGAATACATTTTCTTATTTTAAATATACCAAAAATTTACACTGATTTTCTCAAAATAAAACCCAAGTTTGACGACGCAATATTATTCGCGAATGGTTCGTAGCACATAAATTTAAATCTTAACAGTTTCTTACTCTTATTTTGTACTGATCGTTGTTTCCATATAGTTGATTTGAGCTTCTTGTTCTTAATTATTAGTTTTCCAAAATTTGTGTTCTTACGAATCAATTTACATATCCAAATCATCCAATGTGATAAATATTAACAAATTATTCAATTTCCAGTTTAGAATCCAGATCGGTAATTCCATTTCATCTTCAAACATTTATTTTCCATCAATTCTCATCAATTATCACAGATTCCATATTTTCCAAATGGTAAGAAAATTAACCTCTAAAAGCCGCTTAAACACACTTTTCTTTCTTTTATTCTCCTGACACGTCTTTTTATTTTTTATGATCAAGAAACAATGTCCACAATTTCGTTAGTTCGCGCAACTTCGGAATTACCGAAAACTAAAGTCAATTGTCGATCCAATTTAATCAATGTTCTATTGATTTTGTTATCAACGAATTTTAATCTCTTCTTCAATAGGTAAGTGTAGTTTTAAAATTCACTTTTTAGTTATAAATGCACTTGTTTTATCTTTTAGGTTCACAAAAGCCGCCAACTTGGATTATTATTACCTTTACAGACAAATCAAATTTTCTTATCTTCCAATATTCCAAATATACAGTGTGTAACTCAATTATAAATCAAATTTTACAAATAAATTATACATTATTCCATTATTATCCTTTACAAATATCATTTTACAATGCAAAACAATTTTTTTTATGATGTCATGAAATAGTTCAAAATATCGCATCTTTAGTGTGATTATTTATTCATTTGTTTTTGAAATATTTGGGTGTTCTTAATTGACTTTTTGTAGCAAAACACGACAATATGTTACACCTTCAATGTCCACGCCAGAAGAGGATAGAAAAGTGATAAAATACCTTGAGACGCCTAATCAACTTGATCTCCCCATAAAAAAATTAAAATTCGAGAAGTTAGCAATGTTATCCGAAAAGAAATTATCGCTAAAATGGCACCTGGCTTTGACCTGATCACGGGAAAGGTACCACAAGAGTTGTCAGAAAAATGCTTAAAACTTGTGACATTTATCTTCAACGCAATACTCCGGATACAACATTTCCCAAACCTGTGGAAGGTGGCCCAAGTTATAATGATACTGAAACCTGGAAGGAAACCTGAAGAAACCACATCATATAGGCCCATAAGTATACTGCCAGTTTTCTCAAAAGTCTTTGAAAAAATTTATCTGAAAAGACTAAAACCTATCCTAGAGAGACACAACATCATACCAAATCACCAGTTTGGTTTCAGAAATAATCATGGCACCATCGAACAGGTACATAGATTGGTGAACGTAATCAATGATGATCTTGAGATTTTGGATGTTAGTCAGGCCTTCGATAAGGTCTGGCACGAAGGACTACTCTACAAAATTAAAAGGCTTTTAACCATTTCCTACTATTGCAATCATATCTTAAAGACAGATATTTTCTGGTGGAGCAACAAAATGAGTATACCTACCTCTATGCCATATTGTCAAGAGTACCACAGGGTAGTGTGCTGGGACCAGTACTCTATTTAATCCACACATCAGACCTACCAACCACTCGCTTAACAAAAGTAGCCACATTTGCGGATGATACTGCAATATTGGCATCTCATTCAGACCCAACAAGGGCATCTAGAAACCTGCAACTGAATCTAGACGAAATACAAAGATGGCTACAAAAATGGCGATTCAGGTGAATGAAACCAAATCCGTTCACATAACCTTCACTATGAACAGGTCAACTTGTCCGCCGGTTAAATTAAACAATCAACAACTCCCACAGGCTGAAGACGTGAAGTATCTTGGCATTCACTTGGACAGACGTATGGCGTGGAGAAAACACATCTTCACGAAACGGAAACAGCTTGGTATACAATTCGGCCATATGTACTGGCTGATCGGAAGAAAATCACAACTTAATTTGGAGAACAAGCTACTGCTCTATAAAGCAATACTCAAGCCAATATGGACTT
Organism: Podabrus alpinus; assembly: GCA_932274525.1. NCBI lineage: Eukaryota > Metazoa > Arthropoda > Insecta > Coleoptera > Cantharidae > Podabrus > Podabrus alpinus. The sequence continues at coordinate 35,602,597 of OW026457.1, read as the reverse complement.
ATGGCATTCAGCTGTGGGGCTCCTCTGCCAATTCTAATATTGAAATCCTCCAGATACCAAAACAAGGTAGTACGAGCGATGGTAGACGCACCTAGATATGTTACCAATGACCTGTTAAATACATAACACAATTTAAACACATTAAAAACACAATACGGTACAATATACCGAATTATACATCATCCTAACGTGTATGCAAACAAACTACTAGAGAGTGCAAGCGAAGTGCGTAGGTTAAAGAGATACCATCCTGTTGACTTAATACAAAGATTCATGTAAAACATGCGAAATGTAATTAAATAGATATTGTTCACTGGAAAGATTTTCTGCATGTTATTGTAATTATATTGTCAGAAAAAACGCCGAATGCCTATAGGCAAATTGCTGTAATACATAAGAGTTATTAATAAAAAAAAAAAATTGGCTACACATTGCACTTTACCACTTACATATAAGTGAAATCATGTCATCACCTACACGTGCAATTATAACGGATCAAATTGGGTACTGAAATGGAAAATTTCCCCTTGTTAGATCGTAAGCCGGAGATTCTAGCTATTAGAGTTTGATAACGGCACATGCATAGGCAAACGGGCGTAAGAGGTTTAAAACTGCTGCCCCCAATTTAGAAATATGACCGCCCCTACTGACTCCAATAATACTCATATAATAATAAATTGTAATATAAAATGCCTGTAGTAATTTGAACTCAATAAGAAACAGGAGTATTGCTAACAGTGAAATTTTTCTTCATTCTGATTGGTTAAAACCTGATTAAAAAACGGAATTAAAATTCATTGATATTTAAATTATTTATTTTTATAATATTACTAGCTGGCACGGGCGGCATCCGCCGCCCTTAGCCATCTAGACCCAGAATAGATCCGAGTAGGCCATAGTTGTTCGGCCTTCGGCCTCACAGGGGGAGGACCATAATAGATCCGTGAAGGCCATAGTTGTTCGGCCTTCGGCCTCACAGACCGGACCATAATAGATCCGTGAAGGCCAAAGTTGTTCGGCCTTCGGCCTCACAAACCGGACCATAATAGATCCGTGAAGGCCACAGTTGTTCTGCCTTCGGCCTCACAGACCGGACCATAATAGATCCGTGAAGGCCATAGTTGTTCGGCCTTCGGCCTCACAGACCGGATGTGACTTTAAAAAAACATAGCCTTTCACTCATAAGTAAACGAAAACAAAAGTGATGACCCGGCAAATGGTCATCTAAAATTAATGAGTTTTAGCATTCACCTTGCCCTTTCTATGTTCGCTGATGGAGGTTGCGTAACGGCTTAGCTTTGTACGTTTAGTACTAAGTCCCGAGAGCGGGGTTCTCCGAAGAGATTCGTAGGTTCTAAATGAGATACTACCTTGCTTAATGATTATTTGCTTAGGGCGCCATGTCTCAAAAGGGCTTTCGATTACTAGGGGCTCTTTCGAGGCAAAAATGTAAATAAAAATAAAATAAAACTGGTTGCTTTGGTTAAGAACTACATACATTTATTGAAAATAAAGATGAATGAAAAATATAAACAACGGAACAATATCCTAACTATGCACACATAATGATTAATAAAGTTTGAATAGAAAACAATATTTATTTACACAAAAAAATAAAAAAGATGGTTCAAAAGTGGTGTCGCTCAAATGCGATCAAATTATCTTATTTAAAAGATTGCGTTTTACATAACGCAGTGAAACTGCACAAGGCAGGCAAGTAAAATTTTCATGCTATAGAAGATAGTCATGAAACTAAATAAATTCGCAACGAATAAAAAGTTTTAGCTATACTTTGCTGAAGGCATCAAAAAATTCAACAATTTACATATGAAACAATTCTTCAAAATAAAACTTACGGTTCTTGGTGTTACATTCAATAAAAAACATTCGAAGTCGGGACTAGTCTCCGTCTAGGATTGTCGTTAGCAGAAATGCTGCTATTAAAATTGGCTCTAAAACAAAATTTTAAGAATAGCACACATGTAAAATTGTTATACGATTATTAAATATAGCTGTATTTGAAATCTAAAATAGGTTAATTGAAAATGTTGCATATTGAATAAAATTTGATTGGACAGATGTTCGCCACACGGACGCTCTTGATCTTAAAGTTGGCTAAAATTTTCATGGTTGACGACAAATGCGAGTTTCTTACTTGGGACCTTGATTGATCCTCCGAGTTGTTCGTAACTATCGGGGTTGAAAAGCATTGCAAAAAAAGGTAGCCCCGATTTACGACAGCGATGTTTTGCCTAAAGTCGGATTGGGAAATTTGCAATCTGTTCATTAACCATGTTTCCATTAGAACGGTGCCTTCACCAATTCCCATATTCAACGGGTTCGATCGACGGTGTCGGACGTCAAAAACTTCATAAGCTTCCATATCTAACGGGTTGCGATCGCGGTGTTGGACGTTTGAAATTTACGTGGAAACACAATTCTAAAATGGCGTAGCGTCCTTTAGATCAAAAAGTTTAAAATCGGTTTATCGATCTGGCGGATCATCGGACAATCAAAAAGTTCCACCACAACTCCTTCGATAATAATTAACATCACTAAAACTATTCTAAACGAAAAACCTTCCGAAAAAACTAACAAAAATAAAACTTTTAACGGAGCTCGGTAAAATTCAAGCCATTGTATTTTGGCGTTGTTTGCGAACCTTCCTATCGACCTTCGCGCAGTACATTCTTGACAAGTAGATCAAAAATCAATCGTATTGGTCGGTTCGGCAATGCATTATAAATCACTATTACCATAAATAAAGCGGAGTTTCCGTTAAAAAAACAAAAATGACTTTTTTTTAAATGAAAATTAAATATGTTGTAACAACACGTTTTGCATCCACGACACCTTTCCAACAGGTATATAAAAAAGGTGACTAGCTCAAAGTCGCGAAGGGGTGGGTGGTGAAAGGAATAAAAAGGGTTGTGTGACGGCACGTCGCGAAGCGTGTGTTTCCAATCGACGACCGGGCAATCCTCGATCGCGATTCTAAAAATGGTCAAAATCGGTGTGAATAATTTACACGGGGGGGGAGGTAAGTCAAAATCGGTGGGGCTAATATACACGAGGGAGTTTAAATGGGCGCCACGCGTACGAAGACCTGAATCTTTTTGAAGGGGACTGGTTATCACACCTTCTAAGCTGGTACGCGACAACTTGATGATCTTACTGCGAATTCTCACTCCGGAAAAGCCTCGTTCAATGACCTTACCTTTACAGGAGGCGAACTTTCCGTTGGTGAAAATAGCTAAATAAACACTAACACAATAATAATAAAACACACAGTTGGGAAATAACAAAAATGTAATGAATAAAATAATATCGGTAGGGGGGAGTTGACAAAATTTATACAAGATACTATCAAATTTACATGTATCGTAATATAAAAATGAATATATACAATTGACGGAACCTTTCAACGTAGTTCCCGTTGAAAAATTAATATTCGTAAAACGATGACTGTTACAAAAACAAAAGCTGTCAATTTGCAAAGTATGACCAAGAAAGTTCATACGTAAAAGGGGTGTGTATTGAATACAGCACTCCACAAAAATGGTTACTTAAGTGCAACTCGATAACATCTAAAACTATGACTCACAAAGTTGATAATGAAAATTAATCGATACAATTGATTACCAAAATTCCCAACAACGGGGAAAACAAACCTTAGCTGCAATGCTAAACCTAAAATATTACTTTGAATTGCTGGTTAAAATATGAACGCCCGAATGGCGTAGTAAAAATTACGTTATTCATAGACACTAACATTAGTTAACAACAAAAGATGTACAAAAGGTTGCGATCGGCTTCAAGGGTTTTGAATTGAAAATTCATAAACCTAACCTGTGGCCAAGGTGACCACTTAACGTCACAAATCTTAAAAATATATAAAGGTTTCTTACTTAGTTTGGTTGTTGGTGTTCGACCTTTAGATAAGGTCGCTGGCTGGTCTTCCAAGAGTGAGAATCGTCCTCGGAATGCGGAATGGAGCTGACTACAATGTCTTAAACCATACCAGGAAGTCGGTGCGATAACCAGCATCCAAAACCTCTTCAAATCGAAAGGTGGTGGTGGTGAAATGACAGGGTGGTTTATGCACTCCGTTTCGCGATAAACAGGGGATTCCGTTCGAAATAAATCACTAAAATAATTATCCGCGAAGCTACAATTATTTAGAGTCGGCACTGCATGAAGATGATAACGTAAATGTGGTTACCGATAAAAAAAACTACTGGAATGCAAAAATGTGTTCGCAATGCAACATCTGTCTTATGATAGACCGATAAAAACGCAACGTAGTTGCCGGTGCAGTTTTACGGTTGAAGTTCGGTGAATACGCTCGAATTATGTTAAAGCTGCAAATAGTGCGTAAACAAAGTTCGATAATTTAATTGAAATACACTCGATATTATTTGAAAGTTATAAACAATTCGGGGTAAATGTTCGATAATTGATTCGAAAGCACTCGATATTAATTGAAAGTTATAAACAATTCGTGGTAAATGTTCGATAATTTAATTGAAATACACTCGATATTATTTTAAAGTTATAAACAATTCGTGGTAAATGTTCGATAATTGATTCGAAAGCACTCGATATTAATTGAAAGTTATAAACAATTCGTGGTAAATGTTCGATAATTTAATTGAAATACACTCGATATTATTTTAAAGTTATAAACAATTCGGGGTAAATGTTCGATAATTTAATTGAAATAATATTAAAGGTGAATAAATGCGTAATAAATGTTCGATAATACCTATGTTTGGAGACACAATGTTTAAACACAATTGAATGTTATTGATTTAAAAACAAACTCGATAAATGTCGAGATGCCACAATTCACTTCCGCTGGGTAGCGATAAACGTAGTGCAAAAACGATACTAGGATCTCTGATCTGATGATCTCTGATCTCTGATCTGATGATCTCTGATCTCTCTAAAAATGCACCCGGGAGCGCCTTTTATATCTTTTCCCATTCCAAAATTTCGTCGCGGGGAGACTTGTTCCCACTTTATGATTGATTTAGGCCCTTTTAATTGGGCCTCATTAGTTGGAAAGTAGGGACATGCATCCTGATTGGATGTTCAACGAAGTGTGAAGACACACTTTTGTCTCTATTTATATCGATAGTGTCGGGGATATTTTAGCACACGTGCCTTGAATAACAATTTTTTGTTCCTGTCTGGACTCGAGCAAAATAAGTTTTTGTATGGTTTTTATTCGCTTTCAAGATTGTGAAATTCGTATACCTCCCATGTTAAATGATAGAACAGTTGTTTGCCTGTCGGCACATGTTGAAGATAACAAAACAAAAGGCATTCATTCACACGGTTTGAATACCACACGTGTCCTGTTTTTGTATTGACAGCAGGCACGAGTTTATGGATCTCAATAAAAGTGTCCATCAGTCTTATATAAAGTTATAGTAAAGTCTATACGCGAATTGACGTTCGGTTTGAACCGCGATAGGACGATGGCTTTCTTGCTTATGAGCAAATAGACGACATACGCTACGTCAGCCATTCTAGGACTGTTTTATCCACCGCATGGTTTATTATACGTGTATAAAAATATTTTAGGATACTTTCTTTCCTATAAAATTATTACAATTACTATGCATTTGTAAAACATAAATTTGTCCGTTGATTTATGTTTCAATCTTTTGGTTCTATGCTCCGACCTAAAAATGTCTTTTCAAAGAATATTTGACTTGTAAATTTTATCGGAACGATTCGAAATTTTTGATTATAAGTTTAACCCATTATAATAACAAAATTTAAAGATGCGCTCGATGCGCGCAATCAGGTGACAATGTCGATAAATAAAATTTGTCGACGTAAAGACAAGAGTAACAAAAGATTGTTAAACAGACCATAATAGATCCGTGAAGGCCATAGTTGTTCGGCCTTCGGCCTCACAGACCGGACCATAATAGATCCGTGAAGGCCATAGTTGTTCGGCCTTCGGCCTCATAGACCGGACCATAATAGATCCGTGAAGGCCATAGTTGTTCGGCCTTCGGCCTCACAGACCGGACCATAATAGATCCGTGAAGGCCATAGTAGTTCGGCCTTCCGCCTCACAGACCGGACCATAATAGATCCGTGAAGGTCAAAGTTGTTCGGCCTACGGCCTCACAGACCGGATCATAATAGATCCGTGAAGGCCATAGTTGTTCGGCCTTCGGCCTCACAGACCGGACCATAATAGATCCGTGAAGGCCATAGTTGTTCGGCCTTCGGCCTCACAGACCGAACCATAATAGATCCGTGAAAGCCATAGTTGTTCGGCCTTCGGCCTCACAGACCGGACCATAATAGATCCGTGAAGGCCATAGTTGTTCGGCCTTCGGCCTCACAGACCGGACCATAATAGATCCGTGAAGGCCATAGTAGTTCGGCCTTCCGCCTCACAGACCGGACCATAATAGATCCGTGAAGGTCAAAGTTGTTCGGCCTTCGGCCTCACAGACCGGATCATAATAGATCATAATAGAATTAATGTAAGAATTTATGTTAGCGTTAAATTTAAATAAGTTCTTAAAATCATTACGTGAGTTCGACGTGTCACAAGTTAATGAACTGTGAATGGAAATTTCATGTCCAGCATCTTTATTTATTCAACCACGAAGCAATTAGGAAGAAGTCAATCCAATCTGAAAATATAAAAATTTTACTTATAAAATTCCAACGAGTCACACTTGGCTTAATCCATACCTGTACTATGAAACTTTCAATAATATTGATTTTCCGATCAACCAATAAAATGCGTCTACTCAAACATCGAGATTGCCATGAATTTGGAGATAGAAAAAATATAAAACAATCGAAGGAGGTCCTTGTGTTAAATTTTCACACGTAATGGTGGCGAGTTTTGATCGTCCTAATAAAAATTAATTTTATAGTGACAATTTCGTTCATAATAATTCAACCAATAGGATGTTACAATCTCATCAATTTGAACCAATCATAATCTACTTCCTTTGACAATACAGACCACGGTGGTGTATTGTCGCGGCAATACGACCACCGTGGTCTGTATTGTCAAATTTGCATAGTAACGATGGAAACTACGTGAACGCATACTATAAATTATTTGTTGTCAGAAAAAATTGAAATTTTATTTACGAAATTGTCAAACGAATTCCACACGATACTATAAAATTGTCGGTTAATTTTTAAACCATGGAATCTTCGTGTTTGTCGCCATTTAAAATCACCATTCGTGCTAAAGCACTCATGGTGATTTTAAGGGCGACAAACACTCAGTTCCAGTTTCAAAAATTATTGCCGACAATTTGATAGTCTCTTGTGGTATTATATATGAAAATAATTGAAGGTATAAAATACCAGTGTAAAAATCAGCAAATTAATTACTTACCTACGTAAAACTAAAAATAAGTTGAAAAACGTAAAGGATTGAGAATATTTATGAAGAATTAAAAATCGACACAAAACGAGGTCAACAAACTGCAACTGGGAACCTTTCCATGGTAATAAACCCATCGAGTGAACTTTGGTGCGCAATTGTACCATCTCAAGTACAAGTAACTAGAAGATTCCTGTATTTTGCTAAGGTAACGTGCACATTAAGTACAATTTTAAAATAACTAAGTGAAATTTTCGGACACCATACGACACGTGTTTTTTTTTATTTAACGTTCAGAATTTTGATAATTAGATTTAATAATAGAACTTTTTAATATAATAAAACCTTTAATTACATTTTTGTGCTCAATAAAACATTATTATTTTTGTAACGAAGGATATTTATTTTGACCTGTTCCGCGCCCATAAATTTATTTACAGTATTGGTCACGGAACGAACTCACCCTGTACAAGGTAAGACACATGCACTACGAACCAGCTAAGCCGAGGCATAATATTTCTATTTATTTGTATTTACTAAATTTCACATACATTTCCATTGACGGGGTACATTTCTGTACACTCGTACAAACATCAACAATAAAACGAGTAGCCCTAGTGAAGCTCAGAAACTACATAGCAATTTTTGGCTAGCCCAACGTAAGGCTACGACCACACAGCAATACATAATCTTCACGTAAAGTTACATCTTCATGTAAAGTTAAATCTTCCGCAAAGAGGTGGATCTTCCACGTTCTGCGACCTATATAAAGTGCTCCGGTCTTATTCGCGGCATTCAGATTAATTTGTTAGTGGTTTTTTGTTAGTGGTTGGCATTTTTCGAATTAAAGCCGCCATCCCCGCCATCTGTTGACAGTATTTTCAGATTAATTTGTTAGTGGTTTTTTGTTAGTGGTTTGCATTTTTCGAATTAAAGCCGCCATCCCCGCCATCTGTTGACAGTATTTTGAATCACTGACTGTCCGTCAGATTAATTATTTGACAAATTAAATTTTTTGTCAAACTTGTGATTTGATTTTCGAAAAAAGCGAATAACTGTTTTCCCCGCTCGAAGTTCTTCTCCATATATGCGACAATAGTTGCGCCTGGAGCTACAAAATAACTGTGCAAAATTTGGTTGATATCGGTCCACGGGTCTAGGAACGTATAGCGAACACGCAAACACGCAAACAGATCTTCTGTTTTATATATTTAGATATATTTTAATGTTAAATATTTTTCACATTTAAATATTAATAAAGCAATATTATATTATATATATTTCATAATATTTTATTATGTACTTATTAAACCTGCCATGGACAAATATTATGTTAAACAATATCAAAACCGTGAAGTAAAAATCATAAAGTTTAACTAATAAAACATCTTTACATATTAAATACCAGAATTGTAGCAACTAAAACATTACTATTTAAACTGCACTTTACAGGTATCAAACCGGTGACGAAAATATCGTACCGTCCATCTTATAAAATACTTGTACATGTTAGACATTGTTTTTATAGTAACAAAACGGAACGATTAAAACATTACCTAAACGTTACCATAATATGTTCAAATATATTTTAGTCAATAAAATTTCAATGCCGATCCAATACAGCAATTGCCTTCAGAATAACGGTGTGAAAATATATACATTGACATTATATCTAAACAATACAATTTAAATATAAACTAAAATTTATGTACCGCTATGGTACCTTTTTGGTACTTAAATATATTTCTCCACTTACAGTGCCAGTACAGTATTTTATATATTTTTTTTAAATTGGTAATTTAACTACGAAATTCTTATTTGAGAACTTGTCCCCCTACCAGTCTTTACGCTTGATATAATTTATGGATGGTCTCCATTAACTTTTACAATAATATTTTTTAGCTTATTATATTACAGCATTCTGTATTACGATACAAATATGAAATAGGTTCTGAATATTTTTAAGAACTGTTAATCGATTTTTACGTTTACCTAACTTGGGCACAGAACGTATCAATAAATTACTTGTATCTTTATTCGATCAGTTTATATTTATTTAAACATTAAAATAATTGTAAAAATTAATATTACAGGAGAAAACTCAACTAACATAACCTATATAATTTGTATTACCATAAATATAAATTTATGTATTATAATAAACTTGCATATTAGAACGACTGTATAATTTTCTTTAATGGCCCCATTACAAAATAAATAAAAATAAGTAATAAAACAATTGATGAAAATGTACGTAAATGTATTTCATAGTTTTATTCAGCAAAATGTCGCATATTTTTAATTTTAAATTCAAACCAAAATTAAACATATGGCTCGCATAATCCTTTTAAAAACGTACCAAACGGAATTTTTAAATTTTGCCAGTATGAATCTGATGAGACAAGTTTTATGAATAAAATCGTGAATAGCATCGAAACATGTCATTCATTGAAACCTTTGAATGTTTTGCTTTAAAAGACCTTTGAATAGCAGGATTATAATATCATTTGACGCTGACTTAACTAAATAGTAGGGTTTTAAATAAAATTACAAAAATGTTGTCTATTGTCCGATGATGTTGCCACGACACTGGAGTTTGCCATATTGAAACGATTTAATACCTTTTCTGCAGATCCTTGTTGATGCACACGAATTGATTCATCCGATCGTTGATTAATTTCCAGTCCCGAAAAATATTTCAGCTCAAAATCCTTGATTTCGAACTCCCTTCGTGGATGTTCGATTACGGGTGAAATGGATTCTTCCTTTTCTGATGCACTTAAACCATCGTCAACATAGATTGCTAAAAATAAATTATTTTTGTTTAAATAAATTACAATTTTTCGACGAACAAACGAAAATACATCATCATAGATTACACATCTAAAAAAAGAGTACATTTTGTCAGTCGCTAAAAATTTTTGGAAACATTAAGGACTTCAAATTAAATTATAAATTTTGGCAAATTTTGGAAGTATTGCCCTAAAATTGTAAAATTTTTGGAAATATTAAGGACAATCACATAAAATTATAAATCTTGGAAATTTTGGAAGTATGGCCTACTAAAACTGGAAATTCACTAACCTTCAAGTACCTGGACAGTACTAATAAATAGTTACTAATAAAATAAAAGTAAATTCTGTAAAAAGTAAAGTAAAATCCTCAAAATTTGAAGCTCAATCGACACGACACCTCATTACAGGAAGAAAGTAAGGTAAGAGATTGACCAACTTTGGGATTTCGGGTTCTTTAATAATACACATACCACACATATTTAAAACACAATGGATCTAAAAACACTAATAAAACAACTAAGGGAAAACTGTGCAATTATTACCAGCGAAATGGCCGACAGTGGCAAAATTAAAAAATCTATTAAAACTAACATAGGGACTTGTACCGTAAATTTACTAAATATCGCGTCTGAACTTGGAGAAATTTCGGCCGGTACTCCAAGATTTAACTTAAATGATATAGCAAAAATAATAAAAAACGAAATGAACGCACTAAAACAAGAAATTAAAAATGAAATGTCAGAAAATAATAAACAAATTAAGGAAGAAATAGGGAACATTTCGGCTGGGTAACCAACAGTAACATTGGGAGATATTTCGGGCAGCATAAAGAAAGACATTTTAGTTCTGAGGGAAGATTTGAAAAACGAAGCCGCGACCAATACAATAACAAACATTAACTACTCCATTGCTGTAAAGCCAAGGAAGAAGGCATGTCCGGCTATCATCACCTCCAGCATAGCCTCTTCTGTAAAATCTCACGAGGAGGTTATTAAAAAATTTAAAAATTCGATTTCGTTCAGGGGGCGGAACTATGCCCCTAACATCACAATACTTTCGAACCACAAAATAAAAATTTCTGTAGATAACGAGGGGCAAAAAGAGGACATTAAAAACACCCTAAGTACTCAAACTAACCTAAAAGTTGAAGAGCCAAGGAAACTGTACCCATGTGTTATCCTCAAGGGCGTTCCTCGGGACGTCAAGGAGGATGAGCTGATAGAAGTGATCCTTGGCCAGAATGAGAGGATTAAATCCAACTACCAAAGCAAAAGTGACTTAAAAATCAAATTTATTAGAAGCAATCGGAACTGTTATTTATAGAACGTCGTCCTGGACATCAGCCCAGCGATATACAGCGTGGTGACCTCTCTGGGTAGGGTCAATGTGGACCACGATCGTGTACACGCGGAGGAGTTTCTGAATATAAGCCAGTGCTTCGGGTGCATGCGATATGGACACACAAAAAGTTTCTACACAGAGAAGTCACCATGCTGCTCTCAATGTGCTGGTAGTCACACTTACCAGGAATGCACCCACAACAATGACCGGGAACTTAGAAAATGTGTTAACTGTGTCAATTCTAACACTAACAACAAAACAAAAAATATGATATAATACACTCTGCTATGTCTACGAGTTGTAATATTTACAAAATTATGGAGGGCAAGCTCAGGGAAAAGATTGAATATGGGTGGTAAGGCTATAAATGTTGTACAGTGTAATCTAATGCGCTCTTACTCCTCTTTTCGCGAATTCATGACTTACTTCATGCAGAGCGACAGAAATGTCGCTCTGCTTACGGAACCGTACGTAGGACGAATCAACCAGGTAAAAGATATGGACGGCGTATACGTCTTCCAGAGTAACAGGAATAAAAACAACAAACCTAGAGTCAAAAGCTGCATCCTGGTCAAGCAGAGTTTGGGAGCGGCGTTGGGCATGTCCCAATACTGCGACACAAACCTCTGCGTGATCAGGATTAACTTCAAACAGCGATTCTTGTACTTTGGAAGCGTGTATGTCGAGCCAGATCATGACGACAACGATACTCTGGTAAACTTGAACAACTTCCTTGCTAACACCAAAGGATCGCACGTTGTTGTCGGCGGGGACCTTAACGGTTCGAACCCCGCTTGGGGCTCGATCGATAAATAAATAAACGCGGAGATGATGTTCTGAGCATTGCATGTTCTCACGAATTGGATATATGCAATGTTGGAGGCACATCGACATATGAGGTTGTCAGGAATGGCAAACTCCTATCTGCGGTCATAGATGTCACATTGGCCTCCGAGAGCATCACCGCCCGTTTGTCGCTGTGGACTATCGACAAATCAGTCTGTCAGTCATCTGATCACAATGCCATTACATACAAAATTTTAGTAGATGACTGTATAAACACAGTCATCGAAACTTCAACGTACCTATTTCGAAACAAAATCGCCAGTTGGCAAAAATTCAAACAAGAATTAAAAATTAACATTTTGGCATCTAAATTATTATCTACAAATTTCGAAAATATTTCTTCAAATGACTTAGACCTCACAGTGGAACAACTCACTGAGGACATACGCAAATCATGTTTCTCCTCAATGAAAATATGTGGAAACTCTAAACCGTATAACCCGTGGTGGTCTAAGGAATTGGAAGATTTGAAAAAACAGTGTATCAGGATTCATCACCGTATTCACTCCGGTCTTCGACAAGGCCTTGATATTTCAGGGCGTTTAGAAGACCAAACGGGACTAAAATGAGAATACCGTGACCTGATATGCTCAACTTCTACAAAACATTTTAGAGACTTTTGTAATAGGCAACACCAGGAAAGTGTGTGGTCTCTGACTAACAGACTCATTAAAGATGCTCCCGCTAAACGCCCTGCGCTGACACTAACGTGCGAAAACAAATTTACTAGCGACAGTGACGATACGGCAGACAAACTGCTTCGGCACTTTTACCCCGACGACACTGACGATATCCTATTGAGACATCACGAACTCAGACTAATGTTTGATTCGACCTACGTATGTGACACGACCGACGAAGAAGAATTCGCCGTAGAAGAGGTGTTGGAGGCATTGATTACAATGAGCGCAAGCAGCAAACAGAGCGGCATCGACAATCTCACGTCGGATATCTGCATCTCGTTTGCGGAGGAGTACCCTGAATTCATTACTAGACTAATGAATTCCTGCCTGACAACCGGCCACTTTCCGAAACCGTGGAATAGGGCTTTTGTAAAAATCTTGCCGAAGCCGAATAGGTCGGATTCAAATGATCTATCGGCGTTCCGGCCGATCGGCCTTCTCCCGGTATTCGGGAAGCTGCTGCAAAAGTTGTTTACAAAACGGTTGACCTACTTTGGTCAACAGCGCCAGGCATGGAATCCTAGACAGTATGGATTCAGGGAACAAACCTCCACAACGGATGCACTACATGATGCCATCAGTATCATCCGACGCGACGGGAGAAAAGTAGTAAATGTTTAGTATTGGGTGTATCCCTTGACATCAAAGCGGCGTTCGACAACGCTTTGTGGCCAGCATTATTCAACAGATTGCGTAACATTGCTTTGCCGTGTAACATGTATAATCTCTTAAAGAGTTATAGAGCAGATCGATCTGTTGAGCTGGTCTACGCTGACGGAAAGTCGCACAAGGGGATGACGAAGGGATGCATTCAAGGCTCTGTTTGTTGGCTTACTTTTTGGAACATCATACTGGACGAACTTTTAGATGTAGGCTTACCAGGAGGATGTCATTTGCAAAGTTTTGCAGATGATGGCTTCCTAATCGTAAGTTCGACCAGTGTGATGCAGATGGAGGAACGGGCCAACGCTGCGCTACGTTCTATAAGCGATTGGGGCGCTGGTGTTAAATTAACATTCAGCGCTCCAAAGACGCAAGCTTTAGTTTTCACACCAAAAACCAAGCTATGCAAAATTCATTTCGGCAACTCCCAGTTAAACTTTGAAAAATCTATAAGACTTTTGGGCATTATTTTGGACGATAATTTGAAATTTAACATCCACGTAAAACACGTAATTGCGAAAGCTAGCAAGATTTTTAACAACCTCTGTAGCTATGTGCGACCGACGTGGGGTATCAACCCACTAAACGTGGAAACGATATACCACGCGGTCGTAGAACCTACCATAACCTACGGAGCGTATATTTGGTGTGATGTGCTAAAGTATAATTACGCGCGGCGCTGGCTCCGCTCATTCCAAAGGACATTCGCCATTAGGCGCACGCAACCTTGATCTTGCCGCATTCTTCGTCGGAAGTGGAATATTTTTATGAATATTTTTATATAGCTTATTGAAAATATGAATAACACTTACAATGTTTTAACATCTTCGAAATCATGAAATGAAGAGTTTCCTAAAAATGGTTAGGGGGTTCTGATTTTTGGATGTTTTAAGGTTTGGGGTCCTAATAAAAACTCTGAGTTGGCGACCGTCCGGAAGTGCGAATTTTAACAAAAAAGGCGAAAACAAAATGTTTCTTCGCAATATTTCCTTACCAGTTGACTTTAGGACGAAAATAATAGCTATAAATCTTATAGAGAACAAAATTTACTATAACTTTTATCTCGCGTATTTTTGTCGAAGTAAGTCAAATAGTTGCTGAGCGCCAGCGCTGTTAAATAGGGCACTTTTTTGAAAATTTTAAAAATTCTTGATTTCGATCTGACTTTTTTTATAAATGTTTTACAAAAGTCAATATGATATTATGGAAATGGTAAATATGTAATTAGTAACAAACATTTATAAAAAAAATCAAAATTTTCAAAAATGTGCTCTATTAACTGCGCTGACGCTCAGCAACTATTCAACATGGAGAAAAATACCCGAGATAAAAGTTGTAGCACATTTTTGTTCTCTATATTCTATAAGATTTATAGCAATCATTTTCGTCCTAAAGTCAACTGGTAAAAAGATATTGCGAAAAAACATTTTATTTTCGAAATTACCTACCTAACGAAATCCGTCGAAAATTGCAGACCGATTTTGGAATTTTTTTTTGCAATTTTCTTACACTAAATAGCCATACCACTTTTCATATTATGCCCACTTCAGAACGAAATTGTGCGTAGGTTTTGAACTTTCACTATAAGGCTCGCTGGCTTCTTATTTTATTTAGCTAAAAATTAAAAATATTTTTGTGAAAAGGATTATATTATGTAATACATAGTTTATAGTTAATTATAATATATTATTATTACTGTAGAAAAATGATGATTTTTAAAATTTGGAATGTGAGTCGGACAAATAAGGTATTCGTCGTCATTGAAGAGGATGACGGAATTCTTGAAAATGTAATCTTGAGAGGTATGATTGTAGTATTCTCTTTTTACCTGATGATCTTTAATAAGTTTAATTAAGCATCTGAAAAGATGCAAATAAATGGCTCAACGATTTGCCTCGAATCAGATGGCACCGACATAGATGATGCAACGGTCCTGAAGTTAATGGCACATGAAACCTTAATTTTATTGCAGCCAGGGGAAGTGTGGCGTCCTGCAGGACAACCGCTAAAACAATCATCAAGTGCATCAGCAGACACATTAACATTGCCCAGCACGTCATTCAGTTCCTCAGATATATACCTGAGCAATTATTGTCAAGTGAGTCTCTAGAAGACGACGAGGCACCAAGTGAGGCACCGTCGGAATATTCATGGCACGCATTTGCGATACCATGGTATAAAATGAAGATTGAAACATTGAAAGATTATCAAAATGAAAACCGAAATAAACGCAGCATTTCTGACGTTATTCATGTCATTGCAGACGCTATGCGCGAAGTAAAATCTAAAAATATACCCTCAAAAGCTATCAAAATAGCTGCAAATAAATTAATCTCAAAGTATCCAAAAATCTTCCAGGATCTCGATGAAGATGGCGTGGTCTTGGGAGATGGATCGCATTCTGTCTATGCCAAACTTAAGGAGCATTTAAAATATTTGAATAGACCACACAAAAGAACTGGTGTTCCGATAGAAAATATTGCTTTGGGGGCGAAGAAGAAAATGCTATCTGCCAAAGCAGGTTGCAAAAATTGGCAACCTGACATCATTGAAAAGTCGGTTGAAGACATTAAGGTTGCTCTGAAGGAATTTGTAGGAAAATCTGAAGAACTGCTAATTTCGATGTTGGAAAAATGTTATGCTCACCAAAGAACTTTTTTAAATACAATAAATTCCCCGATAATTGAAGAAATTAAATATGAATGGCCAATTCTAATGACACCATTTGGGCTCCGTTGGCATTATCAGAAACTGATGGGTCATAATATAAAAACATTAACCGATAATATGTTACTAAGAGCCCAGAAAATCATAAACTTTGGCAACAGTAACAAATTTACAACGGAACCGATGGATGAAGATGATGTTCACAATAACTTAAAATTGATAGTCGAAATTTTTATCAAGTATTTTAAAGAAAATATTACATACATTTTTTTACAAGCGAATGTAAGTTTCCTGTTAATTTGTGTTATTTGTCAATAATAAATATGTTGCCATGTAATGCTGCTGAATATTCACAATTTTTGATTTCTAAAGCGAGGAAAATAAAATGGCACTTAATTAATTTTGCACCGGTGTAACCGTGGATTTTTACCCCCGTGATATTTTACCCCCCGGTAAAATATCCCTAGGGATATTTTACCCCCCGGTAAAAATTCACTAGGGATATTTTACCCCCGGTAAAATTTCACTAGGGATATTTTACCCCCTAAAGAATTTTTACAGGGGGTAAAATTTCACTAGGGATATTTTACCCCGGGGTAAAATTTCACTAGGGATATTTTACCCCGGGGGTAAAATTTCACTAGAGTATATTTATCGAGGAGGTAAAATTTCACCGACATTAAAAATTGTTCTGAATCAAAAATCAAGGCAAAAACTTAAATTAAGTGAACTATTAATAATAATACTTTTTTATTAAATTAAAAAAAAAATTGTTCATATCAATTGAAGAGTCTTTTTTATAAACTACGACCTCAAAATGATTTCCATTTTTATGGTTTACATACAAAGCAGGCTTCTGGTAATCGGGTTCGCTTAATAATTGCAGTGTACTGGGAGAACGTATCCAACCGAAAGATTTATTATTATTATTATTATTATTTATTATTACATTATAAATATTATGTCGACCAAAAATAACTAGTGACAACAACTTTTCACACCAGAAAGGTAGCTGTATAGAAGCCTAGGAACTGCCGCTAATTATATATTAAGAAGAAGAAGAACATATTTATATAGATAGATATATATTTAATATTTAATAAAATTACTAATTACAAACTACTAATTCCTTAGTGAAATTTCACTAGGGATATTTTACCCCCTAAAGAATTTTTACAGGGGGTAAAATTTCGCTAGGGATATTTTACCGGGGGTAAAATTTCGCTAGGGATATTTTACCGGGGGTAAAATTTCACTAGGGATATTTTACCGGGGGTAAAATTTCACTAGGGATATTTTACCGGGGGTAAAATTTCACTAGGGATATTTTACCCCCTAAAGAATTTTTACAGGGGGTAAAATTTCGCTAGGGATATTTTACCGGGGGTAAAATATCCCTAGGGATATTTTACCCCCGGGGGGTAAAATTTCTGGGGGTAAAAATCCACGGTGACACCGGCCAGCAATGCATGAAAACTCTCAGGGTCAAAGGTGGGTTGCTGAATCAATGAAATGCTCAAATAAATTGTATTAACCAAATAACTTTCATAAAAATCGGATATTAATTTGTTATACCTTGCACCTTATTTTCTTTTACTTACTGCTGTAATTAAATCAAACCAAATGTAACTACTGTACAACAAGAATGCAATTTATTAATAAACAGAAATATCAAAAAAAACAAAAGAGAAATTTTCATTATTAAGATTAAATCAAATTTTACAAGAATTAACTAATAATAAAATGTTTAATAAAACCCCAAAATTTTAAAAACACGCGCGAACTTAATGTTACGAAAAGTGTAGTCGCAACTCTTACCGCTTAGTTTGTGCACAATCGACGTAGAACATACGGCGGGCAACCAGGAAGATGCTCTGAAGTGTAGTTCAGATCCCATAACATGAAAAGTTCCAAGGTGTGTAGTTGATCGATCGGATATCGGCTACTGACAGTGTAAACGTTCAGGTAGGTTGAATTTTCAATAAACTTCCTTATTTTATATAACTCGAAAACATAACCATCAATACTATCGACCATACCAATTGCAGTGGTCCTAAAAATTTTCATAAATTTCACAATTTAAATCTTCTTTCTTATTCACCATTAATATTTCGTAAACTGAACTTAATTGATTTTGATTTACACGCGAAACTTTCAAAATAATTCTCAACTCAATTATTCAATATTTTACAATCTTATCGTGGACGTGTAGATCGTTCCCAAATTTGCAACTTAAAACCAAATTCACGTCTTCTCGCCTCTCAAACTACGTGTTGACGTCCCAACATTCGGAACGAGACTCCTCTATCCTTCCTGGCCCCACCAAAATTCCTTATCAGCCCGCGCACTTGCTTCAAAAATCACAATGATTTAAAACAAACCCCTACACTTTTACAAATAAATTTTATTTTTGATTTAATCATAAACTTGTTAATTAAAAATAATTAATTCCTCTTTTGTCCCTTACCCAATTTTTATTACATTTCCCTCTGCACAAGTAGTCACATTTTTTATTTTTTTAGGTAAAATGAAGCAAGCAGTTTATTAACGAAGTATCAAGAAACTGTAGGTGCAAGTTCTTTCCCTTCACTATGGTGTCTCAAATGACCATCACGATAAGCATTTCACAGAAAAAATACCCAACTGTGTCAGAGCTACCCTTATGCTGAAGAAATCATGACAATGTATTGCTGTTTTCAGGGTGAAGAACAAATAAAGACCTGCCCTAACAATGCTCCTTACATCCTACAATTTCAATCAGGTAATAATGATTGTATCTAATAAGAATTATTATAATTGAAGGGCTTGGTGCAATAACCGACTAAACGCCAATTTTACTCAATATGAGTTGAATAACTTTTCACGTACCAAAAATAGGCTACACCGTTTGGTCCAGGACCCGTTCACGTATATTGATAATTAGTAAATTAATTAAAAAATTTATTTAAATGGTTTTATTTTTTACCTTTTATAAATAATTAATTTTCAATAAAACACTATTATTTTGCACCCAGATAGTTTTTTCTTTCTCAAAACTATATGTTTTATGCGGTACATAGCTCGTTCTTGCACTGAGCCTTTCAATTTGATTTTGTGAGTTTCGGTATATTTTGTGAATCACCCTGTATTATATAATATATTCTCAAAATATTATAATCTTATGTGTTATGTGCTTTGCAGATTCTTACTGGGTTGTGGCAGAGCGACAACAAATTGTGAACGTTTCCTCATTTAAAGAGGGATTAGAGATGGTGTTCGCACTTTATTACATGCTTAATTTAGAACACCCAAAATCAGCTGCTAATTCATTTGAAAGTATGCAGAGATACTTTCTTAAAATACACCCGGACCAAGGTACCAAAAATAAAAAAGGTTCCCTGAGTAAGACCAAAATTATTGGATTACTAACAAAACTGAGAGACTTTTA
Source organism: Podabrus alpinus (assembly GCA_932274525.1). Classification (NCBI taxonomy): domain Eukaryota; kingdom Metazoa; phylum Arthropoda; class Insecta; order Coleoptera; family Cantharidae; genus Podabrus; species Podabrus alpinus. The sequence continues at coordinate 35,582,797 of OW026457.1, read as the reverse complement.
ATGATGGTGAGTCTTAATAATATATCTAACCTAAATCAAATTAAATAACCTATCAACGTTTTGTAGATATTTACAATCACTTGAAGATATTATGATGAAGAGAGACAGTTTTTCATTTTATATAGTGCCTGGATTTTTTGTTTTCATTGGTTTTAGTGTGTTAGTATTTTAGTTTAGTAGTAGCTTAGTGTGTTTTTTTTTCATTTTATTTAAGTTCTTGGACTTTTGTTTTCCTTAGTTTTAGTGTGTTAGTATTTTAGTTTGGTAGTAGCTTAGTGTGCCATTAAATAGCCACTCTATATTTGCTCTATATTTCATAATAAAATAGCTCTATATTTGTTTCATGATGTTTTTTATTCCATAATTATTGTAGTTAGTTTTGGTAATGGGCAGTATTATTATACCTAACGTACGATACGAATATTTATATCTATTAATTAAATTTGAGGTAAAGTCACAATTCTGTTCATATTAACCTGACGATATGACACAAACAAAACACATGACGCCTGGATGTGTGGCTTCGACATTTTTATCTGGGGCTATAGCCGTGTCATCTGCTTGTTGCAAAACGAATTTACAGCTACTTCTACAAAACTACAAATTGTTATTTTGCTTGAACGTATAACTTACACAATTGAATAATTTCTTGTACTACTAATTAAAACGTTAAAATTAATAACATTAAGAGTCTGGACCAGACAAATTTCTAAAGGAATTCAAATAAAAGAAAATTGGAAACGGAACATCCAAAAACGTGAAAGGTGATCAATTTTAAGTATTTGTTGTTTATTTTAGTGGTGCCTAACAAATACATACTTTTCCAGCAAATAATTTTACTGACTAAAATTATTGCTTTTAAAAGTTTCAGGGGAATTTTTATACAAAAAATAGGTGGCCATTATGTTACCCTAGTTTGAGTGTAAATTTACACCATTAGTATAATACTTGCGTGTAATTGTGTGTAAGGTACAATTACACATATGAAGATAATTTTTCCCAGTAAAAATACCTCGCAGATGTAATTTCACTCGATAACGGTGTAATTTTACTAGGTAAAATCGCCCTGGGGACAGTAATATTAAACATATAATGTAATTTTACTCGGAACAGTGTACTTCTACCTAGTGAAATTCCATCGCCTGTGTAAAATTACTTACGTCAGTGTAATTTTACTATGTAGAAGTACACCATACCGAGCGAAATTAACACATGTGAGGTACTTTTACTCGGTAGAATTGCCATCATACTGCTATGTCCTCCTCCTAATAAAATGTTAGGCACAGGAAGGTACACACATTATTGCCCCTTCTTACTAAGCTCGCGGGTTGAGTCGTTCAGGGAGTGGGTCCCTTGTGGTTCGAAATTAATTATTAGAGGCGATCTTATTATGCTCATTGGCTCTCTCAGGATATTTATAACTTTTGCTTTCCTTTTTATATAAAAAGAAATAAAAAACTTTCATCAACTCCCATACAAATTTTATTATAGTAAAGAAAAGAAAAATTATCAAACTGTCTTTCATGAAAGAACATTAATATTAAATAAATCTTGGATTACAAATCCAAGGTGAATAAACCTTTTAAATTTTTAAAATTAATACAAATAATTGTTCGAAACAAAGAGGTTTCCTCTCTTCGTCCCAAGTTGCTTGATTATTAAGCCAATCAAGACTCTCGCTTTACATTAGCGGGCTTAAATGTTTATAAATTTAAATTTGTTGCTTATTTTAAAGCTAAAAATATTTTTGAAAAACTTTTGATTATATTTAACTTATCACTCAGGGTATCAAAGAATACACTCTGTTAGAAGTCTTTTCCTCAAATCCTATTATTAACACGCTGAAGGCAAAATTTTAACAAATTATAGAAATCATAAATTCACTGTACCTGGCTCCTGAATATATCGCAGTTTTTATTTTCAAAAAAGGATATCATTTATTCGCTGTTTGTGTGTGCGCCCTGCTTTAATCTTTATTTGTAAAGATTCAACTTTACTCCACCGGTCATCACTTTGCTGGATGTCATTTGAAGTGGTACTTTACTTTGACTAGTGCTTAAATTTGTGCTCGTATTTACATCCTTCCTATTGAGAATCTCCAAAATTATTGAGGTAAGTTGTTCCATTAATTTGCAATGATTTTCTTGTCATCCAGAAAATTTTTATATGTAAATTACAACATCTTCATTGCATTTGTTTATGTCCTTGACTTCTATTTTTAGAATCGACGTTGGACAAACGAAACTTTCTAACCTCTCCGAAGTCAAATGAATTTGGTTAACCTCCAAATTCTGGTAAATAATATTTTTCGGAGAGCATCGAAAAATGCGTGCACACAGCGGAGTTACTAGAGGTCAACTAATTTTTGATCGAAAATCGATACAATTGGTATTCTTGTTTGAATTTTGTGAGTCAAATCCATGTATTTTCGAATTTATTTTACTCTAATAAATTATTTTTATTCTAGATTTTTCTTCTGTATCAACCTCGATTTCGTTTGGAACATCTTCCCGAGCAGTTTGATTGGTACATTCCATTTTTATCAATTTTATGGATTGTTGATTGATTCATTTTCGTCTTTCTTGGTTGTTTACAGGGGCGTTACACAAATATGACCCTTATTAACTAATTTGTTGATTTATCCGTTGAAAATATACACATTAAATGCATGAAACAATTACATAATTTTTGATATGCTTACATTTTTACAGAGAATGTCATTTGTAGAGTAAATTGGTTTACAAATTCTTAAATTTTTCTAGGTTATCATGATTAATACATTTTTACAAATTTTGAGCTAATTAAGTTTTTTGTTTCATTTCTGATGTGACAATCATCAGTTTATTTAGATTCAGCAATCTTTGTCATGTTTCATTCATCCTGAGAGACTCAAATAAATTTAGAAAATTGAAATTTTGAAAAATAAAAATTTCTCGTAGAGCAAATTTTTAAAGTGTCTTTCGACTTAGAATTTTGTGCTTGTTTCGAATATATGATTCATTTTAGCATCGGGAGCCTTTCTTATTCATTTTAACACACAGCAATACGTGTACTTGTACCTTACGCGGTAAGTATTACACCAATAGTGTAAATTTACACTTAAAATAGGAGGTAACATAGTGGCCACCTATTTTTGGTGTAAAATTCCCCTGAAATTTTTTAGAGTGTAGGCAAACGATAGTTTTCGACAGGGTAGGCGACCCTAAGGAAGTCGATCGAATTTGTGACGGGGTGGATGTGGCTATTTTTACTGATGTCAGCAAGCTGGAAGGCGGGGAGGTCGGCGCTGCAATCGTTATATACCACGAGTCTCGGCTTGAAACACACAAGTATCGCTTACACGATACTTGTAGTGTTTATCAGGCCGAGCTATATGCGATTGACGCTGCCCCAAATTGGATCTCCCCCAGGACAGTGCACTCAGCGTGTATCCTCTCCGACAGCCTATCTTCGCTTGTTTCCATCAGCGACAGAAGCTGTACTTCACCCCTGGTCACTTCCATCCATCGTTCTCTTCTCCGTCTGAGGAACGAGTTGACCATCAAGTTCGTGTGGGTAAAGGCTCATTGTGGTATAGGAGGGAACGGTGTTGCAGATTTATGTGCCAAAAATGCGGCCGTGTCGCACAGTCGCCTGGCATACACCCAGTTCCCTCTGAGTTATTCAAGAAGGGTGATTCGCCTTGAACTGGCAAGTACTTGGAATTCTGAGTACATTAATGCCGTTCAAGGTTCAACCACCCGGCAGTACTTGCCTACACTGCAAGATGTTCGACTATTCCTAGGTGCCTTCGACACCTCTTTTGAATTGACGCAGATATTAACGGGACATTCGTATTCGCGCGAGTATCTGACTGGCATGTTGGAACATCAGCTCTTGGAACGGAAGAGACTAGGAGGTCAAATTGGAAATGAACAGGCACAGCACAGACATATGTGCACTTTCAGAGACAAAAAAGAAGAGCCAAGGAACAACTCAGTATGGCAACTATGTTCTAGTCTACAGTGGAAAACCCAAACATGAACGAGCACACTCGGCAGTTGGAGTCTTGCTACATGAGAAATACACCCAAAGTGTGACAGATATCGAATATATAAATCACAGAATTCTGAAGATCACTCTTAAATTGAACTCATCTACCTACCATATAATCAGCACATACGCTCCGGATATATCCAAACCCAGAGAAGAGTCACTTGAATTTTATAGAAAGTTGCAAGAAACAATCGACAATATAGACATCACGCATAAAGTAGTAATACTGGGGGACCTAAATGCTAGAATCGGCAATGAAGTGATAGACGGAGTTATGCAGAGGTTCAAAGAACCCACGATCAACGAAAACGGCGAGCTCCTGATAGACTTTTGTGCCAGAAACTAAATGCGGATTAACAACACCTACTTTATGCACAAAGAACAACACACGACTACCTTCAACAATACCAGGGATCAAAAATCAGTGATCGATTATGTGATAACTAATTGACAGATCACACCCACATAAGTACTGGATGTTCGAGCACTGACCTTCGCCAACTTAGGAACAGATCATAACCTAATTCTTGGAAAACTGCGTATGGATCAGCCAAGGAAAGTTAGAAAAGAATCCCAATATATGGAAAAATATAACCTTGAGTCACTAATAAATGAAAGTACGAAGGAAATATATAAAAATAGACTAACGGCTAAACTTAATGAGTATGGGGATAAAGAGTGTGACGTGGAAGAACATTGGAGGAAAATTAAAAATTGTCTACAGAAAGCCGCAGAAGAAGCTATTGGAATCAGGAAAATTAATGTAAATGTCCGAAACAAAACTAAGCCTTGGTTTACCTCAGAAATTAAAGAACTTGCAGAACAAAAGATAAAGGCTTATCACCCAATAAACATTTTAGCCTGCGAATAGCCTGTAAACAGCCTGTCAGGTACAGCCTGTCCCTGTGCCTGTACCTGCGGCAGCCTCAATAACACCCTGACACAGGTACGAAACAGCTTAAGTGGCGCAAGAAATAGCCGGTGTTAAACTTGATTACAGGCACCAAATAGCCTGCGGTTAACTCATCGCAGGTAAAAAATTACCCTAATGGCAGCCTCATGGCAGCCCTGACACAGGCCTGCGGTTAGCCTGCGGTTACCTTTATCGCAGGCAAAAAAAAAGCCTGCATTAAACTTTATCGCAGGCTCGAGGCAGCGCCTGGCACAAAAATAATTTATATAGATTAAATTTCGTTTAATAAATTTAATTTACTATAATCAATTTTGAAAATCAAAATAAAAAAATTAAATTTTTTTAATTTACCATTTATTTTATTTCTTCGTTTCAGCTGCTAATTTTACAATTTTAACTCTACAACATATAATTTTTTATTTTACCCGTTTTTTTTAATATTTGTAGGACCTTGTAATATTTCTAATATCTAATATTTATTGGTTGATGATGTTGTCGTCCTTCTTTGTTCTTGGAGTCTGAAAAATCTGAAATTAAATGTTGAATTTTTGAAATAAAATTCTTACCCTTACCGAGGATCGAACCCTGGACCTTTGCCTTCCATGTACCACCGCGTTGCCGTCTGAGCCACGTAGAACTGTTTATTTTAGTTGTGATAAAATTATAAGTCGAGGGAATTACTTTTATAAGAAAAAAAATTCTAATCGGATCTAATTTCGTAGATGTCTCATTGTAACGTTTGATGGTTCGATATATCAATTTTAAATTTAAATTATTTATAATATAATATATTTTAATGTTAAATATTTTTCACATTTCAATATTAGTTTTCTTTTCTACAATATTTTTGTTTTCGACATACCACGTGGGTGTTCATAAAAATTTGTATTTTTATATCTTATTTCACTATTACACCTTCTTATTATTTGTCATAATTAATTAATTTTAATTTTAACAATAATTAATTTAATTTAAATACTTTTAATCACAAATAAGCATAATATATATTTATAATAACATGTAACCAATGAGTAACAAGCGTTATGTTAACGGTGAAATGTTTCTTAATTCTGATTGGATAAAACTGTTTTAAAAGACGGAATTAAAATTCATTGCTATTTAATTATTAATTTTATAATATATTATATTTTAATGTTAAATATTTTTCACATTTCAATATTAGTTTTCTTTTCTACAATATTTTTGTTTTCGACATACCACGTGGGTGTTCATAAAAATTTGTATTTTTATATCTTATTCACTAAAAATTTTTATTTATTAAAATACACTTTCCACTGTATGTGTGAACAGAATTTTTCCTAACAGCATTCGGAAAAAGAGCAAACGCCGATAATTATTAAATGTTTAAAAATCGAGCTCCGAGCAACACGTGTACACACTTATACCAGGTTATTATAATGAATATGCATTTTTCAATTTCTGAAAATATATATTCCAAGATACCGTTAATTTACCTTGATTAATTTTTACAATTAAAAATTATTTAAATTTTCCAGAAACTTTTAGAAAAAAATATTCGTGAGTCATCAATCGCAAATAAAATTTTGGCAGTGTAAACCTGTAAAAATTTTAACCAAACTATTGGTACTGAGAGGCCCCGGGTTCAAATCTCAGAAACCCACAATTTTTTTTACACTTTTGTGTATTAAGTTTTATATGTAATTTATTAAAAATTTTTATTTATTAAAATACACTTTCCACTGTATGTGTGAACAGAATTTTTTCTAACAGCATTCGGAAAAAGAACAAACGCCGATAATTATTAAATGTTTAAAAATGCAGCTCCGAGCAACACGTGTACACACTTATACCAGGTTATTATAATGAATATGCATTTTTCAATTTCTGAAAATATATATTCCAAGATACCGTTAATTTACCTTGATTAATTTTTACAATCAAATTTTTTTTCAAAAAAATGTTATGTTGTTTTATGCCGATAAATTACCTAACGGCAGGGGCTGTCGCAGGTTAAATTATTAGCTAAATTGCAGGCACAGATAAATAACCTAACGACAGGGCTGCCGCAGGTTAAATTATTAGCTAAATTGCAGGCACAGATAAATAACATAACCGCAGGGCTGCCGCAGGTTAAATTATTAGCTAATTACAGGCCCAGATAAATAACCCAACGGCAGGCCTGACGCAGGGCTGCCGCAGGTTAAATTATTAGCTAATTACAGGCCCAGATAAATAACCCAACGGCAGGCCTGACGCAGGCTAAATTACCGGTTAAATGCAGGCACAGACAAATTGCAGGCCTGACACAGGCCTGTGTCAGGTGCAGGCTATTTACAGGCTATTTGCAGGCTAAAAATGTTACTTGGGCAAGTATACAAGAGCTCACCATCACATGAAGAACACCAGAAATATAAAGAAAACAGAAACAGAATAAATGCAAGAATTAAGAAAATAAAGAAAGACTGTTGTAAGAGGTTTACGAAGGAGATGGAACACGAGTACGAACGAAAACGAAGTAAACGAGTACGTACAAACCAAGAAGATCTCACGAGATGAATGGGAAAAGCACTTTAAAAATCTATATAAAAACGAAGAAAAGACTAAACCGCCGGAAGAGGAAAGAAGACAAGCGGGAGTAGAGATAGAGATAGAATATGCAGATGTGCTTGAAGGAATGAGCAAACTGAAAAATAGAAAAGCTCCGGGAATAGACAACATCCCAAATGAACTCTTAAAATATGGTGGGTGAAAGATATGCGCACAATTGACTCTGTTCTTCAATAAGATCTTAAAAACCTTAACAATATCTAAGGAATGACATAAAAGCATCACGATCCCTATCTTCAAGAAAGGACAAAAGACAAACCCCGAAAACTTCAGAGGAATAACTCTCCTATGCGCAGCTATGAAGTTGTTTACTGGTATTTTGAAAACTAAACTCGAACAATATATAAGCAATAGAGAAGAATAGCAGGGGATTAGAAGAGGAAGATCCACCACAGATGCGCTATTCACGACCCGACAAATAAAAGAGAAATCCATCGAGTATAACAAAAAAGCATTTGTATGTTTTGTCGATCCTTCTAAAGCATTCGATAGAGTTCGGCTGGAAGATGTGTTAAATATGCTCAAAAGAAGGGAAGCTCCAGTGAATATTATCAGAGTGATACAGATTTAAAACACAAATAATACAACGAAGGTCCGAGTGGATAACCAGACAAGCAGAGATATAGAGACGCCAGGCGGCATCAGGCAAGGAGACAGCCTAAGTCATTTCCTATTTAATATATTAATGGATAAAATCATAGAGGAAGTGGCCGCTCTGAACTTGGGTTACAGGATGAGCACAAAGACAATCTTTGTGATTGATGATAGATATAGTCAAACATGACTATATCTATCAACAAAACAAAAAGCATGGTTGTATCCAAGGACCCGACAAGATGTAAGCTGGTGGTAGAGAACAGAGCCATCGAACAGGTCATGCATTTCAATTATCTTGGTGTGAGTGTGGCAAGCTACCACGACCCAATGAGAGAAATAAAAACTCAAATCAATAAAGCTGCTGTGGCGTCTGGATGCCTGAGAGAGCTAGTGTGGGCCAATAAATATATGACTATAGAAAGTAAGACTCGCATATTTAAAACCTGCGTAAGGCCTTTGTTAACATATGGCATAGAAACCCGAGCAGATACAGCAAAAACAAAAAGCACATTGAGAACGGCTGAGATGAAGACACTAAGACCGATAGCGGGTAAGACATTGAGAGATAGAATAAGAAACACGACAATAAGGCAAGAGTGTGGAGTGCAAGACATAGTTATAGGTGGAGGAGACAAAGGAGACCCTACTGGAACGAACACGTCAAAAGAATGAATCCAACAAGACTATACCGCGTATCGTCCTGGAAGGAAAACCTGTAGGTAACCGTCAACCGGGTAGACCTCCAAAGAGATGGAGAGACAGCTGGCAGTCCATCTTCCAAGAAGTACAGAATGTGGTTTGAAACAGATCATCAGATCTTAAAAAAGAAAAAGAAGAAACTATTTCAATTCGGGTTGTCTTCGGATTCCAAACTCGATATCTCTTGGAACGATTGTCATACCAACAAACACACATTTGGCAGCCTTTGGAGCCAGTTTTCGTCGCTTTTCCTTTGGAACGTATACGAATACTTCCAAGCCAAAAATTCGTAGATGATCAACCTTTATCTCCTTGGCATGCCACAATTCATACGGTGACTACTTGTCTACGACTGTGCTCGTTCCAGTTCGATAGAGTAACTACATAAACTGCCAAATTTACCGCCTCAGCCCAGAATTTCTTATCCATTTGCTCGCTTACTTAACGATCGTTAGCATCTCTCTCTCTCTGTCTACGCATCCATTTTGTTCAGGAGTGTAGGTTATAGTTCACTGATGCTAAATACTCATTTCACAGAATGTTTTCAACTCCTGATTAACAAATTCAGTGCCATTGTCCGATCTGATAAAACGAACACAAATTCGTGTTCTTTTTCTACAAACCGTACGTACATTTTGATGTTTCTTGCAACTTCTGATTTTTGCTTCATGAAGTAAACAAAACGAAAATAATAATAATCATCTTTTATAAGTAAAAAATACCTGGAACCACCAATCGAATTTTCTTGCATTGATCCGCACACATCTGCATGAATAATATCGCCACACATCTTTGTTTTTTCTTCACGACTTTTGAAACTGCCTCAATGATGTTTACCATACACGCACGCTTCACACCTAGTGATGCAAGGGGCGAATATTACCATCAGAATTACTGGTAAAATTACCGTAATTACGGTAATATTACGAAGGGACCGAAGTAACAAAGAAATATTACGTGTAACATTACCAAAAAATACAAAATATTACGGGTAATATTACGGGTAACATCGTTTGGGTTGAAGTCTACCGTTTATAATATTATTTTCTGTATGTGTTTGTGTTAAGTTTTGTTTTTGTATTCTTAATTTATAGTAATAAATAATAACCAAGATCAAAATAGATTTGTTTATTTACGTTTAAGTAAAATAATATGTAAAGTATTTTTTTACTAACTTTATTCGCAGATCAAATAGCTGTAAAACCATATAATACAGTACCGGTACTATTTTCATATTGCCGTGTTAACTACTGAATTTTTTATCTTATTATAGCGAGGGTTGAATGACGGCATTTTTTTCTCTAATTTAAAATTTCCTTGATCAGCAATGAGAATCTCAGGGTCAAAAGGTGGGTTCATGTAATCTATTGGAACTCTCATAAATTAACTTACTTACAATCTTTCTCATAAAGATTATTTGATAGAAAGAAAATATCAAAATTGCATCTGCTTTTCTCTTTGATCTATAACTGCAAAAATTTGAAATCAAACTCATACGCTACCAATTGAAAAATAAACGAATTTATTAAACACAATAAAATTCTTAAAAACAAATATTGGTTTTTCTCATTATTAACAAATTAAATCGTACAAGAAACATTAATACCACCCCAAAGTTTATGCGCAACCAAATTTAAAATGTAAACAAATTCGTCTATACGCGAGTAAAAATGCAACGCACAACAAAGTTTTTTACCGGAGAATTTATGTCCTCTCGCACTCTCTCCTTCTTTAAATCGTGGCACGTGAAAGATTGGTATCGCCGTGATTGGAAGCCGCTCCTGATTTTAACTTGGACACATCAAATAAGACGAGCTATTCCATAAACTTCCTTCCTTGGACCACGATCAATCATAGGTAAGTAAACTTAATCTCTTCTATGATAATTTTCTTTAATTTCATCAAAAAAATTATAACCATCAAAATTCCATTGGTTCCAAAATTTTCCATAAATTAACTTTCTTCCAATTTTTAAATTCTCAATTATAAATTATAAATACCGTCGAATTGATTAAATTAATTATTAGAATATCTTCTCTTTCAAAGAAAAACTTCCAGCACGTTTTAACATTACCGTGAACGTTAACCAAATTTTCAATTTACATCGTCCCTATTTCATGGACGAAATTCAAGTTATATCTCAACGTCACCGTGAACGTTTTCCAAGTCTCCACAATTACGTCCTTCCGTTCCCATGGACGGAACTAGAGTTCTTTTTCCACTCCGTTATCAATCTTTCCAAAATTACCCACACCAACGTTTTCACTCGCGCATGCATTTTCCCGCGAACCGCCACTTATTTTAAAATTCAAAAATCCTATGTTCACAACTAAATAAATCAATTTAATTTGTTATTTCATTTTTTTTAAATTAAATACTACAATAACCAATATTTATCTTTTACAACCTAATTCTTTTTATCTTTCAGGGTTTTAATAGCGGATGCATCCTTCATCTTTCTGAGTCAAAGCAGCTAGTTAATTCTTCAGATCAAGGAGAAATCAGATACAATTAATCAACTACCCATTATGGTCTGATTAAATGAAAAGGACTTTATGAGTGTTCCAACCTTTAAAAAAAATGACATAAAATCATCCCTTATCGAGCAATTAGCACAAAAATCATAATCTGAACAAAATATCACAGCAATATATACACAAATAAAATTTTATGTTACCGAATATTACGGAATATTACGTAATATTACCAACGTTCTTACCGAAAAATATTTTACCGGTAATTTTGCATCACTATTCACACCCAAAGTCTTCATTTATGCAATCTATTTTGTGGTTCTGCAAAAACTTTCTTACATGTGCTATGTGCTGGTGTCCAAGTCGTTCTTGTGTAGTGTCCTTAATAATAGTGATAATAGTATAGCAATAATTTAAGGTAGTATTTAGGAAACGCTGACTTACGTCTAGTATTTCTAGGTATGCAGGTTACATGTGTATTGTTACTTGTATTGTTATGTATTGTTATGTGTATTGTTGCTACTATATAGTGTACTTAATACTTGCAACATGCATAAAAGTAAGTCAGTAATTTAATATAAAAGGTAGTTGTCAATATTAGCATAGGTAGTAGAAGTTTAAGAGTAATTAGGGAATTACTATGTAAGAAAAGTTATAAGTATCTGAGAGTCTGTAAAATCAAGATTATGAATAACTAATAAATTATATCAGGATTATGCATTCTTTAATTTCCACTACACTTGCCATAAACGAAGGGTAAATTTTTGTATTGCCATATTTGCCATGGCCACTTTGGTCTGTGATTCATTCACCTTGAACATTATCTGGAACAACTTTTCTTGACGCACTCCCACTGCCAGGAAGTTTCATCTTTAAGTATTTCACAAAATTTGTTGTCCGAATTCAATTTATAACCATGATCCATGAACCTTTCCTGACGAAAATAAATTGACATGCACTTCTGGAATATATAGAACATCTACCATGCGTTTGCGAATCCAATCATTGCCATTGAATGCAAGAATGTTGATGTCACATTTTCCTCGAGCCATAATCTTGTCACCATTTCCAATTGTCACTTGTACTAATACCTCCGTGATGTTTTCGAACCATCCATATCGATGACTCATGTGATCACTTGCACCCGAATCCAAAATCCATATATCTTTGTCTGAACAAACAAATGCATCGAACTGTACATTTTCTTGCTTCTTCTTATAACCATCCTTTCGTTGTGGGCAATCTTATTTCCAGTGATCACTTTTACAGCATTTAAAACATTTACCTTTCGATTTTCCTTTTTTTATTTGCATTTTGGCTGATATTGCGTAACGAATTACCCCTTCTTGAATTGTGATTTTTCTTCCAAAAAGTTCGTTTGGCCATAAGCGCCTCCACATTTTCGACCTTGTAACGAATAAAATATTTTTAGTTAATCGGCTTTCTAATTTGGGAACAAATTTCAGCCGATGTAAATATTTATGAGATTTACAGGTTAATGGCAGAAAACTGTAAAAAGAATTAGGTTACCTTAATGCCAAAAATTTTTAATTAATCTGAATTATACAAATTCTGTTTAGATGACACCAGAGAAAAACACAAATTTGTAAGTTTTAGCCACTACAAAAGGAAGGTCGTCGATTTGTATCGCAACGTATGTTTTTGGTTTTGCAAGGCGTACGTTCTCCCGAAAGTGTTTTCGGTTCGCAAGACACTTTCATTTCCTTGTCCACCTACCATTCCCGAGATGCTTTCGGTTAAACAAGGCAACTCACTCCTGTACGTTTTGGGTTAACAAGACGTAGGTCCGTCCGAGAGTGTTTTCGATTTTACAAGGCACTCCATCCAAATACCCATGTACAAGGGAGGTCACTGCCCCAGTCATTTTTAGGTTAGAATTGAAGGGGCCAGTTTTGTCATTGGTAGGTGTAAATTTTTCAAAGTCCCAGAAGCCAGTACTTTTTGTTTAGTCTACAAAAGTAAAAATTAGAGTAATTATCACCCCTCGGTAGTTAGTAGTTTTAATATTATTAAGTAAGAATTACGGACCGTTTTAAGGGGAATCCAATTAGTTGTTTTGTTGATGATAAGTTATCAAGTAGCAGCCACGAATTAACCTGCACCCGTTCGTTTGCGCGTTTCATTATTTACTAAAGATAGGTCAGATGAACTACTACGACAGGACTGTACTCAGCCCTTGTGTATAATATTAATTTACTTTTTAAGATTGTCAATAGATTGTAAATAATTCATTAGTAAATAACCGGATCTTGTAAATATTGTATAAAGTGTTTCCAGTTACAATTAGAATAAATATTATTTTTAAGAGTTTTACTTTTTTTTTTGTTTCATAGTTTAAGTTCCCCGAAAGTCTCTTATATTAAATAAGAGTGCCGCCCGCATTGCTAGAAATAAGAGAAGAGAAAATTAGATTTCGGCCATATAAGCCCCTCCCCCTGGTCCACGCTCCCGTAAGCTGCCCGTAGTAGCAAATTGGGTTGTTACAACCTGGTTCTGTGATTTCAACCGAAGCTCCTTCGCCATCAGTGCTGCACGCAAATTTGCCATCTTTGATTGTTTGTGCTTGTAGATTCTAATGCACTGTGGAAGGGATTGTACTCGGCTGGCAATGACATCAAAATTTTAGTCATAAGCATGGAATCAGATATCATTTCCTCTTGATCCTTCAATTGTAGCACGACTTCCATTAGCTTTGATAGTAAGTTGCATAATAATCTATATACTTTGTAGCTTTAATTATCTATTCCTCAATTTATAATTCCACGATTAATAAATAGTGACGACTCGTAACGCTTTAAATCTGAGGACACAATATGTAAATAAAAATAAAAGATGTAAATTTACACTACCTATTTTTATTCACTTTTTTACTTCCAGAGTAATTTAATTCTAAAAAATGAACCTCCTGAGGATAAACGCCAAAAATAGGAACCGGGGGTTGGTGGGGTCCAGCACAACATAGCCAAGAAAATTAATGTAGTATTTTCTTTACCAAGGCACCATTTGCGGGGGGGGGGGTGTATTCCTAATGGAATGAGAAATCTCTGCTGCCGCCAATTATTTAGAACCCCATTTGCAGTGCAGCTTATAACTTTATTTAATAGGAGGGCACACAATTTCAAGCAAAGTTAAAAATATACATTTAAAGTATTTATATTTCCAGAGTAGATTCAAAAAATCTGAACCGCTAGGATAACCCCATAAATAGAGACCGGAAGGTCTGCAAGGGTATGGAATACCACCCAGTATACATCATAGTCAAAAAAGGAAAACAGTATCATACATTTATACCTCATAATCACTATGTTCAAACCCCCCGGTCTGCGCAGTTTCCAACTGGTTAGAATTTCGCTTACTTTCATGACCTTTTTTTTAATAGAATAGCAAAAATTTTAAAGAAAAAGTATAGATTTACATAATTTTTAAATACAATGAAATGGGGGTTTATCACAACACTTTCCAATTCTTCCATGTGATGTGCGTTTGATTTATTTTCATACACATAAAGGACCTACTTGTTTAACGTGGGCTCTGAACCATGGGAAGTGTAATACACTTCATTGCGAGGTGGGTGCTCATCGGAAATTACCTCGGTGGTTTGCAATTACCCTCCGAGGAGAAACGGTCAGAATAAAGTTTACTCTGCCCGGATTTGAACCTAGCATTTTGCATTAGCAGTAGGCGCACTTAATCACTAAGCTATGACCGCTCCCTTTCCAATCTTTCCAATTAAATGTCTCCAAAACGGTTTAATATACCCGTAATGTCTGAATTAACGAAAAAGTGTTACGTAACCATTAGCTTCAAATTTGAAAATTGTTATTATATGTATTTGCAAATATTATTTTTTGTTTTAATTATTATCATAGTTTTTATGTCTTTAACTGTATGGATCAGGTTTGTATTAACACGACATAATGTGATTCGCACTGTTTAGCTAAAATTTTTCTAATCCTAGACAAATTTACAGTACTAGCTTAACAAACTTGATCCAATTGTGGCATGACTTAACTCTATGATGACCACTTCTAATGCCCATTTTTTTTAATAATTATTGGTTTTTTGAAAACACCACACAAATTGAAAATATCCGTTATCGTCCATCATCAAATAATTAGCGAACAGGATATTCAACTTGATAAGCAAACTCAAACTCTGCATTGCAGTGTTTTCTTGGATAATTAAATTATTCTTAAAAAAATTATACAAACTTAAAATTAATTCCATTGGCTTCCAAACCAATGATTAATTCTTTTTTTAAATATTTTAATACCACAGCTTTTAGCCCAATCCGACCTCAATTTGACCTAATGGAACATAGGCGTTCAACATGCAAAATTTTAAAACTGTTTTATTACTATTGATACATTTATTGTGCCAGTACAAATTAAACATAAGCATGTGACTAAAAGTTAACAATGAGGAAGAATATCCAAGTGTACAAATGAATGAAATGGAAAATTTAGCATAAACAAATTGGATATCCTTAAAACCACCCGTTTAATCTTTATAACCCCCAAACAAATTTATTGCGTACAAAATAATAAATTATATTGTTTGTAATTAATTTGTTGATTTTTAATTTTGAAAACTTTTGTGACGGAGGTCAAGCCCTGAATGTACGCGAGATTAGCTGCTAATGCAAAGCTCCCCGGTCCATCATAACAAAGAAACATGGTGCAGCGACATCGAAAGGCACGCCTGGTAAAGTACCTGGGATGTAAAACCCAAAAATGCTCATAGAACTCATAGAACTAGACGAATTACTGGTGGAAACGGTGCAAACCTATTCATTGAATATCAGTAACATAAAAGTTACATTGCAATGCTCACCTAAATACACTGCTAATTAATCTTTAATGTTAAAATTAAAATCTTACAAAGGGATACAGGGTGAGGGTACGTATGGTCTAATGTGACCATATATGGTGGACCCTGAAGCCAACCCCAACATGATGGCTCTCCACAGCTCTTATTTCTATTGAGGGTGGAAAATCGTCGCAACATCCGTTGTGGTGAGGCCGGTCCTAGACCATACATCTCGACATTAAAGATCAGCTCCTTTAACCGACTGAGCGACTTTTCTTGATCATTGAAAGCCAAGTGGGTGGTCTTTGCAAAGTTTTTATTTCAGTTGTTCTTGCCATTTGTTTGGTTTTGGATATATTGGCTCTTGTTTCTGCTGCATATGTTAAGATTGGTCTTAATCAGGTCTTATATTTTTATTCGAACTTTACTTTATATATTCATATGTTTGTTTTTCCATATGAAATCGCGAAGACAGCCTGAGACCACACCCGCTTTTGTTGTTTGGATTTTTACTTCTTGGGCGGTGTTATTGATGCTTGATATATTAACACCGCGATAATGTGTCTGCATGACTTGTCCAATTATTTTTCCATTGATTTCCAATTTACAACGTACTGGGCATTTGGAGATCACCATGCACTAAGTTTTCTGGGTGGAGACTTGCATATTAAGCTCTTCTGCGCATATTTTCATTCTATGTAGCAAACGTTGCAGATCATCTTCGTCTTCTGCTGTTAAGATGACGTCATCGACATAGCATATGATTTGCATTTTGCTGTTTCCCATGTTATAGCCAATATAGGTGCTTTTGACATCGATGGACAACAATGTGGTCCATAAAAACCTTGCTTTTCTACGTTGATTCCGATCTGGTGTGTTAATTTTGCAGATCATATTTTTGTTAAAAGTTTTGATATGCTGCTCAGTAGGCAAATTCCTCTGTAATTTTTGGGTCTATTTTTGGTCCCATTTTGAATATGGGTGTTATTATACTTGTTCGCCATTGGTCAGGAATACTTCTAACTGTAAATATTTTCTGAAATAAGATGGTTATTTCATTAGCCAGTTCCCCAATATTTGATCATTTAATTTGTTATTTGATCGATGCCTGGGGATTTTCTATTTTTGAACTTCACAATTTGCATTCATTGCGTCCCCTAGTCCAATATTCATTTCGTCATACTCTTCCTCGTCTTCCACAGCATTATTGGAGATTTCTCCATCCCGTCGTCAGTATTATATGGAGTGGATTCGTACAGTTTTTGGAAGTGGTTCACCCATTCTTCTTTAGATATTGTGGATGTTTGAACGAACTCATTTAGGGGCTTTTCATGTTTCGCGGAATATTACATATCTACTTTTGACCAAACATATATATATACTGACGTTTTTGATTTTTACATGATATTTTAAATTATTTAAACTTTTAATAGCGTATCAGCATAAAATTAGCATTCCTATTGTATATCATAAAACAATAATTTTCATGAACCCTTAACTTTTACCTGAAATAGGATTAAACGCGAACTTCATATAGAAATGAATCTAAAGGTTAAATATACTACGTCAAGTACACATTTTTTTTTATTAATAATAATGTAATATCAACAATCAGAACATACTTATATTAAATACAAAGTTCTATAAGTTGATTTGTTGTCCGTGTCATGCAGGAATACGCCCATCAGCGATATCCGCTTCCGAAATTTTCGCTTATGTAAGAAGGTCACATGGCCATTTTCTCTTTAGTCGTCTATATATATTTTCCTGGAGGAGATGGTTGATGCAAGGATTGGGGTGGTCTTGCAGTCTCAGATTGTGCTTCTCTGCACGTTTTCTAATTTCTTCAATTATATGGTTGATCTTTAGGTCATTATGCAGGGTTTGGTTGGTTATGTACCATGGCGCATCTACCATTATTCGGAGTGCCTTGGATTGGAATGTTTGTATTATTTTTACGTTTGACATACTAACGCACCCCCATAACTCTATTCCGTAGGTCCAAATAGGCTTAATGATGGCCTTGTATATGAGTACTTTGTTTTCGATAGAAAGGATTGATTTTCTTCCAAGTAGCCAATACATTTTTTTAATTTTCAAATCCATTTGCTTCCTCTTTTTCTTGATGTGCGTCTTCCACGTTAACCTTCTATCTAGGTGTAGTCCGAGATATTTTACTTCCTCTCTCTGCGGTATTTGTATGCCATTAATATAGATAGGTGGGCACTGTAGACGATTCAGGGTAAATGTTACGTGAGTGGATTTTACTTCATTTATTCTTATTCTCCACCTGGACATCCAAATCTCAAGGAGGGACAGATGTGTTTGCAACACTTCAGACGCTTGTTGAGCATTATCATGTATTGCCAGAATAGGAGTGTCATCTGCAAATGTGGCAATCTCTGTGTTTGTAGTGACAGGTAGGTCAGAGATGAATAGCAGGTACAGTACTGGACCAAGCACACTACCTTGTGGTACTCCTGATGCTATGGGATAGATATCAGACACTTCATCATCTTGCTGGACTTGCAAATGACGATTTTGCAAGTAAGACTTTAAGACAAGGTAGTAATGTTGTGGCAAGGTTTTTTTATCTTGAATAAAAGTCCCATGTGCCAAACTTTGTCGAAAGCCTGTTTTATATCCAAGAAGGCTGCTGAGCAGAATTGTTTACCTTCTAAAGTACTATAGATGATAATATCCACTATTCGGTGACATTGTTGTATAGTTGAATGCTGCTGCCGAAATCCGAACTGATGCGTTGATATTAAATCTTCCAAGAGGTTGGTTTCATTTAAACGTTGAAGAATAACTTTTTCAAGTAGTTTGGAAATGACTGGCAATAAGCTTATTGGGCGGTATGAAGAGGTATCCGTAGGGAGTTTGCCTGGTTTCAAGATCAGAATAATTCTAGCGAATTTTAGTTGCATTGGCCAGTATGACAATCTTAGAATAGAATTAAATAATATTGTCAAAACTTTAATTCCCAAATTAGGCAATTCCGATAGCACTTTACCCGTTATAAGATCGTATCCTGGAGCGTTGGTCTTCTTTAACCTACTTATTTGTTGTTTAAGCTCGTTTTTCCTGATTTTCCTTATCGGTAGCGACATCTGTAGAGGAGCTTCCAGATATTGATTAACTTCATTTGGCTCATCAGAATAAGGTTTAAAAACTTCTGCCAGGTGTTGTGCAAACAGTTCAGCCTCCTCAGTATTTGACCTCGCCCATGAGTTGTTAATATTACGTAGAGGAGGGATGGTCGATTGTAGTCTTTTGAAACCTTTTGTAGCCCTCCAGATGGAGTAGTCTTTATTAGAGAGATTTTTTAAATAGTAACTAAAAGTTTAATTTTAATTTTCTTTAGTTTTATTTTTAACATATTTGTTAAGCGGTTGTAATCAGTTTTGTCTAAGCGATTTGCACTTCGTTGCCATTTTGCTCTGGCTCTTCTTTTTTCTTTTACAAGTTCTCTTATTTCCATTGAAATGTTAAATGTAGATGTTTTATTAACGTTTGTATTACTGGTATTAGAGACCCCACCATTCTTTTTATGATGTTTATAAGTAACGAACCAATTTAAACAAAATGAATTTTTTAATACTCTTCAACAATACAACTACGGTAGGATATATTATATAGTAATTTTTGGCCATTTTTGTCAAATTATTATTAGAAACTTAAATAATGGGATAAACTTTATGAAATAATTTTCAACATTTTAATATGAAGAAATTAAGTTTACTAAGTTTATTAAATTAATTGTTTATTGACATGGTTATGGAAAAGGAATATATGTAAAAAAAAAAAAAATTTTGTGTGCTAAAAAATGTGCTGACTACCCTTAGCCAAGATTTCAAAATTGCCGTTCACATTACGTAACACAGCTTCGCTTGGTGTTGCAAACAATACGGCTTATGGCATATTGAATAAAGAAAACTGGGTTTTCTGTCCTTTATTTTTTGGCAGAAACCACATTTAATCTTCCAGGGTAAATTTACATCAACATTTTCGGCCTGAAGAATTTCAATTTCCAAAATTTCGGCAAGTTTTTTGGCAAAGCGATGTACGTAAAGTTGTTTTTTGTATTTGTCTTTATTTTATCAGGTTTGCCTAATAATTCCTATGGCAAAAATTTTGTACCCCTTCGTAAAAACTAACTTGAAATTTATTGTTATTAACCCCAACATCGCTTCAAATTTAGAAATCATGTTTCAAAAATGTTATTGTTATAAATCACCAATAATTATTGACCTATTGTCCTATTGACCAGAAATAAAGCTAAAAAAACATTAGTAACAATGCCCGTGTGGCCCTACATGATATATTTTTGGATTTATTTTGGTTTCATTTTAAATAAATTAGTAAGTCGGCGGTTTAACCAAGTCAGACCCTGAATATTAGTGTGTCTCGAATACATGTTGTTGATGAGCCTATCAGGTAACTCTCTGCCAAATTTGATGATGTAACAATGCCCGTGTGGCCCTACATGATATATTTTTGGATTTATTTTGGTTTTATTTTAAATAAATTAGTAAGTCGGCGGTTTAACCTAGTCAGACCCTGAATATTAGTGTGTCCCAAATACATGTTGTTGATGAGCCTATCAGGTAACTCTCTGCCAAATTTGGTGATGTAACAATGCCCCTCTAGCCCAAGATAATTTTTTTCAGATATTTTGGAGAATTATAAAAATTCGCCCTTTAACCGGTCAAACCCACAATTTTTATGTAATACCTCAAATATAAATTTATGTATTGTTAGTAGTTTTATCAATTCTACGTTCCAAAAAGTCTCTTATATGAAATAAATTTTTTAAAATTCATTTGCACCTTTTATAAGTACATGTGTACTTAACGTAGTATATTTAACCTTCAGATTAATTTCTACAATAAAGTTCGCGTTTATCCTATTTCAGGTAAAAATTAAGGGTTCTTGAATATTATTGTTTTGTGATATACAATAGGAATGCTAATTTTATGCTGATACGCTGTTAAAAGTTTAAATAATTTAAAATATAATGTAAAAATAAAAAAGGTCAGTATTTGTTTGGTCAACTGTAAAAATCTGAATATGAAGATGAATATGTTTCAAGTTCAGCCAGATCTATTTAAATGTTAATTATATTTTGATAAAAACATACAGAAATAAATTATACTTGTTTTGATGTAATAAAACACCTCGCATTTAATTTTATTGTATTCTCCAAGCTAAACGAATCGTGGTCGCTTAAACATGGCGCTGATTATTTTAAATATAATTTTTCTTGTGTTAACTTTGTGTAACACTCAACAAACAGGTAACTTTCTTAAATTATTTTAATACAAAAAAAAATATTTTATTTTATTTTGAAGATCCCAATTACTGCACCCCCGATTTTTTGTTCAAGGACGTACCGGGGGGTATCGCTAATGAAGTGTTCTCTATTATAACCACTGGTACTATACAAAATGTGGTGGGTTGCGAACCGGTAGAAGTAGAAGAAAATCTAATCAAGTTTCTTCTCTACAATAGAGAAAATTTAAATACTCCGATATCTATCAACTCGACCAACTTAAACGGATTGGATCCTGCTAAACCAACAATTTTTCAGCTCCACGGTTGGCTTTGTAGTTCTTCCAAGAGTAAAATGCCCGATTTAAAAAATGCATACCTCTCACGTTACGATGCTAATGTTATAATTGTGGATTGGTCACAGTACTCTATAGATTTGTACTCGAAATCTTTTTGTTATATTCCACCAATTGCGGAAATTATCGGAAAAATGATTTGTAACATGGTTGGAACGTTAAATGTAGATGTAAATACGATTCATGTGGTTGGCCATTCAATGGGAGGACAGATGTCGGGACTTACTGGAAAAGAGGTGCAAAAACAATGCGGGAAAAACATTGGTCGTATAACAGCATTGGATCCAGCTGGACCTCTTTACCAATATATATCGACTGATAAAAGGTTAGATAAAAGCGATGCTAACAGTGTGGATGTTATCCATTCAAACATGGGCTTTATGGGATATTTTGATGATTGTGGAACTGCTGATTTTTATCCCAACTGTGGTGTCCAACAACCTGGTTGTTTGAGTTTTAGTAATGTAATTAATATTGAAGAAATATTCAACTTTCCATTTGCTCTTAGTAAGGTTTTGCTAAATTGACTTCATTGACTAACAAATTTTTCTTTCAGTTGTTTGCGACCATCTTCGAAGCCTTGACTACATGATTGAAAGCATTGAGAATAGCACTCCAAAATTTATTGGTAAAAGATGTGATCTTATTCCTGCGCTACCAATAATTGGACTGTGTGGTAGTTTGGTAATAACGAGAGATAAAGCCGAAATGGGTGAAAACTGTCCTGCCAATCCACCAGGACGTAAATTCTGCTTAACAACAAATAGCGAATCACCTTTCGCTATAGAGCAGGGTTTCCCAACCTTTTTTTTGTTGAGGCTCCCCGGACTATAAATTATATTTTCATGCCCCCCCCCCTTTACTTTTTCAATAAATACAAAAAAACGCACATTATATAGGTACTTAAAAGATTTTTATTTTAATTCTAATAAACAAACTAAGTTTAAATAAACTAATAAATGTTTTTTATCGAAAAAATTTAATAAAATAAGAGTAGGTACTAATGAGACACTTGAGATTGCATGTTCTGTACCAGTTGGTTGATTCTAGGTTCTGTTTTTGCCAGAGCTATCATCAGGTGGCTTTCGACATCAAGACGATTTCGCCTGTTTAGTTTTAATTAAAACTAGAGCAGAAAAGCCTGTCTCACATAAGTAAGTTGAAGAAAAAGGAACTAGTATTCGTAAAGCAAGAGAGGCAAGTTTCGAATTAACAGGCAATCTTTTGATCCAAAATTTCTCCAATGTCAAGAGATGGAAGTCATCTTTCATGGACGAATCAGCCTTCATTTCTAGAAATTCTTCCTGAACTTCTTCTGGTAATTGTAACACATCGACAACAAATGGATTTCTTGTCATGTGCCATATTGGTGACTCTGAATTGATGTCTCGATAGTATCGGCGAAATTCGTCTTCTAGCGCTTGCAAATGAGTTTTTATGTCAGCTTTTAAATTTGCGTCCAGTATGTTATTTTTAATTGCTTCGAACAGCCGAGAAAAAGATATCACATTTTCAGAAAACACTTTTTGATTCCAAAGTTGAAGCTTTGATATGAACCCCTGAATATAATCATAATTGCTTATTATAGTGCTGTTTCTGCCCTGAAGTTTCAAGTTTAGCTCATTCAAGGCATCAAATATGTCGGTATGTCGGTTAAATAAGCCAACCTCCATTGAAATGTGTCATCTTTGAACATTGTTAAGAAATCGTGTTTTTCTTTGAACTCAAACTTGTATAAACTGCGATTCACGACGTCGGGTTTTGAAACAGTGGTTGACAGAATAAGTGAATATGATATTTAATTTCATTAATTTTATGCGTGTAAATTAAACATTACATTGTAATGTTATTTGTTAATGTTGTTTGTTTATTTTTTTGATTTTTCTTTCTAAAAAGCAAACGCTTTCCGTCCCCCTTGACATCTCTCTATGCCCCCCTTGGGAGGCGCGCCCCCCTGGTTGGGAACTCCTGCTATAGAGGATAAAAAATATTCATTCCAGTTTAAAATTTAAGTAATTGATGTATGCGATAACTAGGATATGCTCTTTAATCTGGTATTTGTTCACTGTAATTGATGCTGTTTTCTTATTTGTATATTAGGCTATTCCTATTTCAATAAATATTATTATTAGATATTATTATATGCTATTATCGAACCAGTTAGATAATAAATTTTTTTATGCACTTGTACTATTATTGACACTGATATTTTATTCATCGTTTGCTAATAATTACGAGGTTGCCATTAATTTATAACCTTCCAGTAGAATAAATTGCAAATTTAATTCCATGTTTATCTCATAATCACACAAACTCTCTAATGCCCGGTTTCTGAAGATCTCTAGTTATACTCTACATAACTAATCTAAGCTTAAAGTTATAGTTATCCACAATGCGCATATTCCAGCAAGTTAACAACCAATAAAAACGTAGGTTAACTTTGACCAGAGATTATTTTTCTTTATAGAAACTCAAAATCTGCATTTATACTAAGATTACACTAATCTTAATATAACTCGAGCTTCAGAAACCGGGAATTACTAACATAATTTAATCAGCGCTTGCAATATTTTAATTTAAAATTCACAATTTATAAAAATAAGGGGTACGGAATACCCAAGAAAAGTAAAGCAGTACCATAAAATATTTTTCAATATTTTATTCCGCTGCTTCATTCCCTCGTTAAATCCACAAACTGATTCTATGACATATAGAAATAATAATGAATTTATTATATTGAAGTGAATTTTTCCTTCTTAATTATTTTCACTTTAACATCTAAACTGAGGTCATTGTTGAATTGTTGCTGAGTGGACTGTAGTTTGTATTGGTTCAAGTAAAACTCAATTTTGGTTTTTAAGTTTTAATTTTGTTGAAACTAACATAACTTCTTAACTTGTCTAGCTAACATACTGGCATACTGCATAAGACTACATATTTCGTTGATGGTGGGGAAGCGTCCCACTCTAGCAAAATGCCAACGTATGACAAGATTTCAACGTATACAGAGTGTATTAAAAATATAAAACTTATTTTTAAAATATCAAAATGACGTAACATATTGCCCGCCTTGAAACCAGTAGGGTTTAAATTTATAAGAAATGTTTGATAATATAAGATATATACGTATATGAAAAGATAAACAGTGAAAACTAACATAAACTAAAATGTTTTTTCACAAGTTGATTGTTAAAAGAAAATGGTTTATGAAACTACGAAACTTTAAACTCCCGTATTTGGCAAAACACATAACTTAGTCACTGATCGTTTAATAGTTGCATTTTGCACTTTAATGGTGACCACTCTGATGATTCCATCGTGCCCAGGATGTAATTGTAGAACTCGACCTAACTTCCAGCTTAGAGGTGGTAAATTATGGTCATTTATTAATACCAAACTTCCTTCCTTGAGAATATTCGGATAATTTGTTGTCCATTTGGCCTTGGTTTGTAGTTCAGAGATATATTCTTGATTATATCTCTTCCAAAAATGTTGAACTAGTTGTTGTTGTAATTGATATCTTGTAAGCCTATTTATAGGTGCTTCTGTATGGTCATGATCAGGTAAGGCAACTAAAGATTTTACAATGAGGAAATGGGCTGGAGTTAAAGGACTTAGGTCATTAGGATCTGATGACATTGGATGAATAGGACGTGAATTCATAACTGCTTCGATCTGTGTTAAGACAGTACATAACTCTTCAAAATTTAAATGTGCATTACCTAGTAAGTATTCGTTTCAAATTAAATTTTGCTGTTTTTACCCCTGCTTCGCATATACCACCAAAGTTAAGAGAATAAGGAGGCATGAAGTGCCATTTAATATTGTTTTTGTTTAATTCTTCAACGAATGTGATTGATTTAATGTTTATAATTTTGGTTAATTCGCGCAATTGATTGTTAGCACCAACAAAGTTGCTGCAATTATCACATAAATGTTTGATGGTAAACCTCGTCGTGCAATAAAACGTCGTAGTGTTAATAAAAATGCTTCAGTTGTTAAATCAGACACCAATTCAAGGTGTACAGCTTTTGTTGCTAAACATATAAAAAGACAGACATAGCATTTGATTAATTTAAGATTTCTTGTTTTTCTGTCTTATACTAAGAAAGGTCCAGCATAATCTACCCCTGTATTACAAAAAGAGGATGTTGATTGAACTCGAAAATTTGGTAAGTCACCCATTAAGTATTTTATAGGCGTTGCGTTAAATCTACTACATTTACCGCAATTTCTTATTGTTTGTTTTGATACAATTCTGCCATTTAAAGGCCAATATTTGTCGCGAATTGAATAAAGTAATGCTTGAGCACCACAGTGCAATAATCTTATATGTTCTTGCTTTATAGTAATATAGTAAAAGGATGTTTTGACGGTAATAAAATTGGATGTTTTTTATCGTAATCAAATTTTGATAACTTTAAACGCCCTCCTACACGTAAAATTTGTTTATTGTCTAAAAACGGTGTTAAACGTAATAAATTACTTTTGGAATCTAGATTTTTTCTTTGTTGTAATGAGTTGATTTCCGACTGAAATGATTCTGTTTGAACTAATTTTATTAAGATTTCTGAGAATGATTCAATTCTGATGTTGTTAATGGTCCTAAGTTTCGTTCAAAGGATGGTTTTTTCAGATTTAATGCAAATCTAAAAATATAGGATATGACGCGTTGTAATTTATTGAAAGTTGAATATTTATTAAATAAGATGCAAAAAGTCTGCAAAAGATTGTTGTGTTGTATGAAGGTTAGTGTATGTGCTTAATTTAGGTTGTCGATATTCTGGTAAATCTTCATACTGGTGGATAATATTAAACTTGCATGGATAATTTGTGTTAGACGTATTTAGCCATTCTGGACCATTCCACCATAATTTTGAGTTGATTAAGTCTTTTGGGGCTACTCCTCTACTGATTAAGTCCGCTGGATTATCCTTGGAATTAATATGATCCCAGTCATTTTCATTGGTGAGATCTTGAATAAGAGCCACTCTGTTGGCTACGAATGTTTTCCATCGACTTGGTGCTGCTTTTAACCAATTGATGGCGATAGTTGAATCACACCAATAATAATTTTGGTTGATATTAATTTTTAACGAATGAATAACTTGTTTACTCAGTTGAGCTAATACTACTGCTCCACAAAGTTCTAGTCTAGGTAAAGTTGTTTTAGGTACAGTGGCAACTTTAGATTTTGCACACACTAATTGGACAAGTGTGTTTTCAAATGAATTTATAGATTTAAGGTATATGCACGCACCATATGCTTTCTCACTTGCATCGCAGAATCCATGTAATTCGCATCTAACGTGATCATTAATTTTGATTTGCCTTGGTATTTTCAATTGATTTAAGTGATGCAATTCGTTTATAAAATTAAACCATTTGTTGCTTAGATTCATCGGAACTTCTTCATCCCAATCTACTTTGAGAATCCACAATTCTTGAATTATAAGTTTTGCAGTACTAATAATTATTGGACCTAACAGGCTTAGTGGATCAAATACTTGCCATATAGTTGAAAGAATTGTTCTTTTGGTGGTTTGCTGTTGCTCTAACGTTTCTATATTGTATTGGATGGTATCCGAAGTTGGATTCCACACAACTCCCACTGTTTTTGTGTTTTCGTTATCTCCTAGATTAACAACATTATGACTTTGATCATCCCTTGGAATATCTTCAAGAATTACCGGTTTATTTGACATTAATTTTCGAAGTGTAAATTTTCTTGAAGCTAAAATTGTGGTTAAGTTTTTTAAAATGATTTTTGCTGATGTTAGGCTGGGTTCACACGGCATTGTACTGCACGTTTTTTGTTGTATTTGATTTTAAACGCACAATCAATCGGGTATTCATACGGTAAATTTTCATTCGTGTAAAAACGAATAGCCGCAGTTTTCACACGTCGATCAACCGGAGTAGACTGGAGTTTTCTTCCTTTTTCTTGAAATTTGGATTGCATACTATCTTGATTTCCTTCCAAGCTGCTTGAGCTGCGACGCGATTTTTGTAAAGATCTATAGTTTTATCCCACAAAACGGGCTTTTGTTCCACTAAATATATTAATAGTTTAATTAAAAACAGATGCTCAGGTACTAAAGCGTTGTTCAATTGCTTTTCGATAAAAAAACGTATGACATCGTGCCGTGTGAAAGAGACAGTTAAATACTATGCGCTACTGCAAACCGAATACGTTAAAGTTCATTCGATTTGCTTGACAAGTCCGGTGAGTATTCGTTAAACGTATTTAGCTGTATACGTTTTTTTGCAGTACAAAGGACGTGTGAACAGTTCTATGTACAATGTATGCGCCACTACGTATTCGTTAAAACGTATACTGCTTAAAAACGTGCAGTACAATGCCGTGTGAATTAAGCTTTATAGAGTCACTTCCAGTAAGAAGATCGTCAACATAAAAGTCTTCTTTGATTATCTCACTAATTTGTGGATATTCATCTTGAATTTCGAACGCAATTTGATTAATTGTTTTGACTGCCAAATATGGAGCTGATGCTGTTCCATATGTGGCAATATTTAGTTGGAAACATTGAATTTTGTCAGTTTGATTGTCCATCCAAAATATACGGTAAAAACTTGATTCTGACCGTCTCTCATCGGATGGTAATGGCAAACCACAGAGGTAATATGCCATAAAGTCCCTCTCTAAATGAAGTGTATTACATTTCCCGTGGTTCGGGGCCCACGTTAAACAAGTAGGTCCTCTATATATGTGAAAGCACTTAAAACGCATATCACATACATAGAAAGAGATGGATCGCGACGCTTCTGTAGAGAGGCATATGGACTGAGAAGATTGCTAGAAAGTGAAAAATTAGTATATCCTTCCAGAGATCCACACAAAGCTAAACAAATTTATTCCAGCTTGCCCTCAATTGTTTCCAAAATAGAACCTTTAATATCCTCCCAAAAATTAGGTGGATTGAACACCCATAGAAAACGTTGTGTTAAGGAAAACCAAGGGACCCAGTGTACTGTCCTTAGAAACCTCTTCTCGAACTCTGCATACCCCGATTCGCTTTCCTTTCTAGTCCACCGTCTTTATTCGATTTTCAAGGTAAGACTAAATCAATCTTGAAATTTGTAAGAAAATATATTGGTTTTCCCAACGCAAAATTTAAAAAAATGTATAAATAATAACTAAGCGGAGAGAGGGAAAAGGAGAAAACACTTTTAAATTCGGCGCTAAGGGTGACCAAGGGTACAGCAAAAATTCTCCAGCTAAAATGGGATCGCACCACTGGTTTTGGTAGTAAAAGCAA
Source organism: Podabrus alpinus (assembly GCA_932274525.1). Taxonomy (NCBI): domain Eukaryota; kingdom Metazoa; phylum Arthropoda; class Insecta; order Coleoptera; family Cantharidae; genus Podabrus; species Podabrus alpinus. The sequence continues at coordinate 35,553,750 of OW026457.1, read as the reverse complement.
AAACCTTACAAGGTGGTACTTTACCACATTTTACACCCTCAACTTCGAATTGTAAAGGTAATCATTTTTAAATTTTATATTATGAGAACAAATAGAGAAATGAATAAATACTAATAAATAAAAGAATAAATTTAGAAAACGTTGTTTTCTTGGTCCAAATACAGCCACAAAAGGAATTCCAAAAAGTAGGTTAATTTTAAAGAGAAAATCATTAACCCAATAAGCAATAAAAAAAGAAATCAAGTCACGAAAGTTAGTAAATTAATATAACTATATCTATAGTAAATAATAATAGTTCAGATTTCTCAGCCAAGGCAGTTTTCTAACCTTCAAGCTAAGTAGCTTTAGTTTTGTCTAATACACATGATATCCCCAAAACTGCCATGAGGTTTGCGTATCTGATGCTATAAAATAAAAACCAGAAGCGAGATGTTTGCTCAAATGTATACAGAGGTATTTTAAACCATCAACTAATGACAAGTATCTGTCATTCTTATAAGCAATTAAATTTTGTCTAATTTGTTTTAAAATTATAACGACTGTCCTCGTACTAATTTAAAATGCTTCGGCTAACTTACTTACTTTCGGGGGCTTGATCTTCTCTTCCTTGGACAGCTCACAGGGGTAGGTTACTACGAACTTAACCAGTGGTCGAAAAGTAGAGAAATAAAAGACAACTTTAAGGGACAAGTATATTTACACATTAATATAATTTAATTGAATTATAAAAAGATAAAATGATAATATTATAATTATCAATGACATGTTTGAGGGTTAATTGGTTAGTTCTTAAATTTAAATTTAGACAAAAGTAAAAATTCTTAAAGCTAAGCAAAATTATTTGTGATTAAATAAAAATTTACAATTATTTGTTCACAAATACCTTGGCAGGGGGTATTGAGTCAGTCTGAGTCCGGTCCTGCCTGATTGATGGTGTAAAGCGGAAGCACTCTTGGTTTACCCAGAGCGAATTTGCGAACTACGGACAGCTGGAGGTATTGTAGCGAGTCCGGCAAGACGGGAGGAAATCGTGGGAGTGTAGACAACGTTTGGGTTGAGCCCGATTTGAAATACTGGGGTGGAAACAGCTGATTTGGAAGTTAACCATATAATATGTCAGATACATCAAGATAGAGTACCAACCCAAAAGTTTAAGAGGGAAAATCACTATTTCACTAAAGTGAAAAACCATTTCACTTTCTTATTTCAGTTTCTTACTAAGGTGATGAACCATTTCAATGTCTTACTAAGGTGAAAAACCATTTCATTATCTTACTAAAGTGAAGAACCATTTTACTACTTCACTAAAGCGAAAACCATCCTAAAGTGAAAAACCATCCCACAAGATAGGACTGCGACACGGACACTTCCGAGGGGTTGAACCGAGGGTCTGTGTCGAGCGCGAACAGAACCTGAAGTTGGTTGCCTAGGGGCTGGGAATCCCGGAATGGAAAATTTCCCAAACAACAAAAAAATGGAAAAGTCGAGCAAAAAAAATGAAACGTTTACGGAGCAGGGGGACGGATATCCGGTCCCGGTCGGAGGGAGTGGTCAGGGAGTAGGCCCCCACCGATCGTCGACCAGCGACTACTCCACACCCCCGGTGAGCGGCCAGGCCGAGGTGTTCTCCCCGGTTACTGCACATATAGAGAAAGAGAAGGATAAGGTCCAAGCGACCGAGAAACCAAAGGATAAGGAGAAAGGGGAGAGCAAAACGACCCCCATTAACACGCTACGAAGAAATTCAGTTGGGGAGGACTATACCTCAGCCCAAATAGAAGACTCTATCAAGAAAATCAATGACGGGTTGAACACGCCACAGTACAAGTCCGTGTACGGGCCTTTCAAGGTTATGTTACTTAAGCAGCTACACCTGATTAAACAAGCGTATAAAAGAGAGACCAGCGTGTCGGCTAAACAGGTGCATAGCGAAGAGATGAAACACGTTCTTGAGCTGTTGCAAAACCAACAAACAAGGGGGACAGACACGACTGTGGTCAGAACAAGTATCGAAGACATAAGATGGCTGACTGACAGCCTCAACCTACAGCAAAGGGCAATAGACAAGATGGCACAAATGTCGAAAGCTCAAGGAGAAATCATCGATAAGCTCGTAAAACAAAACAACAAACTAACAGAAGAAGTGGGCAAAGCTAGATCTGAAGCTATCAAAAGCAAGGAGGCAGCCAGGGACATGATGACCCTGCTACCAAACCAGACTACAGAGCTTAAAGCCTGTGTTAGAGAAGTCGAAGGGAAGGTCTTGGCCGTCCAGGAAGAGTTTCAAACCGTCCAGGAAGCAATAACGGAGATGCGTACGACAGGTATAATAACGTCGTTCCCGCCGGATGAGACGGGGAAACTCAAAGAATTTGTCTCAAGCCTCGAGAGCATACAAGAGAAGATATCCAACCTAGCAATATCCAAATCTCTCGACGTGTGCGTGGCTTCGATCAATCTCCACACCTCCGAACTTAGGGCCACCAAAACAAGCATTGAAGAATACCAAAAGGCGGTGCCAAAGTTAACGTCGTCCCTAGTGGAGGCGAGGGGCACCGCCCCCAATACGGCGAAACCTCTAGAAAGAGAACTGAATAACAAAAAGAAACAAGAAACAAAAACGACGCGAAACGTAACCAACGTACAACAGGAGGAAGCGGCCCAAAGGATCATAATGGAGAGATGTATGGATGATGGGAGCGAGACCGCATTTAAAACGGTCACCTACAAGAGGACCCCTAAAGCCAATACCACGAAACCTGACCAAAAAAGTAAGCCAAAAGTCAACACCCCGGCTACATGGAAGGACGCCCTTATAATTAAGGCTACACCGGAAAGCTTCGGGGAAAGGATGGGCTCCGTGAGAACTGCAGTGAAGGCAGCCAATGAACCCCCACTCATAAGTGCAATTAGGAAGACTAGAAGTGGAGACATCTTGGTAGAGCTGGAAGAAAGCCGTCAGCATCAAAAGCTGGCTAACGTGCTCCAAGACAAGTTCGAACAAGAGGAAGTGCAGGTGCTAGTAGGCGAAAAAAAGATCTATACTATTAGAGACATTGAAAAACTGGCCACACCGGAGGTCCGGTCGGACCTGAGAGCGGTGGCACCCGGCGAGGACTTTATCCTGCGTGACCTCAGGAAGTACTACCAGGGCACACAGATTGCAAGGGTCGAAGCTAGAGGCGAGGCCATAGCAAAAATGGACAGCCTCTTTAAACTACGAATTGAAATTATCAACTCTTGCCTAGTACAAGAAGAAGTGACAGAGAAACGCTGCCACAGGTGTTGGCAAACTGAGCATTCGTTGACCACATGCAAATCGGAAGACCGCACAGAGAAGTGTCTTAAGTGCGGCAAGACGGGGCATTTTGCGAGAGGTTGCCGGGAGGTGAGCCCCTTTTGCCTCACGTACAAACTCGAGGGGCACAGAACCACGAGTTACAGCTGCCCCGCATCAAGAGGACAACGAGGAAGACGGACGACCCAGCGTTGCCCAAACCCCTAAGCAGAATAGAGTAAACACCAGTTTCCTCCAGATCAATCTGAACCATGCGAGAGCGGCCCAGGACCTATTACTGCGTACAGTGGAGCAGAGACCAGTCGACATAACGCTCCTCAGCGAGCCGCATAGAGAGATAGAGAATGGTTGGACCCAGACCTTCGACGGGAGTGCCGCCATCCTAGTGAACGAACGCGTGGCGGTCTTGAGCTGGGGAAGTGGGCCGTGTTTCGCGCTCTCTTCCCGGCCCATCCAGAGATCCCGTTCACACTAAAGCAGACAGATGAGCAAATCCAACCATTCAGCGAGGAAGAATTGGCCGAAGAAGTTAAGAAGATGTCCATAAACAAGGCCTCGGGGCCGGACGACGTGCCGACGTTGATCCTGCGCGAGATGGCCCCCAGCAAACCTGAGGCTCTGCTTAGCACATACAACAAATACCTGGCAGAGGGGTCTACCCTCGGAGTTGGATCGACCCATTTGCCTGTTGGGCCACGTCGGAAAGGTCTTCGAGAGGCTAATACTGCGGAGACTCCAGTAGGAGATAGAGAGATCGGGGGTCTCGCCGGCGCGCAGTTCGGATTTCGGAAGGGGAGGTCCACCGTAGATGCGGTGGACGGAATAGTCAAACGCATCGTATCGGCGAGAGAGGGTATCTGGAGAACGAGGAAATTCGTGGCCCTGGTTACCCTCGATGTAAAGAACGCATTCAACTCGGCGAGATGGGATGTGATCCTTACGGAACTGGAGAGAAGAGGCATCTCTACCTGCCTTCTAAATATCATCGCGGCGTATTTTAACAGGAGAGAAATAATAATAGAGGAAGATCTATGGCAAAGTACCGTACAAGTGTATAGCGGCGTCCCACAAGGATCGGTGCTGGGCCCTCTTCTCTGGAACGTCATGTATGTCGGAGTCCTTCGTATCCCCACACCACCCGGGGTATTGATCACCGGCTTCGCAGACGACCTCTCCATAATAGCAGAAGCCCGGACGGAGAGCGAAGTGGAGGACCTAGTAAATAATGCGGTGTCAAACATCTGCGCCTGGATGGCCGCGAGAGGCCTTACGATAGTTCCGGAGAAGACAGAGGCGGTCATGATGTCCTGAAGAAGGAAGATGAGACCTATCCACTTCCTGATAAACGGAATCGTGGTGCCGACGGGTGATGTGGCCAGAGTATTGGGTGTGGATATAGACAAATATCTCTCCTTCAAGGCCCACATAGCGAGAGTATCACAGAAAGCGGCAAAATCGACGGAAGCCCTACTAGTCCACTGCATTTAGGTTTTTGATACGGAATAATTCATACAAAACGTTTTAGTGTGTTTTTGGCTTTAATAGGGTGTTCTAAATAGTTTCTCAAAAGTCCCCAAAGATTGGGTGTCCGCTAAAGTTTTGAGGGCCTGAAAACGGCTGAAATTTCAGTTCCAAAATTAATTTTTGTGAATATCTCAATTTCTATAGGATTTAGGTAAAAAATACATCAGATAAAAAAGTACGCTGAAGAAATTTTCGAGAAATTACTAAGATAGACATTTTTTCATATAAGCATCCGTGTCCATGATACACGCGAGTGAAATGTCATCTGAAAGCAGGTAAGTATAGTAATATAATATAATTTTGAAGGCAAGCGAAGGGTTTTAGAAAAAAATTTTATTCGACATTTCGTTTTAGATTTGCTCACTTTATCGATTAAAAGAAAAAAAATTTGAAATTGGAAAATTTCTTCAAAAAATGTAACATATTTTTCGATTTGAGCTCTTCGAAAGGACCGTTACGTTGTGGATGGATTTTTAACAATCACGCTCGTCGATTTCCGACGAATACACGTTGGACATATTAAATTTTCCTTTCGTTGTGAACCTTTTCTCTCGCCAAAACATTACAAATTCATGCATGTTTATTGTTCTATTATTTTTATTATTCATGGTAATATTTTGGCGAGAAAAAAGGTTCACAACGAAAGGAAAATTTAATATGTCCAACGTGTATTCGTCGGCAATCGACGAGCGTGATTGTTAAAAATCCATCCACAACATAACGGTCCTTTCAAAGAGCTCAAATCGAAAAATATGTTACGTTTTTTGAAGAAATTTTCCAATTTCAAATTTTTTTTCTTTCAATCGATAAAGTGAGCAAATCTAAAGCGAAATGTAGAATAACATTTTTTCTAAAACCCTTCCCTTGCCTTCAAAATTATATTATATTACTATACTTACCTGCTTTCAGATGACATTTCACTCGCGTGTATCATGGACACGGTTGCTTATATGAAAAAATGTCTATCTTAGTAATTTCTCGAAAATTTCTTCAGCTTACTTTTTTATCTGATGTATTTTTTACCTAAATCCTATAGAAATTGAGATATACACAAAAATTAATTTTGGAACTGAAATTTCAGCCGTTTTCAGGCCCTCAAAACTTTAGCGGACACCCAATCTTTGGGGACTTTTGAGAAACTATTTAGAACACCCTATTAAAGCCAAAAACACCCTAAAACGTTTTGTATGAATTATTCCGTAGTTTGCTTGATTTTTTGACTAAAAGCAGTGGACTATACATAGACTTATGCCTAACATTAAAGGCCCCAGCGAAGCCAGGAGGAGGCTCCTAAGCTCTGTCGCGGACTCGATAATTCTGTATGCAGCCCCTATCTGGGCAAAGGCACTAGATAAATTCACATACAGGAAACAACTAGAGAAGGTCCAACGGAAAAGCGCCCTGGTGCTGGCATCCCTTCTGCCAATTCACCTCAAGGCAGAGATGAGGGATGCTAAGTATAGAGCAAGCTCACCAAACGACTTGGAAAACAAGATAGCGACAATCGAAAGCAAGTGGCAAACATCTTGGAATGCGTCCGATAAAGGTAGATGGACCCATCGCCTGATTCCGGACATAGCCCCGTGGGTCGGAAGATCTCACGGCGAGGTTACATATGAAACCACACAGGCACTTAGCGGGTACAGGTGTTTCCGCAGCTACCTGCATCGTTTCAAAAGAGCGGACACCCCGAAATGCTACTACTGCGGGGAGCTGGACGATGCGGAGCACACAGTCTTTCATTGCACCAAATGGTTCAACGTAAGAGAAAGCGCCCGGCTCCACCTGGGGAAGGATCTGAGCCCTGAAAACATGGTCGGGTCGATGCTGAGTAGCGCGGAAAATTGGACCACCATTGAAGACATGCTGGTGGAAATCCTGTCCACCAAAGCAAAAGAAGAACTCGAGTTTCAATCTCGCCAAGAAGAACAAAGACCCGAAAGGGCGGAAAACCACGAAGAGGCCGGAGTGTGTTCGGACGAAATGCTTTAGCGATTCCCGGCACCTCCTAGGAGTGGGGTTTTAATCAGTAAAAATCTGACACTACCACCCCAAAACATCGGGGTGGTGTCTTTTGAAGATTTCCCCACTCCCAGCGCACACAAAAAAGGGGGTATTGAGTCGATTAGGGAACCTTCTATGTTGAGGTGGGCACCTTGTCCAGATCACTTGGTGGAGCCGGTATCCAAGGTTAGATTTTGACATTCAGGAATACATTCGTTGTTGAATTCATGGTTATTTACCGCACTTTCAATTGGGGGTTTTTGTTAACGATGGAAATGACTAGGTTTTTAAACGTTACACTGTTTTGCGAATTAAGTTTTCTTAATATTTTTAAAGGTTGCACTTTTCGTTAATTGAATTGTTTTTATATTTGCGTTATTTTTGCGCGAATATGTTAAATGGTTACACAACATGTTCATTCGATGAATATGTTTAATGTTAATTTCACAGATAATTTTAAATACGTACTAAAAAGTATTGGTTTTTCACATGAATTATTATTAAAATTAAGTTATTGGTAGTAGACACTTTAATGGTGATTAAATTAAGATATTCCGTACTGATAATTCCGTACCGAAGAAGTACCGATAATTTTAGATAACGACAAGTTAATTAGGTAAAGATAAAATTGAGCGTTCATTAAAAGCACATGGCGGGTTCACTGTTGTTATTCGATAGTTTTTCCACCAGAATTATTTTCATTAGCGATATTTATGTGAATTACGGCATAAAATTAATTTTTTACATAGACACGGTAATTATAATTAAAATAAATTGTAGATGCACCAGATAATTTTAAATAACACAGTAATGAATTCCCCATAGGTCTTGTCTTTATCGTAATTAAGAGGGAACTGCCATGCATTGACCCATCACCCCACCTTCGGTTGACGGTCAAGTTCAGCGCGATTTTTAAAATCTACCAATTAGGATCTCGTATTTTAAAAATTCATCTCCGGAAACAAAGAAACGTTTTGTGTTTGTAAGAGACAAAATACAGACGTGCATAATGCATTATGAGTGAATGTGATATTCATACACCGTTCGCTGAAGGACAACAGAAAAATTACGTCACTCACAGGTGGTTTTTTGTGGACTTGGCATAAATTAAAAGTTATATACAGTATGCGTCAACGCTAACTGTCTAAAAAAATATGTTATTTAAGAGAAATTTTAGTACATTTGAGACAAAAACTCCTCTCCCACGAATGCAGGATTGAGAATTCTCCTCCCACGTGAAGTGGCAACCACCTCACTTTTCAACGTGGGTAGCCCTAGATGTTTTTGACTAGCAAAGTGATGGTAACGTCGGTATGCGAGGGACGTGGGTCCCAACCACGAACTTTCACTGAAAAGGTTAGATGGTATCCCCTCTCTCAGTGAAATAAAATACGGCTGTGTAGGTAACAGTTTAATTGACACACAAATTATCAACAAAATACACAAAATTACAAGTGGCAACAACCTTCAGGTGGTGAAATATATAAATGAAACCAGCCAAAGGTAACAAAAGCGTGAAGCAATCCTCCCCGTAGGGAGATCCAGCGAACCACAAAAAAAACTAAAGTGTCAAACAACTACACCTTTCATTGACGTTAATGAAAGACTCGTATATTTAAAAAGAGCAATCACAACTAAAAAGATTAGATTAAAGGCCTCACCTGAGCGCTCGGGAGTTCACACGATCTTAGTGACAGGGACTCCAATCAGTTCAGAGGGACTGCTCACGAGGTTGGATGTTGAATGGTCGTCCACCAGATTCCCACCACGAGGACGGACTGCACGCTCGATGATGACGGTTCTCACAGCGACTCACGACCCCGGCTGCAGGATGATGACTGGACTGTTGGATACTGAATGACCAAAACAACTGGTGGTTCCAAAATTGACTTAGAATTGCTGTCACGCAGGGCGGCTCGCTCTGGTTACGGACAGGATAGTTACCACGACAAATATTGTAGATCGACGATCAACGGCAACGGACACGAACAATTAAATGACTGATGACGGACTTCAGCAAAAGCTGGTTGATGTTAAAAAAAATTCGACGGAGCTCTCTTTGTTGTCGCAATGTCGCAACGAAAATCCCCAAGAGGGCGCTCACAAGCATGCGCGAACTGCGATCGTGTAGGAGCTGATAACCAAATACAAAATATGGCGGCAAAACGGCAGATGTAGATAATGTAAATCTGGTACGGAACTTCCGTAATCAGAAAAAAATTATGCAGGTTTCACCCCTACGCACTCGTGGTTAATGTAGAATAATTAGATGTTCTTGAATTTACTAGCACCCGCATAAATCGACTATGATCACAGCACCACGCACACTCTACGAACTTCTCGCTTAGACGTCCCGAACAAAAGTGATTGTCAAACCCTCGCGGCACACGAAAATTGACAGCAAAGCTGGCAGTGGCTACACTACCATCCCAATGAATTTGTAATAATTGGCAGTGGCCAAACAAATTAATTGCTGAAGGTTGATATATGACGATGAAGATCTAAAATTCGTCATACATTGGTACTAGGAAAACGGGGACCGTAACAAAATGTCAGATTTTTAACCATTCTGAGGTGAATATCAGTAAAATACTGCTTCCACTATACGACCATAGCTTGGAATATGCTTTCGAAGAGATAAGATTTTAGAAAGGGATAGCTTTCCCTCAGACATGTCCCAATGACATTTCGCTCCCGGACAACCACAATTAAGAAATTACTAGGCTATTTAGTTTTAGGGAGGGGGCTGATATTTTGGTATCAGATATTATACACAGAACAACTTAATATTCATAATATCAATGAGCAAATTAATATCGAGTAAATGCTGTCGATTTGCATAGAATGATACAAAAATTAAATATTTTGGGGGTGGGTGTATCGGTAACTAAATAGCTTATTTCTTGTCTATTTAACCGAATGTAAAGAGTTGGAATTGGAGGGAAATACTCCAAGGTGATTATAGTTAAGTCGGGAGTGCCGCAAGGTTCACACCTGGGAACATTATTATTCACCTTATACATGAATGATATCATCAATGTTTTCAAGTATTGTCGGTGGTTGTTATTTGCAGACGATATGAAGATTTTCAAAAAACAATTCGATTTTTGACTGCGAACTGATGAGGAAAGATTTAGTTGCTCTGGAATCATGGTAAAAATTAAATAATATGGACCTAAATATTTATAAACGTAAGGTCTTGAGTTTCACCCAAAAACGAACCAGCTGCAAGTTTTTATACCATCTCTCAGGGACTGTACTAGAAAGAGTGGAAAACATTACTGACTTAGGTGTTTATCTTGACAGCAGGTTAAGTTTTTCTGGACACATCAATAATATGGTAATCAAAGCGTCGAAAATGCTTGTCTTTATAATTAGGCAATTTACTGATATCAAGGATCCCCGAGTCATAAACTTGCTCTACATGTCGCTGGTTAGATCGATTCTGAAATATGGCTCAATTGCATGGAATCCTTATCACAATAAATATATTGACCGTATTGAGAAGATTCAGACAAAATTTGTCAAGTATCTTTGTGTCAAATCTGACATTATGTTCCAAGGCTCTAACTATGAATACATATCTAAATATGGCAACATTGGAGAAAAGAAGATCGTATTTGGAGTTGGTGTTCCTATTCAATGTTCGTAGTTCATATGGTATGAATTGCTCACCAGTGACTAGAATTTGCAGACGGGGTCATGACGTTGAGTTTTTCGTCAATTCAAAACTGGGAATTAGAAGAGAAATCAGAAGCAAACCAAAAATGTCTGGTATTGGCCAATTTATTAGTTCTATTATTTCTTTTATATAATGTTTTTAGTGTATTCTTATTGTGTAAAGGATTACTCCGTTAAATAAAATAAATAAATAATACTGACATCACACAAACCCCCACAGTAAAATATTTAGGCGTTACTTTAGATGAAAAACTGACATTTAAAACAACTTGCATCTTCAACTTACAGAAAAAAAGGAAACAACACACTTCGCGCTCTGTATCCCATAGTTACTTATAAAAATAAATAGGACCCTAAACTAATCTTTCAACTGTAGAAAACCATGATCAGACCTATACTTCTATACGCATTATCGATTTGGAGCACGGCTTCCAACACTAACTCGAACTAATACAAATCATAAAAACAAGTACTTCAGAGTAAATTACTGGAGCTCCACATTACACAAAAAAATGACCTACATGATTTAGCTGACATTCACACACTTTCCAACATTCATCACACCCCCAACAAATTTTTTACACATACAGTAATGTAAAACCAAACGACCTCACACATTGCGATACCCACGGGATTCACACATTTCAGGCTCAAACACTGCTTCACAATATTCTCCTTTAATACTACAAACTAAAACTAACTCATGGGCGCAGGGCATTTTGCACTAATTTTTCTCCCCTAAATTTCACAGTTGTACACATTTAAAACCTTACGCATATGACCACCTCACGACTCTTTCCTTTCCAATCTTCCAGAAATAAGTTTACTTTCTCGTTCAAATTAAAACAGACTGACGCAAAACAACCAATCTGTGTTTTTCCTCTACACGCAGACTTAATGCGCTAAGAATGCGGGGGCAGAATTTTTGCAAAAAAATACGACGTCACACATGGTCAGAATCCTATTGACTTTGCAACCGCTAATCTACGACCATTCTCTATGCGTTTAGCTTTATTAAGATTTTCCTCCTATTCTACTTTTACGCTCCAAGTAGATGGAGTCATCCCTTGATTTAATGATTTTTAATCTAAATATTGGAGAACATTGCAGCGCCACGATGGATTTCCTAAGCTTCATGAGTGAATATGATTATTTGCAAGTTGCAGTCAGCTTTCGATAGAGACACAAAAAAGCCGGCAACTGATATTGAAAAATATTCATTCTAACTGCAGGAGTGATGGAATTGAAACCTTTGATCTTCACATAATATGTGATCACAAAGTTCAGTATTTGATAAAAACGGTTTGCAACCTATGAAGAATAAACAGATTAAAACTAGACAAATAAATTAATATAAGCAACATTCATTTACTGACTCAGAAATTGGGGAAACAGTTTTAATTGGCGGCTTTCCTGATCAGGCCTTTAATCCGTTCTTTGATGTTGATGGGAGACTGTCAATATATAATTTTACTGAGCTCGGAAGTGAACCAAGTATTGAACATTAGCAGCAACAGATTTTCCCGCTTAAGCTGATGACCGTCTCCGTCTTGTATAACTAATGATTGTTATTCTTTATTAAATTTGTTTTAAATTTATATTTTAGAGAATTCTATAATTTCAGTTGATAATAAGTAATAATAATAAACGTTTACAAATTTTAATGAAGCAATAATTCCAATTTGTTTCAAAATTATTAAATATTAAAGTTTTAATACTTAAAATTACTCCAACTCTACAACTCTAATGTTATCTATAATTATTAAAATTGATTTTAACTCATCAAGCATAACAGTAAGTCTATCTGTAAATTCTCCGTCGGGTTCAACCGGCTTTACCTCTTTACCTATTTTCTCATGTTCTGGAGGTTTGTCTTCCTCAGTAAGGACTACTTCATCAAAGAAAAGTTTTGCAGAATTTTGTTTGGTTCTACAGTTTATAATATAATCAACAATTTCTTCCATTTTCAAAATTCTGTCTTCGCTTACAATCTGAACGTTCTCATTAGCGTCAGTTGCAAAGTAAACAATTTCCTTTTTTAGCATATGCCTGTTTCTGCTTAATGTAAGATACACCGTTTTATCTATATTATGTTTTCTGGAATCGGGAGATTTACTCTGTCCAGGTTTATATTTGTTATTTAATGTACTTCTTGTGATATATTTCATACAATGCATCTTGTAAGATGTTATCGTTACCATACCTTCATAACGATGTTCATCCTCTTTTGGTCTTATTTTCTTTTCAAATACTTCTTCCTCCGCACCTGCACTCAGGCGCACCTTCCGTAATTTTCTTCTTAATTTTTCCATTTCATATCCAGACTTATCTTGAACGTACTGCTCGACAGTATAATAAGTTTTGAGGTTCGAATATTTGTTTGTAGCTTCATTATAACTTATTGTAATAATCGCTACATAAAGTACAAGCAGAACTATACTGCACAACATATAAGAAATGTAATAGTAATAACCAAAATTATTGTGACTATTTTCCACTATCTCAAAATCGAAGTCTTGGTGTAAATTAATGGTGAGTAATAATAATGTGGTAATACATTCTATAAAATCTCGAAAATCTGCAAAATCGGATCCAAAAACTATGTAACCAGAACAAGCGTACATCATGATAATAATCAAGTGGCATATAATTAGAGCTATTAATGGTAAACTACAAAGCTGAATGGTTTCTTCCATTATTCTAAATATCGTTCCAAACCTTAACAGTTTCCATAAACGTATAGTGGCAATGCATATTAACAAAGTTGCCATAATGTTCACAGCTTGTTCCATATAAATCAAATTGTCATAAAATACAATTTCATTATGCTGAGCGACTGCCAGCTTCAATAAGAAAGTTTCAACGAATTGTGATCTTTGATTGTACATAATAATACAAGAAATGCTCAAAATTATGATGATTAGGTCGATATAATTCCACACATCCTTCCAAAAGCTGAGAAGATTCTCGGCTATACCATATATGTAATTGTAAATAAAAAAGGCTACCATTACGATAAAAGCAAAGAAAATAAGTGAAACCATGGCATGCAACTCAAAACTTACAAATAGTAATCGGAGAGTGTAAATCTGGAACAAATTAAGCAGTAAATTCCCTGATATAATACTGAATATAATACCTACCGAATATGTTTTGGCCCACAATCCGCTAGAGCTTTGTTCAAAAACTAGCTTAACGCCGTTAAAAATATTATAGTTTGCGTTATAAGTTAAAAATTCCACAAAAAGTGCTCTCGATTTGGTGTCAATCCATTGGCTATCCACAAGATATTTAATGTTGTAGAAAGTATTGTATAAAGTTCTCCCTAATGGTACGCTATATCCACCACCAGGATAAAAAGTGATGTAACCTGCAAGAGATTATTAAATACCGTGTTTTCTAGATTAAATATTGGTTACCAATAGTCGGAATGGGTTCGTGTTCATAACCCCAAATGCTGAGTAATCGGGGTACCTTAATTTTAGATTTACTGTCATCTGATGCAGTTTTACCAATAGGTGAAATATAATCTTCACGATTGGAAAAAAGTGTATTGAAAATAGTAGGGTCAGTTGAATCGTTTGTAGTAACTGTAGTGGAAGTTTCGGTAGCATCTGTAGTTGAAGCTTCAGTATCACTTCTTTTGTTAGGAAAAAGTTCAGTCGAGTTTGAATTAAGAGTTTGGTTCGTTCTATTTTGCCAAAATTCTTGAAATTCACCAATTACACTGTATTCGGACTCGAATTCCGGATTGCATTTCCAATCCATATGATTTACTTCATCTACTAACGAACAGCAGTCTTCGCAGACACGTAACTGTCTTAATTTAACAACACCAAGAATTTTTGTGCAATAATCTATCATTATTCCAGGATCAATTAAATTAAACTCGGAGTACCATTTAGCCGGATGAGTGGCCAGTGATAAGGTTCCGTTCAAATATTCTATAAAACTGGAATAAATGGATTACTTTCTTATTAAGATAAAAAAATTCATTCTAGTTACTTACTCTTCTAAAGTGGCAACCTCTTCAAAACGTTCGTCTCGTGTGAAATCTCCAGAAGTAATTTCTCTCATTTTTATGTTACTGTATACATCCAAGTCTCTTCTATTTGCAAATACCACAAAATACAATAAAAGTATATAGATCAGAAACATCATCAAATCGTACAATTGGTGGGCAATTTCCTCCCGCCTAAGTTCTTTTTGGCGGCTTTGCTGAAGATAAGGGGTATAATAGTAATTATGTTAGATGAAATTCTTGAAGAAATTACAAGCCATTCCTCCTTTGTTAGCGGTCGGTATTTTTGAGCCAAATAAGGAAGTAACAAATTGTTGCCAAAAGTGGAATACAGTACGGTTCTCTGATTTTCTATTTCGTTTACAATCATAACGGAATCTATCGCAACTGTAGGAATCTTTAAGTAAATATTATTGATAATTGTTATTTTTAGACCAAAATTATTCAATTGTGTATAAGTGCTTATTTATTAATCTTAATTTCAACAATTGTTGTGGTCTAAATAATTTTAAATTATTACAAAATAATTTTTACGTTTGAAAATTTAATATTTTCCGCATTTGCCTATGTAAGTCGTTCTTTTAGTGGCGGTAGCAACGCATCATAATTCTTATGGCCACTTTACACGAGGGGATTTTTTCATGCAATCGATCGCCGCGACTTGTTGCCGGGATTTTTCGTATGCGCCAGGTTGCTGCGACCTATCGCATTGTCACTTTACACGAGGCATTTATTTTCAGGCGACTTTGTAATAAATGACGTATTTGCTACAATACCAACCTATAGAGTCAATTTGAAAATATACTACCTTATATATTCAGATTATACTACCTTATATATTCAGATTATAAATAATCACATGAAATTAGAACAAGTTCTAATTCATAAAATCGCACGTGCGCCAAGTTGCAGGGACTAATCGCATAAGCGATTTTGTATTACACGAGGCGCTTAGTTGCTGCGACATGGCGCGGCGATCGATCGCATGAAAAAATCCCCTCGTGTAAAGTGGCCATTTAGGTGTTTTATTTGAAAGCAATTATAGTTGAAATCAGGCATCTCAAACAACGTACTGTGATTTAGGTGTCTGAAAAAATAATTTAATGGCCCAACTGAGGTAATCACTAAGCCTTCTAAATCTATAACTATTAGCGTGTCATTCAGAAAAAGAAGGTTTCTGTTGGATTCTGTCATATTTAGCTGGAGGTCTTCATGAAAACTATTGAAGTTGGGAAGTAAAATACTGTTATTAACAAGGAAGAGGTCATTGACATATTTCATAATCAATTTGTTTCCATTATTACCTTTTTCTCATTGTTAACAGAAAGTGAAAGGCTTGTCACTCTCCCACTTCAATAATTTTTAGGACAATCCCTAATTCGCTATGGAATAGTCAACGAAAGCCTCTATTTCTTGGATATGCTAATCGTTAGAAACCTTAGAATACTCACTGATTACAGATTGGTATTAAAACTGAAGTTCTAATGTTGCTCATTAGAGCAACCTACCGCTACCCCCACTACCGTAGGATCACAATTCGCACGCGAGATCAAATGGCCTCCTTTAGCCACTTGGCGTGTAATATGCTATTATTTCCACAACGAACTCAAATATCAAGGACTTTCTCCGCAAGTCCTCACTAAACACTATCAGCAACGTCATAAAATAACT
Organism: Podabrus alpinus; assembly: GCA_932274525.1. NCBI lineage: Eukaryota > Metazoa > Arthropoda > Insecta > Coleoptera > Cantharidae > Podabrus > Podabrus alpinus. Next base: position 35,537,551 of record OW026457.1, on the reverse strand, counting down.
TCTAACACTACTCAAAATTTTAAATTACAAACTTTTTACATAAGGTTTGAAGATACATAAAGAACTTTCTACTTTATGAAAATACATAAAGAAAATTCGGCTAGAGTTAGCTATCTCTGACTACTCGAAACTAAATTTCTTCTGCTACACACTAAAGAACACAGTTAATATAACAAATTCTCAAAATATGAACCGAGAATTTATTATCAAAATTTTGAAATAATCGAATTTGAAAAGTATGGAAAAGTAGCGAGAGCATGGTGCACAACCGGTCGAATGCCACTACTTCGCTCGGCCGGCGCGCATTTTGTTGACGGTACGTGCACTTAGATATACTCTTACACTTAGAAAATTTCGCACCGGCAGTTCCGATCTTGCATCCGAGCTAACCGCACGTCAATTTTTGCGTTCTTTAATTTTCACGAATTAAGTTCAAAAAGTAATTTTCATTACTGTTGTCTAAACGATAATTTAATATAGAAGTGAAAGTGTTACATCAAGCTCCAATTCTATTTAAATTTCGTCGACAAAGCGTTTAAACACGCTTTTAAGTGTTCCTCCCAGTTTCCCGGCAAAAAGATCCCGCCATTTGCTAAGTGACGTAGTTTGCTACGTCACAATTAGCAAACGGTTGCGCGCTCTGTTGCCCCCTACCCCCTTCAAGACATCAGGCGACGTATTCTGTAGTATACGCAACAAAGGTTAGTGAACTGAATTTGACCTAGATTTCTTACAGATTATATTTTATCGCAACCTAACAAAAATTTTGTCAACCAACAAATTCCTTTTCCTTTTAAATTTTTCAAGTTCATTTAGATTTAAATAAAGGTTGATTCACAACACTAAATTTAATTTTCAGACTTAAAAATTAAACTTGCACTCATTAAAATCAGCTGCTTCACAGACATAAATTAATTCAAATTTAATTTTATCAATTTAGATTTCGCAACATAATTTAATTTTAAAAATTTTTATTTTTATTACTTGAATTATTTGTAAAATGACGAATGTTACCGACATGTCCCAAGACAACACTTTCCTTCGTGAACTTGTTGACCATTTGAAAGCCGAAAACCGCGATTTGAAAGCCCGATTCAATGATCAATCCAAAAAACTCGATGACCAATCCAAACAAATCAAAGATCTCACTGACAAAGTCGCCTCACTCGTTCTCGCCCTCCAACCACCCAAGGTCGTACAACCACCTTCGGTCGTAAGACCACCCCCGGTTGCCCAACCTCGCCCGACTGCCCCTTCAGGGAAAAAGAAGGACAAGACCGCCTTCCCCCCTCTTCCGACCACCCCTGCTGTCAAAAAAGCAGAAACTAAACCCAAAGAGCCAAAAAAGCCCGCCCTACTCAAACCCCTGATGGCAACGGCCATCCCGAAACCCCGGCTATCGACTCCAGCAGTCAAGCCTGCGATCATCCCTCGAACATCCCCCCGCATTTCTAAAATTCCATCATCGACTCCCGAAGTCCAAACTTCCACCTCCACCGGTGGAGATAATTTCGTCTTTCCAAAAGACAAAAACACCCTAAAACGGGCCCGCTCCAACTTAAGTAGCGACAGCCAAACCTCTGAACCCGCTACCAAGAACAGGTTCGCCTGTTTGGACGTAGAGGAACCCCCGACCGACACCCAAACCGAGCGCGACGATGACGGTATGGAAGTCACCGACTCCCAACCCGACACCCAGGGTGCTTCACACCCAGACCGGACCACATACTCCTCCTCCAGCCGAATCCCCCCAATTGTCCTCCGTACAAAGGACAACTGGCCGGCCATCAATAAAATGATTCGTGACCGAAAAATTGCCACCACTAAAATCCGCACGCTCGTGGACGGCATCTCAATTCAGCCGGCCACCGAGACCGATTACAGGGCCCTCAGCCGCTTACTTGAGGAAAAATCCCTCCCCTCACACTCTTTCTCTCTCCCTCAGGACAAACCACTAAAAGTGGTCATTCGAGGGCTCCCAATCACTATCACTGCTGCAGAAGTTAAAGAAGACCTTGTAGAACAGGGCTTTGAAATTCAGTCAGTTTTTCAGATGCGCCAAGGTCGCGACAAAAAACCTATGCCATTATACCTTGTCCATCTAACCCACAACTCAGATGGCAAGAGAATTTTTGACATGACATCGGTCCTGTCCATAAATACCCGCACCGAAACCCCCCACAAACGTACAGAGGTCGGTCAATGCCACCGTTGCCAACGGTTCGGGCACGCCCAAACCCTCTGCCGCGCCCCACCTAAATGCGTTAAATGCGCAGGGGATCACCTCACTCCGGCTTGTCAAAAAATCCGTGAAGACCCAGCCACCTGCGCTAACTGCACAGGAAACCACCCCGCAAACTACAAAGGTTGCGTTTCGTTCCCTAAGCCCAAGAGGCGAGAACTTTCAGCCCGCGAAGCAGCTTCCCGCTTCGCTGACCGCCCCACTTACAATTACCCCTCCTCCCAAGGCCCCAATCGACCTTCCTATCTGGGAGTCGCTAGTCGGCATGCCCCTCACAGGGAAGCAACTCACGCCACCCCCACGCCCACCACCTCCTACGATGAGACGACTCCCTCCCGACAAACAAAAGCAATTTTTGAACAACTTCGTAATTTCAATGCCAATGCCGAACTCGTCCGCAATATTGAAATAATCATGAACGCCAAAGCCACTAATATCACACCCGTTAATGTCTAAACCCAGATTCCAACCCACCACTTTGCAGACGGCTTTTTGGAACGCCAACGGCCTTTCAGCCAAACGAAATGAACTTCTCGCGTTCGCGCACGATCACGACCTTGACGTAATCTTGGTCAACGAAACCCACTTCAGAGCTGGCCAACTGGCAAAACTCCCTTGCTATTCACTTTATAGGAATGACCGTGACGGACGCGGCGGCGGAACCGCAATTTACGTAAAATCATCCATCGAACACGTCGCAATACCGACCCCCGACCTAGAGTACCTTGAAGTCACCACGGTGAGCATCCACACCGCACATCACGGTTGGTTGCAAATCTCTTCCGTCTATAATCGCCCTCAGCAACGCATCCTCAAAGAGGACCTAGAAACCCTCCTCGAAGGCCCCGACGCGAAGATCATCGCCGGCGATTTCAATGCTAAACACTCCAACTGGTTGTGTAAACACACAAACCATGTAGGACGTGACCTTCTTTCACTAGCAAATGAGCTGGACTTCGCGATCATCGCTCCCACCTCCCCCACCCACTTTTCTAACGCAGGTACGCCGTCCATTCTGGACATAGCCATTTTCAAAGACGTACAACTCCAATACGACATCTCCACCAGCGAAGAACTAAACTCAGATCACTACCCGGTCCTCCTGACACTTGGACCGCTCTTACCCCCAAAAGGCCCTCCCACGAGAACGACAACAGACTGGACCTCTTTCAAAGACACTCTGTCAAAAAACCTTGGACCAATCCCATTCTTTCAGTCCCCCACTGACCTAGACCAATTCATTGCCAATTTCCAAGACAACATCAAAAAATCCGTTGACGAAACTTCATTTGAAGTCAACACCACGGACGTCAGAGACAAACTCACTCCCTCCCTCAAAGATCTTATCAGAGCCAAAAACCGAGCGAGGAAACTCGCCCGGCGAACTCGCAACCCTGATGACCAAAGGTCATACAACCGGCTCAAAGAGCAAGTAGACGTTAAAGTCAAAGAATTTCATGACAATGAATGGTTAGACACTATTAACTCCCTATCATTTAAAGACATGTCCGCATGGCGCATGGCCGCCGCCCTCCAGGGGAAAAAGAAAGTCACCATCCCAATTCTCTCCCGCCCTGACGGCACTATTGCCCGGAGCGATCTTGAAAAGGCTGAAATCTTCGCCGACAGCCTCCAAGCTCAATGCTCCCCCAACACCACAAGATTAGACCAAGACCATATTAATTCGGTCGAAAATTATGTCACCACCACCCTAAACACCTCCGATGACTCACATATCACCCCCGCCTCCCTTCTGGAGGTCACCATTGCCATTAAACGCCTCAAAAAGAGGAAAGCCCCAGGTCCCGATGGCATCACCAATACCGCCCTCAAAGAACTCCCCCAAAAAGCCAAAGTTGCCATCACCGGCATAATTAACGCATGTTTTCGACTCAACTACTACCCACAAATATGGAAAACCGCTGACGTAGTGGTAATCCCCAAACCCGGTCAAAATCTCAAACTTCCGAAAAGCTATAGACCAATCAGCCTGCTCCCTTCCATCGGAAAAGTAGTTGAAAAAGTCATTCTCACCCGTCTCCAAGAAGCCATGTTCGATAACAGTATTATTCAAAACGAACAATTCGGCTTCCGTGCTGGACACAGCACGACCCACCAAGCCCTCCGATTAGTTGAGCACGTCACGCAGGCACTCAACAAAAAAGAATTCACCGGTTTAGTGCTACTCGACGTATCGAAAGCTTTCGATAAGGTCTGGCACGAAGGCCTCCTGTTCAAAATGCTTCAATCCAAAATTCAAATTCCACTAGTCCGACTTATTGCCTCCTACCTTTACGACAGAAATCTCCAAGTCAAACTCATGAACACCAGATCCACAAAGCGCCCCATCACCTCCGGGGTCCCCCAGGGATCGATCCTTGCAGCTTCATTGTTTAACATCTTCATGAGCGACATTCCAACCCCCTTAGATCCCGCAACAAAAATTTCACTATATGCAGATGACACTGCAATATACTGCCATGTAATCCTGTTTAATTGTAAATTGTAATAAACAAAATTACAATGACACTTATTAAAAAAATGCGCCAGCTAACAAATGAGACACTCAGGGTCAAAGGTGGATTCCTATACTCAATTGCAACTCTCACACGTCGACTTACTGAAGATCTTTCTTATAAAGATTATTAGCTTAAGTGAATACGAAAATTGTATATGCCTTCTCTGTGATCCAATACTGCAAATTTTTGAAATTAAACGCATACGTAGCCAAGTGAAAAACAATGTAATTTATTGAACATAATAAATTTTTGAAAAACAAATATTGGTTTTATCATTAACAAATTAAATTGTACACACGAAATAATTTTAAATTTATAAACCCCCAATGTTTTGTATAACCGAACTAAATAGCGCAATAATTCGTCTATTTCGAATAAAGAAATTTTACGCACAAAAATTCTTACCCGGGTGTATTCGTTCTTTCGTACTCGCACTATCTCGGAGTTGCACGTGTAGCGTTGTGGTCTTCGTTTTTGATACAGCTTCCAAAATTGAATCAACCAAATGAGTAGAAATGACCTTTGAACCAATCTTCGATCTCGGACCGTCCAATCAATTACAGGTAAGTTGATTTTCTTAATTTTTTACTATTAATATCATTAATTTTTACCAATTCCCATAAATTCTCAATTGTTCCAATTTTTCTCGAATCACTTTTTTGTTCCAATAACCAAAATCTCCAATCTTAATTATTAAACCGTAGAAATAATTATTCCATAAATTTCCAGAATATTTTCTCTCTCCACAATTAGCTTGGTAGTTTCAACTAAATTAACTAAATCTTCAAGTTAACCTTATAAATTACTCAAAAAATAATATCTCTTCGCATTATCAGCTCACTGACTATTCACTTTCAAAACGTCTTTCCACAACCATGGACGAGACGCCACTCTCCAATACGTCCTTCCGTCGCCGTAGGCGAGGCTCGACTCTTTCAATTTTCCAAAATTGTTCTAACGCTATCACTCGCGCATGCACCTTTTGAACCGTCACTTATTTTAAATTCAAAATCCTATTTTCACAAATAATTCAATTAACTTAATTTGTTTTTCTATTTCCTTGAACAAACTATTACCAATATTTGTATTTTTACATCCTGTTTTTGTTTTTCAGGGTTAGCAGCGTATGCATCTTTTGTTTTCTGAGGCAAAGCAGTCAAGTACATTTAAGGATCACGGAAAACCCAGATACAACTATTTTACTGACAATTTTAGTCTGAACAAATGAAATGAACTCATGAGCGTTGCAATCTTTGAAGAAATGACCCAAAATCATCCCTTATACTGAGTAAACCATAACAATACACATCCTCAATCCACCCGGACATAGCCACAACCCACCTCCAGGAGGCGATCACCGATCTCGGAAGGTGGTACGAAACTTGGCGCATCGAGGTTAACTCGAGCAAAAGTTCCGCGATCATGTTTCGAAATCGTTGCAAGCCTCACAACTCCAGTGTCTGGATGTTTGAGGAGCAAATCCCCTGGAAAACCAAGGTCAAGTACCTTGGCATTACCATGGACCGGCGCCTCAAATGGGACGCTCACATTTCCTCCGCAACCGGTAAAGCCAAATGCCTCTTCAATAGATTGTTCGTCCTCATGAACGCAAAAAGTACCATGTCCCCCGCTAACAAACTAAGATTATACAAAGCCATAATCCGCCCAACAATGATTTATGCCTCCCCTGTCTGGGGATATGCACGCCCCAGGGCCATAAATAAACTTCAAGTCATCCAAAACAAAAATCTCCGAGCTATTTTCAGCGCCCCCTATTACGTCACTAACAGGCGACTACATGCAGACGCCAAACTAGACCTCATTAACACTCTTAATCGTAAACATGCCACCAATCTCTACAACAAATCCAAATTCTCAGAAAACCCACTAGTAAATCAACTAGGTCAATACAACCCAGCCGACTTTTTCATTCCCCGTCCCAAATCACTCCTGACCACGGACAACTCCTGACCATAACTCACCCCCACACAGACTAATGTATGTTCACAGGTTTAACTTACACAAATTCTCTTCGAAAGTGAATTTATTCACTAGATTTGTGTAATTTTTCGATCAATTTTCACAAGATTCGATAAATCACCCCCCATAGTATCACTATAATCCCACTAGTCGCCAAATCTGACTAGTTCCAACTAGAAGCCAATCACTTCGAGGTCATCAATAGAAATTAATTCATAATTTCTTTCTTCGAATTAGGGACTCTACTATATCGGCAAACGTAAAAAATTTTCTTTTTCTTCTCATATTACATTTTCACAGTCACAGCTCAGGTTTTTACCAGTCAGTCCGCCAAGCGCCAATTCCCAGAGACCCACCGGTCTCTATAAATTCCAATGTCATTAATGTATTCTTTCAGATGAAGGAGAAGGCCGGCTGCGCCGGGATGCTCCATCAAATACATATCAGGTAAAGGTAAAGGTTCGCACCGGCAGATGCAGCTCGACGGTCCTACATGTAACATCGCTTATTTTTTGTTTTTACGCGATTTTTTGGGGGTGAAACGTAATAGTATACTGCCCCATACCGCAACTATACTTTTTAATGCTATTTCGAGGGTCTCTCACATCCCGGTTGCATAGATCCCGGTGTTCTTGATCGGTGGCGCTTCTCGTATGTTTAGCCTAGTAACCAGAGTCAAATCCGCCCTGGAGGGGTGCAGAGCGGAGCGGAGCGGAGCGGCGCCCCGTAAGGGTAGGATTTGACGATGGATTACCCTCCTTTTCGAATGCACACCCCTAAAATTGGAAGGCAAAAAAAATTTAATTTTTTCACTTTTTAGGCAATACACGAGTTATTTTCCATTTTTTTGATTATATTTATTACTAATATCTACTAATCACACCCCCATCTATCCGAATTTCAAAGAAAAATTCAAATCGGACCGAAAAAATTTCACTCCATTCCAAGGGACTGTAACCGGATATATGTGCAGACCCCGGGTTCGACCGGCTACATGAATTTACTTTCCCTTCTTTTCAAAAGTCGATATTTTGGTTATTTTGACCATATTCTCCCTTTTTTTCCTTTCATTAGACAAATATAAGCCTGTTCTCTAGTGTGTAGCTGAAGAAATTTTTTTCGACTAGTCAGAGTTAGATAACTGCGCCCGAAAATTCATCCAATCTACCTGCGATTCGAACTAGCATTCAACCAGCTTTGACTCATTATCTTGAGACAAACCTGTCGCGGATAGGTTGCACGTGCTTCTAATTAAATCAATAAAGCAATAAATTGTTTTAACATCATTGCTCAAGAAGCTCCTGCATAACTACGTACAGTAGAACTCCACTTATCCGAATCAATTGCGACCGGACCCCATTCGGATAATCAAAAATTCGTATAATTGGATTTTTTCCGAAAAAAGCGTACTGTATGGATTTTTGATTAATTAGATGAAAAGGCAACACTTTTATATGATATATAGCGTATTTACAAGTGCTGTACAAGTGTATGTATTGTAAATGAAAGTCATTGCTTGCTGAAAATCTCGGTCAAATTAAGTTGTTTGACTCTCCGTTTTCGGGCAGCCTTGTCGCGCATCCGTTGACAGTGAGAAGTTGCATGTGATCACACTCGGGCTGATGCAAAATCATTATTTTGCGAATCGCACTACGTTTCAGCCTTAAATTTTTTTTCTGAAAGCGATTTGGATAATCAGCGATTCGGATAGTCGGAGTTCAGATAATTGGAGTTCTACTGTATTTTACATTTTGAACGTTTAGCAAGTTGGTATGCTAAAAAATATATTCTTTAATCTGGATTCGAACCCCAGCGAATTAGCTGTGAATACTCGCGCTTTTGCAACTGCGTTACCGAAAGAATTACTGGTTACTGTACGGTTAATGTAACCACTCGAAACTAAATTTCTTCTGCTACACACTAAAGAACACAGTTAATATAACAAATTCTCAAAATATTAGGTTAGAATTTGTTATCAAAATTTTGAAATAATCGATTTTGAAAAGTACGGAAAAGTAGCATAAATCATGCAGTAGACCCCGGTGATGCCACATTCATCGGCCGGCCGGCGCATTTTGTTGACGGTACGTGCACTGGGATATACTCTTACACTTAGAAAATTTCGCACCGGCAGATGCAGCTCGACGCTCCTACATGTAACATCGCTTATTTTTTGTTTTTACGCGATTTTTTGGGGGTGAAACGTAATAGTATACTGCCCCATACCGCGACTATACTTTTTAATGCTATTTCGAGGGTCTCTCACATCCCGGTTGCATAGATCCCGGTGTTCTTGATCGGTGGCGCCTTCTCGTATGTTTAGCCTAGTAACCAGAGTCAAATCCGCTCCGTAGGGGTGCAGAGCGGAGCGGAGCGGAGCGGCGCCCCGGAGGAGTAGGATTTGACGATGGATTACCCTCCTTTTCGAATGCACACCCCTAAAATTCGAAGGCAAAAAAAATTTAATTTTTTCACTTTTTCGGCAATAACCGCCTTATTTTCCATTTTTTCGCGAATATTTATACTAATATCTACTAAGCACCCCCCCCCCCTACCCGAATTTCAAAGAAAAATTAAAATCGGACCGAAAAAATTTCACTCCATTTCAAGGGACTGTAACCCGATACATGTGCAGACCCCGGGTTCGACCGGCTACATGAATTTACTTTCCCTTCTTTTCGAAAGTCGATATTTTGGTTATTTTTCAAAATTTCTCGCAAGTTATTTTTTCTATAGCCTAAAATAAGCCCATTCTTTAGTGTGTAGCTGAAGAAATATTGTTTCGAGTGGTTACATTAACCCAACAGTCGCCGAATTACTTTATGTAGCGCTCAACATCTACATAATAGCCCCTACACACGATCCGATTTCTAGGTCCAACTTGAGACCCGACCAGATTGGAGATTGCCTCCACACGATCCGACCGCGTTGGAGTTTGCCTCTACACGATCCAATCTCGTCGGCCCGACACCAGCTGCGCCTGATATTATTTCGAACTTAAAATTTATTCTTGTATTAAATATAATGATTAAATAATTCGTAGTGTTTGGGAGAAAACTGATACGTGCAAAAGTAATGTTTTTCAGTACCTATATCTGTTCAATATAGTAAAGTTCAATATCGTTCAAAAAAAAGTAAAATATCAATAAAAGATCAATTTATTTTTATTTATTCATTTATTAATTATGTACTTAGAATGTAATAATAATGTTTAATAATCCAGTAATTAATAGAATGTAATAATAATAATAATGTTTATTAATCCAGTAATTTTTTGAAATTAATAACTGTCATATTTGTACCATATGTTTAAACTTATCAGTTTTCTCCCAAATACCACGGCATTCATTCTCTTTAAAGCTTTGAACCGATTAACATGGCTCCGAATTTATCGAAATTTAGTATAGCAGGAATTGCGCTATGGTCAAAAAATGGTTACGCGATCGAAAAAAATTCAGCGTATAGAGATAATAACAAACAGTTACGCATTTTTTAAATTTTGTATTATGTTCATCAATCAAATATATAACAAGTGCTTTCTATAGAAAACTATAAAAATGCTATATTTTGACATGAAATAATTTTCAATTTGTTATCGAGTTATTATAAAAATATTTTATATGAAAATATTTTATATGAAAGTGAAAATATTTAAATATTATTCGAGAAACCCTTTTAGACGTTTCATATCTTTTCGTGAGAACTACAAAAATTATCACCTATAATTACATTTTGAAATCCTAAATTTTTTTAAATGATTATTTAAAACATAGATTTTGGTCAGATTATTACCTCCACTTTTCATTATAATTATAATTATGCATTATAATTTTAATATTTCGTGTGATATTTTGAAGGTATTTAATAAAAAAATAATATGCTTTTATAAAGTAGGTAGATAACAAGTCGGCTGGGTTGGTGGGTATGGACCTTCCTACATGATCCGACAAGGAATGGCATAAAAAACAGTTTTTATCAAGATTAGCTCGCCTTATCTGCGATCCGACAACGCTCCACACGGTCCGATCTCGCCAAATTCCAACGCGGTCGGATGGCTACATCGGTGACTACATTTCCTACAAGGAAATGTTGCGAAATTTGTAGGACGACAAGCCTCCACACGGTCCAACTTGAGACCCGACCGACGAGATTGGATTTTAGTACCAACCAGATCGGATCGTGTGTAGGGGCTATAAAATATATGCGTGACTAATTCTAGGACTGCTACTAACGCTTTTATTTGTTTTATCCATTTTAATGAACTAATGAACATTATTTCCCCATGAACAATGAAATTTGAATTGATTTCATATGCTCATATGAGCACATAAATATTCTGCAGTATTAATATCAATAAATTAATAAGGTATTTTTAACGTTCGCTGAGTCAGAACTTTGGGTTTATATCGAAATTGAATAGTAAAATTTTTGTAAAGAATAAATCAATCTATATTTAGTATATTTTATTCTTCCATTGCCTATCCGTTACCGGATGTTGACGACCTCTCTCTGTTATGCAGTATTTTAGTATACAGGATGTTTAATGTAAAAAATTAAACATAGTATTTAGACCATCCTGTATATAAGAAATATTATAAAAATAAAGTACATTTATACATTCTTCAATTCTGTTGACCAAAAGAAATAAGTTGGTCAACAGAATAGCAACGTATTGTAAATATAACAATTAAATCTATTAATTTTATAAATAAGCAATTGAAAATGTAACATTTCAACTTTTTTTTTTATTAACTCTACGAATACAGCAATTTGCCCGGAGGCATTAGGCTTCTCATCTGACAATATAAATAATAACATGAAGATAATTATTCCATTGAACAATTTCTATTAAATTAACTAATAACCTCGAGTAACATTTAAACTAATCACATGTAAAAAAATGTGCTTAGGTCATATTTCTATAAATACTCTGTACAAATGTAAATAAATGGAATTACCACAAAAACGTGTTTGTGCATAAGTTCCACAGGAATATGTATATATCAAACTACTCGCTAGAAGGTAACTTTCGTATTTCAAGTTATCCCAGGAGGAATTTCTTTAAGGGTGTTCATTTAACAACTAAACATAAATTTTTGTAGCCGAAAGAAATGTTAATATCAATGTGCAATCTCGTAAGGCAAGCGCAGCGATTTAAACAAGAAAACATTCTTCTAATGCACAATTAAAGCTTTAGAAAAATCTAATGGATTGAAATAGGAATAGCATAGAAATCACAGTAACCTCACAAAGGTCGTCTGCTATTATCTGAACCATTTTTACCATAATAAAAGGTAGGAGTGGCGCTCTTACTTATCATTAACATCTACCCCCCAGCCCTACACGTTTAACAATCCCTTTGACCGAAGTGGACCGCCGCTTCACGACTGATGCCCGATTTCTTCACTAAACTTAATCTATAGTTATCTTGGGGACAACTTGATTCGATAGATATCTGTAAATTAAAACAAATTTTGGTTTTCCTCATGTCACGGATGCACTTAAAAGTTAGGTTATTGCATAAATTAATGAAAATGCTGTGTTGCCAAGTCAACTTTAAGTTATTTATCCTTTACTTGACTCCTACTTTTATTAGAGTGAAAAAAATCTTTTTTTTTGTTCGTGAGATAAACTTAACTTATGGTTAGTTGTCAGGAACTTTGTCTAAACGTGAAGAAATCGGGCAACAGTGTAGCTGGTAATTTAAAATACCTGCAGAGGGTGTCGTACGATCGTTTGAGATTGTAACATAATATAGCGTTATCAGCTTCAAGCTAATAGTGGATACAAAACTGACATGATATTAAAAATAATGGTTGTATTCAAAATCTCAGTAGTAACCAATATTTACAAAAATGTAAATGTGAGTCTACATCGACTCCTTTCAGTGACACACAAATGCAGATCATTGTTAAATATATAATTAAGGTTAATAACCCCTTATCTCCCCTATAGATCTGCCATAATCACGTTCGCAATATTCTATATTACAGATAGATCAATTTTAATCACATAAAATCACCATCTGCACAGCAGTAAACATTTATAGATAAATACACATTTGCAAACTGGTTTCTTAGAGAGATATTATAAGGACCACATTTCTACGCACATAACCAAAACGATTCGTTAATTCATAGCACTTAAAAACCATGGAGAGGACAGTTCGTAGTAATTCATCTTCTCATTTAAGGATGACTGATAACTAAAATGGCGGTGTCAAATTATCGAATGAACGAAATGAACGCTAACCTAGCTACCTAAATGCTGATTTTCCTTAAGAAACCGAATTAATCGAAGAAAACCCAGCATGCCAACTTTGGCAACCAACTTCCAAATCGAACTTTCCGATAATGTGTTTTTATAAAGTTTCATTTATTATAATTCTCAAGAGTTAAAAATCATTTTATAGTTTTATATTGGAGCGCAACCTTATTTGGAGTGTAACCTTCGATTCCAGACTTTAACGGATACCAACCAGTAACCTTCATTAATGGGGAGTAAGGGATACATTTATTTAAGACCAAGTTCGTTTTGTGATTTATATTTCAAAATCATAATAATTTTAGTTTAAATCCATATATTTATTTACATTTATTAAAGTCGGCGGTAAATTATCTCTATTCATTATTCTGATAATTTTCTAGTGGAATTTAAAAATTCCCAATAGTTTTCAGGAAGTGACATCTAATATTGGGGGGAGCGAGAGATACGAAGGAGACAGATAGAGGTAGAATAATTTTCTCCTGCAAGAATTGGTGTAACGCAGAATAATTTAGTTAAGAGTTGGAAATTCATATTTCTTTACCAGCACTTTTGGGATCATCTACTTTTTATTCGAATTTGGAGGTATATTGATGGTTTTTTTTGGTCAATATAATCTATAGCCACTTAAGTGGGATACAATGCAATACACTGATTTGAGCTTGTTGGAATTATTACAAACACATCACGATTTAGTACTTATGGTTCCTAGTACATATTTTTGGAAGTATCTATACTGATTTGTTATTTACGACGTAGCTTCTTTTATTCTGTTGGTCTGAAGATAAACGTTTACTAAAAATTATTTTTGGAAGTTAAGATACAATTTGGAGGTTGGAAATACGAGTTTTACCTGGTTAATCAAAGAAAAGTTGGTTTATCCGTTGATTTGGGTATTGTTGTTAGTTGGTTCGATCAGAGTACTTTTTGGAAGTGATTGGAACTTCTCCACGCTGTTGTTGGTTTGTTTTCTGGGTTTTAAGCAGTCCCAAGCTGTTAAGCACTACGCACGCTATATTTGAAGACTAGGCGATTCGAGTATTTGCTTTGTTTGGTAGCCCAGTGGCGTGGAATTTGCAGCGGCGTAGCATAGAGGCGGAACCACCGCAATATAAGATAAGTGAACATTGTTTTGTTTTATTGTTTTATAAACTGTCTATTTGCGCTATTCGATTGTTCTGGGTCAAGAACAAGAAGAGATATATTTTTTTTTGACAACCTAACTTTAATTTTTGATTGATCGATAAGTACGCAGAACCAGCGTACTTGTAAAGATTAGTGTGAAACGCCAACAGATCTGTTCCGCGTGCAAAATTATTTGGTTAATAATTTAACTTTTTGGTTTGTTACACCATTATATATATTGCACTGTACTGGGATCTCCAGCAGATAAAATCCTCGAACGACAGGTCCATCGTTTATCGCATGTTGGTTCGTACAAGAACAATTTCATTTTTACCAGTTTGTTGCTGCAAACCATTTTTAAGGCTTTTATTTTCTCAACATAATCCCAGATCCATGACATCTGAGAATTCAGCCTCATCAGCAATAACAAAGACCCAAAATTGTATGCAGGGGTCATTGACCTATAAAAACAAATTATGTCAGATTTTGCTCTAAATAACTATTTTTACTCATAAAGGAATTCATACTTACATTTCACATTATTATGAGCTTACTATTTTGCATATCTGTTATGAATTTAAATTATTTTTGTAAATTTGTTCACTAAGGTCGATTTTCGCATACCGCGATAATTAAAGTAATTGGTTAATTGACTGTTAATTAAAATTGTGAATGATCTAAAACTGAAACAGTGTTGATGTGATTTATAAAATAATCAACAGTTTACCACGTACCTTTCAAGAACGAAGAGAAGCCGCTCTATTTTAAAATGATAAAATTTATTAGGTACTCAAATTCCATCACTTCCGGTGATGATAAGGGAATTGCTATAAAAGCAAACGAATTCCGCACTCGGAGTTAGTTAGTATTTCTCCGTACTCGATTTAGTTATTTTTCGTACTTCAACCAGTTGATTTATTTGATGAAAGTTTGTTTTCGCTTTGAATGGAGAATTTCTTATTGACAGTTGGTACTAAAGTTCAATTGAAGAAGTTGGAAATTATTTTTGTGTTTTGGGATAAGTTTTTGATTTGCAAATTAGCAATTAATTGTTATTGCTTATGCCATTATTGGATGTTTATCGTACAGCGATTTGTTAATTTTGTGGCAGTTAATTAAAAATAGAAGTGCAAAAAGGCTGACGTGGCGAAAAAAAAAATGACGTGGTAGAAGTTTTTGAGGTTATCTACAAAGATAAAATTAATTTTTTTGGAAAGTCAACAATTACTAATAATTTGGAGGCTCGGTTAATCATTCACTTACCTGAAGTTTTATGGAGCTTTGATGAAGTTACTTTTTCGTGTTGTTGCTTTCACCCTATTAATTTTTACTTTACTTACTGTAAAATCCCTTGGCTAGCTTTTTTACGGTGACAATAGAACATCTTAACTCAGGTGCAGGCAGTAGATTTGTACTAACTTCCAAGACACAAGAAAACACGAGAATGTGAATAAAAATATTTAATTTAATCTAATAACAACCTTCCAGGACCTAAAAGTCCTGGATCGATACACCAAAAAGAATCCAAATTTTACAAATGAACCTAATGCTACCATATACAAAATTATACCTTAAAACAAAACAAATTATACAAAATGAACAAAATTATACCTTAAAAACTATCAGCTTACCCTAGTTTAACGTAACAAACAACACCTAATTGCCATTATCATCACTTAACAAACAACACCTAATTGCCCTTATCATCACTTAACAAACAACACCTAATTGCCCTTATCATCACTTAACAAACAACACCTAATTTCCCTGAACACGGCCAAATCGAAACAGATGCTGCAGATGGACCAGTCTTGGAAATGACCTCCTTGTCGTTGCACTTTAAGGCTTGGTGAATCCTCAATTATAGATTAATTTATTTTATTTAAAATTTACGAACTCAACCATTCGATAGTTTATTAACTTGGATTATTTTAATTCAAAGGTAGATTGTTTTTGTTCAATTGAATTCTCGAAGGTTTTCGTACTTGTATTTAATTTAAATACGAATTATTTATTGTTTTCTTTTTCTTATTCAAACTCATAAAACGTATACGAACTTTTGCAGAATAATCAATATTTTTATTTAATTAATTATTGATCATACCAAATTTGCACTGTAATTTTCCTAAATTTGTTCCAAAACTTAACCAAAATTTCCTAATTTACTCGACCTAATAATGGGCACAGTGGCATGAATCTTTTCATGTCCGCGTTGTCTTGGTTCGACCTGCACTGACTAATTTTTGGTCTCCTACCCTTACATCTAACTTTTTAATTTAGGGGACAAACATAATCGCCTCTCTATTCAACAAAGAAATCACTTCCTTATTAGTTGACCATATGTTTAAGTTTTACAAAACTGACCGAAGTTTCTTTGATTATCTCCGGCTACTATAAATTTTTGGGTCTTTAGGCGCTGTACACCGTATTTTTAGTTTAGAAATATATGGAGCATTACATCGTAATACGCCCTTTCAGAAAGGCCGTTTCTTTGTTTCACCGCACATGTGTGAAAATGCAGCTGGTCAAGTGGCGGCGTTTTAACGTAATCTAATCCCAAAATGCCATTTAAACTTGAAACTAAATATTTTTACATTGACTACATTTAGTTAATTTTGTGAATAACGATATTTTTAACTTGAAAACACATGCATGACAAATCTGGACAAAATTAATATCTTTTGGTCCCAACTGCCCCAAAATTTAAGTACTTTATTCACAAAATATACTTTTTAAAAACAAATGCGATGCACACCCTGATTCTACATTCTGAAATTTTAAAATAAATAAACCGTGAAGACCACAGTCGTAACACAGTGGTGGATTGGATTTTTCGTCGACTTTCAGCAACAAGTGTTTTCACATTCAACCGCGAGTTTCAGTGTCATTTGAGGAATTTGCATACATTAAATTATACCAGTGCACAACAAACAAAGGTAACATTAACCTAATTTTTACTTTTAAAACTGTTTATTTACTTAAATTACGTTTCGGCCGTTTAATAGTGCGAAATGATAAACAATTTATTTCATTCATTTTGTTTACTTTTATAGGAATTGTAAGGTTGAATTCTGTGATTGTCTCACATAATTTGTTTAGGTTTGGTATTGTTATTATTAAAACCAATTTAATTGTTAATGAGGTGTTGAATTTTTATTTATTCATGAATATGCAAAGCCAGATTTTCAGAGGTGTATTGATAATTTGCTTAATTAGATTCGTGGTAGACCCACAAATTGGAGATATGTTGGCGTTTGTTGGCCACTTCCAAGCTATCGGTACAAGTTTTCGGGGATTTTGTTTGTATGGGACAAACGGTACAGTTAAAGGCATTTTTAAAACATTTCGTACTGAGCCTATAATTAGATTAAATAAGGCTGCGATGTGCGACCTATGTACAGGGTGCTGCATTGCACCGGGGTCGCTGCCGTTTAGTTTTATCGTTGGAAGTTCGAAGTGGTTCCATCTTGGTGGAATTTTTATATAACCACTCGAACGTTCCGTTGGTGGATTTTCGGGGGGTAATTCTTGGTGGCGGTGTCGTGCCACTGTCTGTAGTCTGGTCAGCTAATGCACTTAACATCCGACATCGCTTATGTCATTGCCTTCCGACAATGCACATCTTATTGTTTATTTTATCTTATTGTTGTTGATTTTATTTTTGTGTGCGTTTCCTTGAGTTTCTCCGGGGCGTTCTTTTGACACGACCCACGGCCTTCGCAGACCGACGTTAACATCATACGAGCTAGTTTACCTAAGATCAGGGCCCCACGCAAATTAAAGTGGAGGGTTTTACCTTCTGCGTGGACGTTATCTGTTCCGAGCTATCCTCTTTTAGGGATAGTGAGGACAGATTTTGTTTCATGATTTGCATGTTTTTCTGATTGACCATAGTTTCTTTATTTTTAATAAATTATAATAATTAAATATAGTACTTCATTTATGCTTTTGTTTGTTTCAATATAAGCTTTCACGATTCAGATAACACCAAGAGTTGGGAGCGGGAAAAATCGTGTGGCGCCTGGTAAGCTTTTTTTTATTATTCAATTTTGAGCAACCTTCACCCTGAGCTCTCACTAACTAGCCGAAGCTCTGCTACCATAATAACACACGCCACACGTTTTTATACGTAGATGGTTGCGGTGGCACAAGTTACGCTATAGGAGGACAGCTAGCTGAGCGAATGCTAAATTCCATTCTTAGAATACAAATTTGGTCAGATCCCAAATAAAGACCACTCTTTACACATCATACTAAATTGATACCAACCTTGGGCCTGCTCAACTTTAACAGGACGTAGATTCCTTCGAGCAAAATAATGCTTTGCAATAGTGCTATAATTACCGAAATTATAAAAGCAATACCCGTCATATAAGCCATCCATATTCCATAATAAACTAAATATGTCATGCATGCCACAATATGTAGGGTTATCAATGCCCTAAAATTTCTATTAATTGTACAAAAATTATAAGAAAAATTTAAAACAAACTTACCAGGATAACCAAACCAAGTCGAAACTAACAATCTTGTAAATGTTAAAATTCTTTGTGCTAAAAATAGATAATCATTATGGTAATTCACTATTAACGTTTTAATTAATTACCGAAATAGTATGGTAAACATTAGGTGAAATAAAAAAGATAAAATAGAGGCTATTACGGCTATTTTTATTACTGTGAAAAGTTTCAAATTTCCCGCATTATAACTTGCGTATAGATTCAGTTTTGGAAAACCATAAAATATTAAAGTGAACAGCATTGTTGTGTAAATAGCGGACAACACCAAAGTTAGTCGTTCGATGTAGGTTAAATCGTATCCTTGATATCTAATTAAAAAACGTATTAAAGAATACAAAATAATATTCTCAAAGTTTACCGTTTTATAATATTCCAAGTATGGTAATATCTAAAATAAACGAACAATTTGTTTGTCCAATAATAGGATGTACCAGTATCTTGCACTGAATCTGTAGGTTTTAATGATGCATAATTTGCGTCACCTCTAATCACGCAAAACCATTTTCCAACGTTAAAAAACCATTCTTTGCTCAGTTGCAAATCTCGAACACGAATCCAATCGCAATACCTAAGAAATTGTAACCAAACATTAAGTATACCTATTTATTAGAATATTTTAGTTTTACCACGAAGGTTCCAAACCAACGCAATCATGCCACACGTAAATTTCACACAAATCATCCAAATGGGTTTCGGTTGTTATTACGAACCAATCTTGACATCCTCTTTGCAGCAACTTTTTATCAGGATCGGGATAATTTAAAGTGTGAGACTAAATCATTGAAATTATGTATTATTTGGTAATAAGAAGAATGGATTATTATTACCCTACTGCTACGTTCTATGCCAAATAATTTAATTCCAATATTTGATGTGGTTCCAGCTTTAACCATGTCACCAGTTTTAACGATTATCAAGTATCCATATAATTCTGTGATTATGTTATCACTTGCGAAATATATCTGGTGGAAAAATAAAGGTAGAATTTTCGTGATAAACAAAATATTATTTTACCGTTCGACGTGTAGTACACATAATTCCAAGACATAACGCGCTGCAGTAACATGCAAAAACTGCGAATATGAAGAACATTATTGTAGAATTTACAGAGGTTGCCAATAGGATAGGTATTTTATAGTACGGATCGTTTCTGAATATGACAGGGTTATATTGATATGCGTAATGTCCCTGATCGTTGCATAAGCAGTGCATTTGTTTCATATTTACTTTTGGTCCGACCTGCAAATCACATTGAATTTTAATTTATAGCACCTGTAGTCGTAGACATCGAATTGCATCGAAATTTTATTCTATGACGAACGTTGAGACATTCCAATGCTAGCATTCGTCACTGGTTCAGAAATTACAGTAGAAGAAGTAAAGGAAGCAATATCACTCATAAACGACGGAAAAATTCCAGGTCCAGATGATACAAATGGGGAATGTTTGAAGTAATGAATGATTCAAATGTCCAAAGACTGACCTGGATATTGAACAAGATACAGGCAACATCCCCAAAGAAGTGTAATGAATGTATAACAAAAAGTCTTATGAACCACCTACTATAAACATTAATAAAAATCATATGGTGAGCACCCAGTTCGCATTTATGAAAGCAACCGGAACACTCAAGGCGTTGTTTTGTACGTAACTATAAATTCAACGATGCAGAGATGTGAAGTATGATGTGCACATGTGCTTCCTAGATTATCAAAAGGCTTTTGACAGAGTCAAGCACCAGAAGCTAATACCGATGATAAGAATAATAGGAATAGACGATAAAGACCTGAGAATTACAGCAAATATGCAATGAAAGCAAACTGCTCATATTAGACACAAGGGTGAGCTATCGAAAGAGATAGAAATCCAACGATGTGTTTGCCAGGGTTGCATACTATCAACATAATATATTCGGAAGAAATCTTTGGTCACAAACTGGAAAATTTATCGGTAGGAATACAATTAAACGGAGAATGAATCAGATTTGCCGACGACAAAGTAGTGATTGCGGAGAGTCTTAAGGATTTGCAAGATTTGATGGGCAGCGTGATGGATATGAAGATATGTAAAAATCCCATACCATACCATAATCACAAGGATAATTATAACTATGATAATCAAAGGACAATTGGAAAGGGTTGAAAAATTTGTTTAATTTTGTAGTAAAATCAACGACTAGTGGGATCATGCATTGAAGATCAGATACTGGATCTAAAAGGTAAGAATTGCATTTATATAGATGGCTAAATTGCTAAAGAACCTGGATGTTAACATAAAGACTAGAATCAGACTCCTCCATTCCTACGTATTTCCGGTGTTCTTTTACGGTGTGGAAACATGAACATAGATAGAGGCATCGAGTAAGAAGCTTGAGCCATTTGAAATGTAGCTGTATCGACGGGTCTTGAGAATCTCATGCACGGTGCACGTAAAACGAATGAAGAGGTTCTGGAGTGAACAGGAAAGTTAAAAATTATGAATCATGTTCAGAGAAGGAAACTCAAATATTTGGGCCACATCATGAGAAACGGACAGCGACATGGGTTGCTTCACTTGATACTCTAGGGGGGAAAAGCTGATGGAAAAGGAGTAGGTACTAAGTAGGAGACGGATTTGATGGCTGAAAAACCTTAGAAGGTTGTTTGCAGCAGCAAAAACAACATGACTTTTCAGAGCTGCTGTCATCAAAGTCGTGATAGATGATATTATCACCAACATCCGGTAACGGGTAGGCACATGAAGAAGAAGAAGTCGTACTAGACTACACAATGTCTTAGTCGTTTATTGACGATTTGGACGGAAAACTACACATAATAAATATGAGGATCCACAAAAAGAGAACGGTCCAAAATCAAACTGAAGTGTGGTAAGGATAGGAATCTCTTGATCGCACAACCGGCAAGAGTGATGGAATTGTGATTGCCACTAAAGATGATAAAATGTGTTTAAAATCAAACTTACACGACATGAACCCGGATTCCATTTATGTACTGTTTTATCTAGGTGGAAGCATTCGGGAGATAAAAATCCTACATCGTAACTGACAGTAGCCGTACGAGTCCGCAAAGTTTCGACATCTTCTGGCAGAACGGCAATGTAAAGCCATCCGTCACCATAAGGCATCTGATCGAGTGGAAAAGGCGATATTATAATATTGTTATTTTTTGAAACTACGGTGTAATTTTTAACATCTTTATACGATGGTCTCGAATTGTACTTCCAGTGCACCTGCAACAATAATAATATATCAAAATATGACTATACGTCTGTTAATGGATACCTACCCTCAGTTTATTGTTATTCAAATTATCGAATTTGATCATTAAACTATCGCCTTGTTGAACAGTAACACGATGGATTGTCATTTGTGTTTCTATTATGTCGTCAGTCCATTCACTAGAAGGTGGCATCGTAACCGATTCTTTGGAGTATTCCAAACCTTCACTTTTAGTAATATAGAATTGTTCTGTATACGACTTAAGGCTTCCCCATTCGTTACTGCCAGTGTAAAAGGATTGTGATATCGTATTTTCGCTTTGGAATATTTGTTCATCGAGCCACCAGTAAGGGGTTAATGTATATAATATCACCTACATTGCAGAACTGTAACTAAATCAGAACTTTTCCCAATTATATCAGTACATACCACCGCATAAACAGGTTCATCCTTAAATTCTGCTATACCTTCAGAAGGTACAACGAAGGCATCTGCAAATCCAATACTTTTTGTGCTAAACTTATTTCCCTGCTCTGTCCCAAATTTAAATCTATTGCCACCGGAGCAAGTATATTCTCTGTATAACTCTCCGGGTGCTAAAGTCGCCGAATATGCAAGACCCACCACATGGTTAGTTTCTTCCATGGTATCTACTATTGGTATAAACTACAAATTCTTTATGTTATCTTAAGAGTTATGAAATATTATACTGACATGGTTAATAGCTTCGTCGTAATTTAACGAACTGAACTGTGCGTCATCGTAATTGGGATAATTTTCTGTTATGACTTGTATATCCATTTTAGGAAAATACTGAAGAAGGTCAAACACGGCATTTTCAACTTGTAATTCGCTCCTCATAGAATACTTATGCATTGAAGTAATATCTGTGATTACTCTTAAAATAAATACACAAAAACTCATATAATATGGTATACGGAAAACGAGCTACGTGGAAATACTAAGGATAACATGAAAATCTGACAATAAACTCGGATAATATAGTTTTTATTTACATGAGAAAAAAAAGTTCTTTCCTGGATGCCCCTAGTAATTAAGAAAAAATCACTACATCAACTTACTCCATTATTAACCTGGATCTAAGTTCTTGTGTCAAAAGATCAAGACGAGCCATTGTAAGCTCTAAGTGTTTATCAGCTAATTTTTTGGCCAATTTTATAACGTCGTGTGCAAGTGTTCTGTTATATTCCTGGTATATCGTTTTGAGCGCACCAGCGACAGCCAATACTCTGTCCGATGTGCTCAAATCAGCCTGTAAATTTAAATTGTAATATAGTACCAAATACTTTTAGTAGTAAGGTTATTGGATTATATTAATATTTGGTTAGGTTACGTTAGATTGAGGTCTCATTTCGGGTCTTACAAGGAGATGGACGATGATGTGTCGAAAGTGAACTTTGTAGCTTAACAGTTAACTCGAGTTAAAGCCAATGATGTCACTATCATCCTAATGGGACCAACAGGGGAAGAGTTGGTCAGATAAACAAAAGATATATAGGTTATAATGTGAACAATACAACAAATAAGAAAAATTAGAAAACCTCCGGCTATACCAAAATTAAGGTAACAGATGAATACCCTTGTACATAAGTTGATGGAAAAGATCTTAAAACACATACTGGAGAGTAGCATCGCAGGTGCTGAATTTCGCAATCTGACAAAAGTGGTAACCATCAAAGTTAGTAACATCAACGACATATCAGACACCAAAAAAACAAAGGAAAAGTTCACTACTAAGGAAAATCAGCAAAACTCGGAAAAGTCTAGTAATTTAAAATTTCTCAACTTTCGTTTTTGGAACAGTCAAGAAATTTTTAACTTTTAGCGCCAAGTAAGATAAATTAAAATTAAAAGTTCATTGCATTTATATAATCATGTTTTCCTTTTTGATTTCCAATATATTGAAGAAATCAAGGGAATTTTTAATTTTAGCCAAGGAAAAATTGGAAAAGATACTCAGGGAAATAGCTTTAAAAAAATTCAGTGGGAACCCTGAAGAAGTAAAGAACGCTCTCTAACAAAATGTCTGAATAGTTTATGACCGCAGAAAATTAAAACTAAACTAACCTTTAAATTAATAGTATTATTTTGTTGACCTTCCATAATTAATAACATGAAGAATAGTTGAGTTTGCGGTCAATTAAAACAAACGAATAGTTTGTCCGACGTTTCGGGTTCTTTATTAACCCATTTTCAAGGCTATCAAAAATATACAAAAATTAATACAAAAATTATAAATGATAAAATGAGAATATTGAAAATATTGAAAAATGTTACATGGAATACTAACCTAGAAGGAAAAAGGAGGTAAGAAAGTCATCTCCAATGGACGACCCTACCACGTTTTCGATAACCACACTAAAGTTTTTAAAAATTATATCTGCACTGCCATCTGCACAAGTGGCCTGCCGGATACAGAAGGGGGGGAAACAAGGGTAAAAACACTACGGCTCTTTGCAGACACATGGTTGAACATAACCATACAATTAACTTTGACAGCATTGACATTCTTGACAGGGAGAAAATAGACAAGAAGAGAAAAATTAAGGAGGCGATTCATATCTATTCGCATGGGTCTTCAATTTATTACAAGAGAGATGTTGAATCCTTTGACGGGGGCTACAAGCGTATCCTGGATATGCTGAATTCAGCATAATACTTTTTGGTCTTAAATGGAATACTAATTTATTTCTCACTTTCACTTCTTTTCACTTTGTTTTTATATTTTTTTCCACACGTTTTTAACCATACTCCGTTTTTAAAAATTTTAAATTAAAAATT
Organism: Podabrus alpinus; assembly: GCA_932274525.1. Lineage (NCBI taxonomy): Eukaryota > Metazoa > Arthropoda > Insecta > Coleoptera > Cantharidae > Podabrus > Podabrus alpinus. The sequence goes on along the minus strand of OW026457.1, from coordinate 35,512,882 downwards.
AAACTGGTACCAACCTTTTTATATTTTTACACTAGACATAACCTCCTAGATTGGTTAACCTAGACTGAAATATTTTCATTCTAAATTGGTCACTTGTGCAGATGGCAGTGCAGATATAATTTTTAAAAACTTTAGTGTGGTTATCGAAAACGTGGTAGGGTCGTCCATTGGAGATGACTTTCTTACCTCCTTTTTCCTTCTAGGTTAGTATTCCATGTAACATTTTTCAATATTTTCAATATTCTCATTTTATCATTTATAATTTTTGTATTAATTTTTGTATATTTTTGATAGCCTTGAAAATGGGTTAATAAAGAACCCGAAACGTCGGACAAACTATTCGTTTGTTTTAATTGACCGCAAACTCAACTATTCTTCATGTTATTATAAACTAACCTTACTCGATTTTACCTTTACTGCAGACACAGCGTTTTGACTACTCAGGACCGAGTAGAACGCAAATGACCAGGAGATAGAGAATAAATGCACATGGATAAGAGGAGAGTGAAGTCTTAAAATTTTGGAATTGCTACAACGATGATCACTAGGTCAAACGTTGTAACACGGAAGCTTATCTTCTTCTTCTTCAGCTTGTTCTAGGTCTGGGACCTGTTTAATTCTGGTTTTCCTGGGATGCTGACGACCAACTATCTCTCCACCTCTTTGGGAGTTTTCCATGGGGTATTCCATCTCTGGCGATCTTTGGAAGTCGATCATGGCTCATACGCGATATATGCTCATTCCAAGCTCTTCTTCTTGTTCTCGTCCACCTTATTATATCGGGCATGCTACACTCTCTCCTTATGTGGTCGTTCCTAATTCTGTCGACAAGTGATCTTCCTGTTATGGCCCTTAAGACTTTCATTTCGTTTGTTCTCAGGATCCTTTTTGTTTTGGCGGTGTCCGCTCTTGCCTCAATGGCGTATGTCATTATGGGCCTCACGCATGCCTTGTATATATCGTGCTTTGCTTTCAACTTTTAGAAATTAATTTGTCCATATTGTATCTCTCAAGCATCCTGAGATCATCGACGCTTTTCGAACCTGGGACATGGTTTCTCCTACCAGATTGCCACATCCATAGATATCTACCCCCAAGTATTTGAAGTACGGTACTTGTTCTATTATGTTGTTGTCTATGGTAAGCATACATCTTCTTGGATTTCTTGAAGTTGTTAGGCATTTGGTCTTGGTTGCGGAAATCTCCATATTATATAATTTCGATGTTGTGTTGAAAGTGTTGAGCAGTTGTTGAAGATCGTCCTCTTTTTCGGCTATCAATACAGCGTCGTCAGCGTAGCATATAACTTGAATCTCTTTATTGCTCATACGAAATCCATTACCTTTTGTTTTTACTTCTTTTATTATTTTATCCATTAATAAGTTGAAGAGCAAGGGGCTCAGGCTATCACCTTGTCTGATTCCACTTGGTATTGGGATTTCTTCTATAAGTTCTCCTTTTGTCCGCACTTTTGTCCTGTTTCCACTGTTGAGCTGGTGTATCATGCCTATCATGTTTTGGGGATATTGTTTTGTTGCAGGATCTCGATTATGTCTTTGATTCTGACTCTGTCAAACGCCTTTGTTAAGTCTACAAAGCAATGCTTATTATAAGCTAGCTTATTATAAGGAAGCTTATTATACATATAAAACTCAGAAAGATGGGCCGTGAAATGAAATCCTGACAAAGTGAAATAGCTATGGCTAAATACTGATTCCGAATAGTACCCCGAACAAATACAGACGCAATACCAAGTACAAGTTGTAATTCCACGCTGGACGTGCGAAACGCTTTTAATAGCGCAGGATGGCTTCACATCCTTGATTCCCTAAGAGATAGAGGTATAGACCCGCACATTTATGACATTATAACCAGCTACTTGGAAAATCGCGCGATTCGACTGAACCGAGAGGGGGCCACGAACGACGACATGGAAGCGACGAGCGGAGTTCCGCAGGGATCGGTCCTTGGCCCCGTACTTTGGAACGCAATGTACGATGGAGTCCTCCGACTGACACACCCCATTGGAACAACTCTGGTGGGATTCGCGGACGACCTAACCTTAATCGTCCGCGATCGAGACGCAAAGGTTGTCGAAGCCAAGACCAACTCGGCTATAAGCGCCATCGTCCAGTGGGTGGAAGAGAGAGGACTGACCTTCGTCCCGGCCAAGTCGGAGGCATGTACGGTCTCCGGAAGAAGAAAGGTGCCGACAATCTGCATCCACATGAAAGGATCCCCAATCCATCTCGGAGATTCGGTTATAGTGCTCGGAGTAAGACTCGACAAAAGCCTCAACTTTGCCGAGCACATCCGGGACGTAGTGGCCAAGGCGGAGGCATCAGCAATAACTATCGCTCGCCTGATGCCTAACGTGGGGGGCCCAAGGGCCGCTAAAAGAAGGTTACTATCCATTGTGGTCCACTCCATCATGCTGTATGCGGTTCCCGTGTGGCATGGGGCACTCGAAATACAAAGAAACAGGATGAGACCCCTGAGGGTGCAAAGACGCGCAACCCTGAGAATAATCAGCGCATACAGGATGGTGTCCGGCAAGGCTGCACTGGTCCTTGCCTGAACAGCACCGGCGGACCTTCAGGCGGGTGAGAGGGCTAAAACCCACGCGGGACAAGAAGATTCCAAAGAGGATACCGTCACCAGGTGGCAAAGCAGATGGGAGGGGTCCGAGGTCGGATCGTGGACATGGTGGCTCATACCCAACATCAAGACTTGGGTCGCCAGAAGCCATGGAGAGGTGAACTTTCACCTGACACAGGCATTTACCGGTCACGGGTGCTTTAAAGCATACCTCCATAGATTTGGTCTACGTGAAACCCCCACATGCGGCTACTGCGATGCGGAAGACACGGCAGAGCATGCCCTAGTCCACTACTGGAAATGGGACCGAACGAGGATATCAACGGAGTTGCAAGTAAACTTGCAACTCACCCCCGACAACGTAGTGCCCATCATGCTGCAAAGCCCAAAAAACTGGGAGGCAGTCGAAGGGCTCATTCATACGGTCATCGGAAAAAAGGAAGCAGCGGAGAGAGAAGAGCAGGTCACTGCACGCCTAAGCTAAAAGAAAGACAACGACGAGAACTGCGCTAAACGTGAATGGCACAGAGCGCTTGCCAGAATGACTAACCCCCTGTATCGGAAGTAATGCCTAACGGTGAATTCCTGCTGCAGGGGGTTAGGAGTGAGGTTTTAGTCAGTGAAGTCTGAGACTACCCCCTTAGATGGAGGGGGTGTCTCGCACGAGATTTCCTCATCCCTGCGCAAGCTAAAACAAAAAAAAAAGGTTGTAATTCCAACGGATTCCATCTAGGTGGGAAATTTTAGTGGGTAAAATCCCATAATAACTACTAACCAGTACAGGCTAGTGGTGTCATTGAAAGAGCTTCTCATTATTCCGAAACACTAAAAAAATGGTTAGATTGTGGTCAGTTCTTAAGATCATTTATTTTTCTTCCAATTTCTTTCCAATAACGCAAAAAATAATGATTTCCCTATAATTCAATGTTAAAATGGCGATTTTTGAAACTTAAGAACTAAACGGTCAATATTAATAATAAAAACAGTTTTAATCATCAAAATCATCTGTCAATCACCCAAAAAAAAATTCAGAATTTAATCTTTGTTTTCAGAAATGGAACAACCTCCTTAAATCTGTTCCGATTCTAATCCAGCCATCTCTTTCTTGGCCGATTCTCCTTGGAAGATCCACGTATCTTCTTCCTTTCGGATCGTATATCACTGCACTTTTTGCAGTTGCTAGTCTTCCAATTTTTGCACAGGGCTTTAGGGGTTGTCCATAAAAGACATCCGCAATTTTTTCCGACTATACAACACACCTCCCCCCATTGTCACAGTTGGTCACAATTTTCGAACCCGCTTCCTGGAACTTCCCATTTTCACAAATCAAAGACCCCCTCATTTGTCAAAAATCGAGCTTTTTATAAACTTCTAAAAATATTAACACACAATAAATTTTCATAGAAATCCCAAAAATTGGATTTTTATGCAGACGTCACATTTTTCCAACCCCTCCTCCTCGTGATCACACTTTGCAAACCCCCTCCTCCCCCCTTTACGTACTTTATGGAAGACCCCCAACCATAGGCGTTTATAGTCTTTTACCATGTCTTCTACCGAAAAGATTTGCAATTCATTTGTAATATTTTCATTTATGTCCATTAACTCGAATGAATTTCCTTTCTGCTGCTTTTATTTTAGTTTCCTGCCTGATTGTTGTTGTCCAGGTCTCATTTCCGTAGATTAAGGTGGGAACCTCTATAACCCGATGTTCTTTATCTCCCGATTAATATAGTTTCGAGTGCGTACATATAACAATCATTCTGAAACCGTTTGATTGGGTTTCTATCTAATGAATGCTTTCTTCTTTTCCTTCGTAAGTTTATACTAACCCTTTCATTAAACTATGACGTCTTTGAGGAGCCTTTATTATTATTCGTTTTTCTCCTGTCCAGTGTTTCACTGATGGTTAACTTTATTATTTTCCTTATCTGATTTACAGTATGGTTTGCCTTTATAGTGATGGTTTTTATCTTCTGTTACAACCCTTGATTATTTTGAGCAAATTATTAATCTCCAAAGTAGTTGTTGGACTTGCTCAGTGAGGATTTTTAAATATTTTAAGGTTTTGATTTTCTGTCAGGGTTTTCTCCCTCAACCATTTTATTTTGGTTTTAAGGCTCCGAAAATTCACCGTTCATCCTTTTCCGTTAGGTAGAATTTGTTACGACGACATTCAGGGAGTACAGTGAGAACGTTGAAATAGAATTTCAAGTCAGCCCCCCTGCAATTGAATTTTTATGTCAAACGTTTGGTAATAGACGGTAATAGTTAGGTAAGGTTTGGTAGTCCAATTAAAACTTTTGGTAGTCCATTGCTTTTTCATAATTAACTAATCAAAATTTATTGTCAAGTTATCCCCCCACCCCTTGGGTCGAGTTTCTACTGTTTTTAGCTCATTTAGGTTTGGTCGTCCAATAAAAAGTTTCAATAGTCGATTGAAGGGGGAATAACGTGACATTTAATTTTGTTAATAATTAATATAATTAAATCTGTACCCCCCAATACCAATAAGTAATAATAAAATTGCTTATTATTATACAAAAGTAATAGTTAAAAAAATATATAGTAGTTTAATATTTTTTAACTTTGGATTTTTATCTACACGGCCGAATTTAAAATATTTGGAGGATTTAAGTACTTACTAAATTTAAAGCTTCTACTATGCTAAATTGCAAATCTAAATGTTTTGATTTATTAGGAATTCTCCGCATTTCTTGACTTAATACGTGAACAGTTTGTACAGCTTTTTGAATTTTTCCATTCTCTATCAAATTTTTAACTGATAAGTGATTTGTATCCTTTCCTTCTACGATCGCTTCGATTTCATCAATTGTAATGTCATTGAATTTAGCCTACAATTTCACACAATTAATAAAAATATCGGTTTAATAAGTAATAGTACAGTGTAATATGTTTTTTCTACGACCACCGGAGTAATCGTCGAATATCGCACAGAAGCCACACATAGTAACAAATCCATTACGCACGGTGTGACGTCACCGTTACGTAATATAGTCGATCGCACGGCTAGGGAATTGATAATTTACTACAATTGTGTTGGCAGAACTAATTGATTTTAGTTTGACAGCTGTAATATTATACGGAAAACGTGTGTAATTTCTTAATGAAAGATTCATTTGTATATTTATTTATTTATTTACTGCTATCCGGTCAAGGTAATATTAATTTAATGAATTTTATTCTAATTTCCTAACTTTATAATTTTAGTTTTAAAATCATGTCGACCAGCGAAGGAAGTACACTTTCTTGCACACCACCGGACATAATCGCACAAGCGAAATTAGCAACCACTAATTTACTACCAGTAAAATCTCGGGAAAGATACGAAATGGTATATAAAAAATTTATGGATTGGAAACTGAACAATAAAATTAAGTCGTTTTCCGAAAATGTCTTCTTGGCATATTTTCAAAATTTGTCGGGAGAGCTTAAGCCATCATCACTTTGGGCAACATATTCGATGTTACGCGCTACAGTAAATTTAAATCATGACAATATCGATATTTCCAAGTATTCTAAATTAGTAGCCTTATTGAAGAGGAAATCGGATGGTTTTAAAAGTAAAAAATCAAAGGTTTTGACTTCAAACGAAATTCAAAAGTTTCTGAAGAATGCTCCAGATAATAAATATTTATTTATGAAGGTATAAAATTTCTATAACAAACTTACATTAGCATTAATAATATCTTTCTTCACTTTAGACTGTTCTTATCATTGGTATATCTGGTGCATGTAGAAAACAGGAATTACGAAACATGAAACCTGATCACGTTGAAGACACGGGAAGATCATTAATTATAAATATTCCGGATTCAAAAACAAAAACACAACGTTCTTTCGTAGTGCCTGAAACTTTTTATTTGACATGTAAAAAATACATGAAGTTACGTCCTTTAGGAGACGATATGAAATTGTTACCTTTTTTTCTAAACTATGTTAACGAAAAGTGCACCAAACAATGTGTCGGGATAAATAAGTTTGGTGGTGTACCGAAACAAATCGCCGAATTTCTTAAATTACCAAATCCTAATCAATATACTGGCCATTGTTTTAGACGATCGTCAGCCACCATTCTTGTTGATGCTGGTGGTGATTTACTAGCATTAAAACGACATGGTGGCTGGAGATCGTCAACGGTGGCCGAAGGTTATGTGGATAACTCTATTTATAATAAGACTGCTACGTCATCTAAAATTTCAAGTGCAATCAACGTCAACATTGATCCTGTTGCATTACAAAGTATTGATACTGTAACCAACACTAATGCAACTGCATCTTATGCCACAACCAGCACCGCAACTAATGTTAGCAATGATCCGTCTCTTGTTTTCAATAACTGTTCTGTTACAATTAATAATTATTATCATAAGATGTAAATATTTTAGATTAAGTTTGGGATTTATTTTTTGTTATAACTTTTAGTGTACATTTTAATTTAATATAAACCTTTATCGATAATTTGTTTGGCGTTCCGACAGTTTTAATTTACTTCGATTACTTGTTTACTTAAATAAATCCACACGGATTACATACTTATAGTCCATTTGCACTCAAGCTATGATGTGTGATGAATTTCACTTTTACTCTTGTTGAAATAAATGGAATAAATACAATTTTTTCGCATTTTGTGAGAATTTAACCTAAAATACGAATTTTGACGTTTGACTAAATTTTTTTGCGCGCAATCGATCTGAATTTTTGCATACGCCTTTCCACTGATAATTCATCAGGCTTTACGAGGTTTATACGATTTTTTCGCATTTTGTGAGAATTTAATCTAAAATACGAATTTTGACGTTTGACTAAATTTTTTTGCGCGCGATCGACCTGAATTTTTGCATACGCCATTAGGGGGGTAGTGCGAGTCGGGGGGGGGTGAATTTTTTGCTCAGTTTTTCGATATCTAGCGCCGTTCTCGAGTTATTGCGAATTCAAAGAAATACAATTAAAAAGTTAAAAATTTTACATTTGTGTGGTCGTAGAAAAAGTATAGTACTTAACTCGAGTTGTAAAGCCATTACACACTCGTGGAATTTACTTCACTCGCCGCTTCGCGGCTCGTGAAGAAACTTTCCACGTCGTGTGTAATACGCTACTTACAACTCTCGTTACGTAATATACTATTAAATTAAAATTTTTTAATATTTGTCACCAGAAGTATTTCAAGTTGGGGATATGGGTGTGCACGTAGCATATTTAAGTGGACATATTATGTAGACTGCGCCGATGGTCAGAAATTAATACTTTTTTTTTGGTTTAATGACCAAACTACTACGTAAACTACCCGTTTATTAACGGAAAAGTGTCGGCCACGCCCACCATAAATTTGGTGTAATTTTCGATTTTTTTAGGTGTGCATTCGATTTGAAGGTTGTTCCATTGTCAAAACCTATCCTACGGGCCTTCCGCTACGCTCCGCTACGCTCCGCTCCATTAGGCCCTCCGGGCGGTTTTGACAATGGTTACTTGGGCTAAACATACTAGAGGAATATTAATCCACCCCAACCGGGATTTTAGAAAAGCGGGATCCTAGAAATCCTGGATATAGCTTTTAAAAGTATAGTTGCGGTATGCGGTAGTAAACTTTTACGTATCACCCCCAAAAAATCTTCTCAAATTACTAACCTAATTAAAAATCGCACATAATGTATAGTACGCCTGTAATAAATTAAGTACCTTAATCATCTAATGGGATTTTCACTCCATCGTTACCCAAAAAGATTACCTATTAATTGACCATCGGCGCAATCTACATACTTACCCTAACCAAACCTGGCGCATTCTGCATGCTAGATTATGGAACCCTTCAACCATCGGGCGCAGTCTACAACCTCCCGTTCTTACCACGTTATGTGAATGATCCGAACTTAAAACGATTCTTACCACTGCAGTAGGTACCAATATTACACTTCTGCACTAAGTCTATGTGAATGATACTTTAGTCTGTGATGTAACTAATTGAAGGGCCTAGTGGAAAAAGTAGTTAAGTCACTTTTTTTCAATTTGTTGATTTTTATACTAATTTGTAGAGAATAAATGCCGCAATGTGAAAATGTGCTCAACTACAAATTGAAAAAAAAGTGACTTAACTACTTTTTCCACTATGCCCTTCAATTATATAGATAGTTTCTTAGATATGAAAGAGGGATAACCACCTTGTCTGGATCCGGCCTTGATATGACGTGTGTTGCTCGTAGATACAACATTTAATTAATTAATTAATTATTAAATTTACAAAAATTAGATTAGAAACTTATTAAAATAAACAACATAATTTGAAGTCACAACCGCGGAGTCTGGAGAGGGGTATGGAATACCCCGCTAGGATACAGGAAACCTACAGTTTAACGTGGATTGCAAACCACGAAAATGGATTATTTTTATATCGTTCATTACAAAAACTTAAGGTTACTTACGTTCACATAACTGGAACCAAAATTATCCAAACCATCTGCATCAAATGATTTAACAGTTACTTTTGTATTCCAATTATCTGACCCACCTTTTGTTCCCGGCAAATAAAACTTGAAATTTGGATTCGAATCCCAGTCGTAGAGATATTCTAAAATTTATTTTATTATTATTATATATTTTTAAATATAATATTTAGAATTTTCATAATAATTATTAGTATCTATTAGATCAAACTTCCATAAAAAAACAAATTCTTTGGCATAGTTTTTGCTTTATCTACTTTCTAACACTGTTACTTAAATTTTAAAATTAAACCAAATTGTTAAGTTCTCTCAACGAAATGAGGTGCACAATGGGTAGTTCTATGCCTAAATTCAAATTCAGCGAATGGTGTGCTTCTAATTTGGTCATATGTATTTTGTAGGTCTGCAAGGGGTCTGTATATGCGTATAGTACAGGGTTGGCCCATGGAGTTGTGGTCATAATAAAATTAAATATTTCAAGTTCAGCCAAATCAACTAATCTTGACGTTTTCAACTAAATTAATATAAATATGGTATGCTAAATTCATACCTTTATCATCATATCCTGTATAAAATACTTTATACGATAACGGTTTCGAGTATTGAAAACCTTTACAAGTGAATTCGAACTCATCTATTAAACTAACTCCAACAGATCTGCTACTACTGCAATCGCCAATACTCGGAATCGCGCTTGCATCCACATTAATCGACGCTAATCCCAATAAAGTTTCTAAAATAAAATAATTCAAAGTGGGTTGTTTAAATTTATCATGGTGTAACCTGCTTACCTTTACCATCCGCATCTTTTTGCATATATGTTACTGTAAAAGTATAACTTTCTCTCGAATATAAAACTCCTGGTTTAACAATTAATTTATCCCAATTGTAATCCGTATCGGCGTTAGTTAAAGATTGCTTTTGATTGGTGCTAGGTCCGCTCAAGATCCAGTTTATTGTAACATCCTGCAGTTTATCACATTCTTCGCAGGTACTCTGAATATATACAATAAGGTTACGATTTACCACTCTTTCACAGTTTTTCATGCAACTGAAAATGTAAATTTTGAAATTAGTAGAAGTGACTATTATACAGAGCTAAATAAAAATAATGGAACCTAAAGCGTCATTGTAGAAAAAGTAGATAAGGAGAATTTGGATAAATTAAATTTTAAGCTAAGTAATACAGCATCTGTTAATTTAATTGGCGGGCTCAACGTGTGGCATCTTTTAATTGCTTGCTGTACGCTTTGTTGAATAGTTTTGGTGTACGATTTGACTGTTTCATCGATATCTTCTTGTGTTGCTAAGCTAATTAGGTGCTTCAAGTGTGCGTCTAGAAGGCTTCGAAAAGTATCCCAATTCACAAACCCGTTCATCAGTCTAGGCGTTGGCGTTGGTGAGCTGAGCTGTGGTGAAGTTATAAAGTTAATTACGATTGGAAGGTGGTCTGACTCCAGTTCTTCAACCACGTTCTTCAAGTTCTTCAGTAGCAGAATATCTAATATGTCAGGTTGATTTTCAATTCGATAGGGGTAATATGTGTAGCTTGGTGGTGCTAACCTGAATGTAACATTCCTTTAGTGTACTTGTTAGTTTAGTTTAACACTTTTACACTTGAGCGCTATTCTAAGACGTCCGTCCCGTTAAACCACCAAAATAACTATAGGAAAGAATTAAAAAATTATGTTTTCTAAAATTCAAAATTGAATGACCGAATTCGATTGGAAAATATCTATTGTATACTAAGTGTACTTGTTAGTTTAGTTTAACACTTTTACACTTGAGCGCTATTCTAAGACGTCCGTCCCGTTAAACCACCAAAATAACTATAGGAAAGAATTAAAAAATTATGTTTTCTAAAATTCAAAATTGAATGACCGAATTCGATTGGAAAATATCTATTGTATACTACATCAATGATCATTCCAAATTTTAATTATCGGACCGAGTTTTTGTTTCAACCCTATATACACATAATGTATGTAGTGTGCGCCATTTTTTACTTCGGTATGAGAATATTGAATAACTTTGAAAAAAAAACCAAAAAACTTAAAATTGAGTTGTTATCATTTAATTTGGACCTTTACAATTTATTTGGATCAATTTCCGAATACAACATCAAATAAGTGACCGCCCCTATTGGTCACGGCAAAATGGGCTCTTTTTGCGGCATTTTCCATCACTTTTTCAAGCATTTCGGTCGGTATAGCAAGCATTTCGGCACGGATGTTGGCTTTGAGGTCGTCCAGGGTCTGAGGCTTATTGACGTACACTTGACTCTTCAAATATCCCCACAAAAAGAAGTCTGGAGGCGTTAAATCTGGAGATCTCGGTGGCCAGTCAATATCGCCATTTTTCGACATCAAACGTCCGGGGAAATTTCGTTGCAAATACCGCATTGTTTGAATTGCAGTGTGGCATGGGGCCCCGTCTTGTTGAAACTAGAAGCCTTCTATACCTTTTTCACGCATTTGCGGCAAGACATAATGCGCCAACACCCACCGATATCGATTTCCGTCGATCTTTTCGTTGATGTTGAAGAAATAAGGCCCAATGATGGTTTTGGCGCTAACGCCAGCCCAAACAGTCACTTTTTGGTCATGCAATGGTTGTTCATGGATCACGTGTGGATTTTCGGCACCCCAAATGCGACAATTTTGCTTATTAACGCCGCCAGACAGTATGAAATGAGCCTCATCGGTCATCAAAATTTGCTTCCAAAAATCTGGGTCAGTGTCAGCCATTCGAGCGACTGTTTGGCCGTATTCCAAGAGACGTGAATGGTCAGTGGGCAATATTCTTTGTGTTAATTGCACCTTATACGGAAACAATTGCAAATCGTCCTTCAAAATGCGTCGCAAAGTGGTTCCACTAACATTTAAATGCTGAGCTCGGTGACGATACGACTCCTCTGGGTTCTCGGCAACACTCGCTCGCACAGCTTCAATCAATTCATTGGAGCGTCTCGCACGTTGATGAATAGGATGTGGACGGTCTCCCACAGTACCATACTCCGCAAAATTCGCAGCCAAATGACGAATAGTATTGTCAGAAGGTACCTGTTGCCCACTATATTTTCGACGATATGCACGTTGAGTTCACACAATTGAACGATTATTTTCAATGTAAATCGTCACTATTTCGGCGCGTTGTTTTGGTGTGTAGCGATTCATGGTTAAAATTGTACTGGATTGACGTTTCCAAAGCATGTCTGACTAAGCAAATCGGTTGTCATTTGTCAAAGTTATTCAATGTTTACATACCGAAGTAAAAGATGGCGCACCCGTTATAGTCAACAAATAAGGATTGCCAAATTTAAAATTCTACAAAATTTATAGCACCATTATTGCTCTTAAAATTTTAGAATGTAAAAATTTTAGTTGAAGACGCATGTGTAAGCGAAATGGCAGAAGACAGCATGAATCGTGAAAATAGTGAACTTATAAAACAAAATAACGAAAGCAAACAAGTGAAAAGAAATAAAAAGAAAGATATTCTTGGAAATTTACCACGAGAGATCGCTGAGGACATTTTAATGAACTTAAATTCCGAAGATTTGCTTCAGGTTTGGAATTGCAGCAACCTTTACAAGAAGTTGATGAATCATGAATATTTTTGGAAGACTAAATTTCGGAAAGATGATTTTTATTATACCAATCCGTCCTCAAATTCACCAGTTTATAAAGAAATAACTAAAAAGTACGAATATTGGGGTGGAATTTACAAATATAATCAAATATTGTATCACAATTTGAAATATAAAATATTTGATGAAATTAAATTGGGACAATTACATTTAATCAAGTTTATTTTCTATTTTGATAACGAAACCACCATTATGTGTATAGAAGATAACAATAAAAACAGCGCATCACTTGTGGTTATTGATAATTATAGTCAAGTTTTTAAAACAATGTTTACATTGTATGAAGTAGGTGAAAGAATTCTTACTGTTACGAAACACATAAATTTGTTGGTATGTTTAACAAGAGTATTGACAAGAGTTAAAAAAGGATGCCGGTATGACATAAATTTTAGTATATGGAATATTAAGGATGCAACTTGCATATTGGTAAAGTCTTGGTGGATGAATAATATTCCGATCAAATTACATGCTTATGAAAATTTGTTAGTGGTTTATGATCTAAATGGTATATACACCTTGAATGTTGAAACTTTGTCCATTTGTAATATACACGAGGATGCATACGACGTGTGTTATTATAATAATTTTGTAGCAATGAAATTTCGACATACAGATGACGATAACACGATAAGCATATTAAATTTGAAAAATAACACTGTGAGATTAGTATCCTGCTGCAATATCCCTATCAAATTTAGCAATTTAATAATATCGAAGAAATATTTAATTTGTTTGTGTTGGAGTAAAAGTCATGCTTGTACTTGGGATATGGAAACTCGAGCAAAACTAATTACGTTCAAGTTCAGATCAATTTACGGTTCTTTCGAATATTTCAAATCGGAGCGTTATCAGGTTATGGACGGAGACTTATTTGTTCACAACTTGAAATATCGAAATTTTACTGTACTAGAAGTTTGGAACTTTTTGACTGGAAAATGTATTCTAAATATGAAAACATATGGTACTTCTCGTGTGGTGGCAGCAAATCGGTATATATTTATAACTCGAAAAAATTCCATTCAAGTTAGCTGCCCAAAAACATCTCGAATCATTACAACTTTGCAAGGCTATGATATTTATGACTCTGGCAATGCATGCGATACTGTTCCTAAAATAACTGAAACCAAAATGATAGTTATAAAAAACCGATCTGACTTAGATTCTTCGCAAGAAGCTTTTAAAAACTATATTTGCATGTTAAATTTTGATAATAATAAAATTAATATTGATTAGTAAAATCGAACTTATTCCTGAATCCTGTTTAGCACCTCCCGGAGTTTCTTATGATGGTACTAATAGTCGTGGCTTGAGCTCAATCCTTGAATTAAAACTCGGATTAGCTGAAATTGTATCCAATAGTCAGTATAATCCTAGCTTAGATACGATCCGAGCATCGTTTTTGTGATCTACCTGTTACCCCTGATTTAAACCTCGGATCATATTATTGACATATTTTGTCATTTTTCTAATTTTTGCTTATGCCTTTTATGGGAAAGATTTTTAATGTTTATATGCTCATACATAAGATAGTGAACAACAAAAATATTCAAACTCGAGAGTAAATTGCAATAAACCGATTGTCTCTTAATTATTAAGAAAAAGTTTGTTATTTTGATTTAACAAACTATTTCTTACAATTGGCTAAAATACATTTTTTTAAAGAAATTTGAATATACATTAATCAATTTTTAAATTTAACAAATACTTTTAACCGTATAATTAATTGTCACTTCTAATGGCCGTATTTAAAAAAAAATTTAAATGCACAACTCGAACGCCAAATAATAAAAAATTATAAATTGAAATATTCTTCAAATAAATCTCAATATAATACGTTTATTGCTCGAAAGCCACCAAATATCACTAGAAATATTACGAATTCAAAGTTTAAACCAAGGATATGCCGAAACTAACCGAATCTGGGACTATTAGTTACAACAAGGTTATAAGTTGAACCTAGGATTGACGATATTAGACTTAATTCTCGAGAATCAATTCTCGACTATTACTACCACCCTTAAGCTCACCTGTAAACTGCCCTTCAAGGTAAAAATGGATGAGGGGAGTTTACATGCAGGATCAAACCAAGAAATTGTAATTAACCGTTGACAACTCTGAACCGTACGCAGGATTTCTTTACGGACGGTGTCGAATTTGAAGAACAATATTATAAAACAATAGCACAAGCAAAAACATTAATAGACGAAACCTCGCAAAATAACATTGAATCAACTCAAAATGCACCTGGTGTTACTACACAAATTCAAAATGAAGTTGATTGCCAAATAATTAATAATGTTCGTTTACCCATATTAAATTTACCAGAATTTGACGGAAAATACCAAGAGTGGTCAAAATTTAGGGACACTTTTCAAGCCTTAATAAATTCAAACACAAATCTCAGTCAAATACAAAAATTTCATTATTTATTATCGACATTAAAAAATTCTGCATTAGAGGTAATACACTCGCTAGAAATTTCAGATACAAATTACACGGTAGCCTGGAATTTACTAACGGATAGATACCAAAACGAAAAATTAACAATAAACTCTCATATAAAAGAAATATTTGAACTACCTACCTTATTTAAAGAAAACGGTACTACATTAAGAAAACTTCTAGATGATTTTCTAAAAAATATTCGAGCCCTAAGCGCATTAAAACAACCCGTACAACATTGGGACACACTCCTAATACATATTTTAAGTAACAAATTGGATAACAATACTAGGCGTCTTTGGGAAACATCTTTAGATACGAGCAATTTACCCACATTGCAACAATTGGAAAATTTCCTAAAAAGACGGTGTCAACTTTTGGAAACAATATCCACGAACAATACTGGCAACAACACCAGTAACAACACTAAAATCCAAGTATCGAACAAAAACACCAGAAATAACAATACAAATCTAATAACAACAGTAGGTACGCATAACTACCGCTGTAATTTCTGCAAAGATGCTCATTTAATATATTATTGTGATAGATTTCTTCAGTTATCGATAGCAGATAGACTGAAAGAAGTTAAAAAATTACACCTTTGCATAAAATGTTTAAAGCCTAACCATATGATAAAAGATTGTATAGCTAGAAATTGTAACAAATGCAAACAACCCCACAACGAATTGCTGCATTTCACACAAAAAATCAGAGAAACACCAAATGATACAAGCGAAATTGCTAATAAAAAAAACAACACTGTCATATCCACACACGCCTACGATAATAAAAACTCGTACGAAATTCTTTCAACAGCCATAATCAATATTTATAATAAAAATAATCAACCACTACAAGCAAGAGTGTTATTGGACAATGGCTCCACAACCAACTACATGACGAAAGAACTTTCGGACAAGTTGGGACTTCCATTGATAGAAACCAATCCATTTGTGGTAACTGGAATCAACAATTGCAAGTCAAGCGCCTCATTGGAAGTCAAGGCAAAAATTAGTTCTATGCATATGCCCTTCAAGGACAAATTAGCGTTTTTAGTTTTAGATAAAATTACAGAAAAAATTCCAGTGATTGACTTTGACTCGAATAATATAAAAATTCCGGAAAACATAGAGCTTGCAGATCCGAAATTCAACGTTGCAAGAAACATAGATTTACTTCTTGGAGCTGATACTTTCTACAAATTATTGATGTTTGGAAAGATTCACACTAGCCAAAGAAACGTAGCTCTACAAAAATCTCGTTTAGGATGGATAGTAACTGGACGAATAGATCTTGCAAAAACCAATAA
This sequence comes from Podabrus alpinus, assembly GCA_932274525.1. NCBI lineage: Eukaryota > Metazoa > Arthropoda > Insecta > Coleoptera > Cantharidae > Podabrus > Podabrus alpinus. The sequence continues at coordinate 35,496,420 of OW026457.1, read as the reverse complement.
TGCTTTATCTCATTTAGCTATCACGAAACGCTCAGAGCAAGATATACAACAGAGTTTAGAGAAATTTTGGCAATTAGAAGAAATTGAACAAGAAAAAACTCATACCCTAGAAGAAATAGAATGCGAAGACGACTTTGCAAAAAATACAATTCGCGATGAAAATGGCAGATTCGTAGTCCATTTGCCATTAAAAGATCATATTGAGCTAGGTGACAGTTACCAAGCTGCGCAAAAAAGATTTCATGGTCTTGAAAATAGATTCACAAAAAATCCCAAACTGAAAAAACAATATTGTGAATTTATGAACGAATATGAGTCACTTGGTCACATGGAAAGAGTAGAAGAACAAAATTCCAACAATAATTGCAAGAAAGAAAATTCATACTACATTCCTCACCATTGTGTAACTAAATCTTCGAGTTCTACAACAGCCCTGAGGGTTGTGTTCGATGCTTCGGCAAAATCGACCAACGGAAAGGCACTAAATGATATACTGAAGTCGGGACCGGTAGTACAGAGTGAACTTTTTTCTATTCTACTACGGTTTAGAAAATACAATATTGTCGTAAGTGCAGATTGTGAAAAAATGTTTCGCCAAGTGTTAATAGATGAAAGCCATTGCGATTTTCAACGAATTCTTTGGCGCAAAACTCAAAATAATCCAATATCAATATTTCGCCTAAAAACAGTAACATATGGAACAACTCCAGCAACCTTTCTTGCCACTCGTTGCATAAATCAAATAGCCATAGAAAACGAATCGAGATTCCCTGTAGCAAGCAAGGCTATAATGAACGACACATATGTAGATGACTTTTTATCGGGCGCCGAAAATGAGACCGAGGCTATAGAACTAAAACAACAAGTAGATAAAATTCTAAGCAGTGCTGGATTCAAAATGAGAAAGTGGTGTAGCAACTCACAAACAGTTTTAAAACATTGTACAAACATAAATGCCAATGATGAACATATAATCAAAAATCAAGATGATCTAAATACTTTAGGAGTTGCTTGGGACTCAAAACAAGATAAAATAAAATTCAAAATCAATTTAGAAAATAAATTTTTGTATCCATCAACCAAAAGATCAATTCTATCAACTGTAGGGAAGATATTTGATCCACTAGGATTAATTCAACCCTTGGTGATTTCAATGAAAATCCTACTGCAACAACTTTGGCTACTCAAATTAAATTGGGATGATCCTGTCCCGGAAAACATACAAAAACATTGGTCGGATTTGAGACAGCAAGTAAACGCTTTAAAGGACTTGAACATCACGCGAAACATAGTAAATTCACAAGCGGTGGACATACAAATGCATGGCTTTTGCGATGCCAGTGAAGCAGCTTACGGTTGCTCAATATATTTGAGAAGCGTATCATCCGACGGAAAAATATTTGTCGCTTTGGTTTGTGCAAAATCTCGGGTTGCTCCGATGAAAAAGATCACATTGCCTAAGTTAGAGTTATGTGGTGCGGTTCTTTTAGCAAAATTATCGAAAATCGTAATTAAATATTTAGAATTAGAAATCTCAAATGTTATCTATTGGACAGATTCCACAATAGTTCTCAATTGGTTAGCAGAACAGCCAGCACGATGGAAAACCTTTGTTGCAAATAGAGTTGCAAAAATACAAGGCTTAACAAAGGCAACTTCGTGGAGGCACGTAAGGTCAAAAGATAATCCTGCAGATATTGTCTCGAGAGGAATGGATATACACCAACTATCTAACTCGATTTGGTGGAAAGGTCCGATTTGGTTAAGTCAAGACTCCAAATTCTGGCCCAATGAAAATTACAATAACATTTCGGATATTCCAGAAAAACGTCAAATAAAAATCACACTTAGCAGCGCAATCAAATGTTTTGATTTAATTGCTAGATATTCCTCACTAAATAAATTACAACGTATAACAGCCTGGTGTTTACGATTTGCAAATAATTCTAAGCAATCAAACACTAAGATACGTGGTCCGTTAACAATTGAAGAATTAAATAACGCATTGAATAAATTGATCACATTAGCACAAGAAGAAGATTTCCCGGAAGACATAAAAAACCTAAAGCTGGGAAAAATTCAAAACAACAGCAAAATTTTAAGTTTGAACCCATTTTTGGACAATAAGGGTATTTTAAGAGTAGGGGGTAGAATAAGACATGGTGAGTTCGACTATGCAAAAAGACACCCAGCTATTCTATCAAAGTCGCATCTTCTAACAAAATTAATTATCAAAAATGAACATTTAAAAAATTTGCACGCTGGTGCGCAAGCCATTCTAGCAGCAGTTAGAGAAAACTATTGGCCCTTGTCAGGACTTAATACAATAAAAGGCATTTTAAGGCAATGCTTGACATGCTTCAAGGTAAAACCTCCACAAATCAACACCAGGATGGGAGATTTACCAGCCAATAGGCTAAAACCACAACGACCATTCACTGTAGTCAGCATAGATTTTGCAGGTCCTTTTCTAATAAAGGAAAGCAAACTTAGAAATAGGAAATTAATAAAATCATATTTTTGCGTTTTTGTTTGTTTCGCGACGAAGGCAATGCATATCGAGTTGGTGGGAGATTTAACTTCACACGCGTTTTTGAATTGCTTAAAAAGATTCGTAGCCAGACGTGGAATTCCTAAAGAAATTTATAGCGATAATGCAACAAACTTCACATCTGCAAATAGGCAATTATTAGAAATCATAAATTCATTAGTCATTAGTGTTAAAAGCGAGACAGTCAAAAGATATTTGCAAGACAACAGCATTTATTGGAATTTTATGCCCGCGAGGTCACCTCATTTCGGTGGTTTACACGAGAGCGCGGTAAAATCTGTAAAAATTTGTTTAAAAAAGATTATCGGGAATATTTCATTGACATTTGAAGACATGTCGACCATTTTACGTCAAATTGAGTCAATTCTAAACTCCCGTCCACTACTTTACTCCTCAAATGATCCAAATGACCTAAATCCTTTGACTCCTGCACACTTCTTGATTGGAGACACATTCACTTCATTACCAGACAATGATCTAACAACAGCCAACTACAATCGTTTGTCACACTTTGAAAAACTTCAACAGCTTGTGCAACATTTTTGGAAACGTTGGTCACGTGATTATTTGTGCCAGCTACAAACCAGAAATAAATGGAAAAAATTGGGTAAAATCAATGTACTAATTGGAGATCTCGTCCTATTAAGAGACGAAAACCTTCCACCACTGTGTTGGTCCTTGGGACGCATCGAAAAAACACATCCTGGTGCAGACGGGATAACGCGAGTTGTAAGTGTAAAAACAAAAAGTGGAACAACAAAACGTGCTATTAACAAAATCTCTCCATTACCAAAGGACTCAAATGAGATTAATACTTAAGGCAAATTTAAACCACATCATCATCATGTCGGTACACTTACTGTTTTTTTTTGAATTGGTGTAAACCCCAATTGCCGGGGAATATGTTCAGACTTTGTTTAATCATATAGAATATTTTCTTTGTTTGTTTGTTTTTTCATATATGTTTAATATTTGTTTGTTTAATATTTAGAATAACTATTTCTTATGTTACAATATTACGCGCGACTCTGTATATCTTCGATACGCGCATGTTATTCTTGAAGCCTGCGTATAAGGCCAGTATGAAAATTTATGTCTACATGTACTATGCTTGTAATCTATTAAGTTCAAATTAAAGTTAATTTTATACAGTCCACTTTGATTATTTAAAAAATAAAGAAAACAACCATCTACAGCTTAACAACCTATTCTTAAAATGTACGCGGACAACATCTCACCGTTTCTCGTACGTTGGACTGCATCTTTCCTAAATGGAACGAAATTTTCAATCAATCGTGAGAGCACCAGATCGACCGAAAGACTAACCGGGGCAGGGCTGCCGTAAGGAGCCATACTCTTACGAATTTTTACGACCTCCCAAGCCATAGGGGTTGCTAACAACCAAGATGGCACTGCATTTCGCCAGCTCACTTCGACCAAAACAAACACAAAACGACTACAAGGGACAACCGACGACTATGAAATATGGCAGATAACGCATCGAAAATCACCAATCCGTTTAAGTGCAAACCGGCCGGGAAGTTCCTCAGACTCCTAATCTCTACGCTTAAGATGTTTGGCACCAAAATTACCTGGAATGATACCTTCAAATACTTGGGAGTTGTTCTAAACTGGGTACTGCGGTGGGGCCTCCATATTAAAGAAGTAAACCAGAAAGCATGGGGAGCAGCGGCTTCCCTGAACCCCTTTGCTATATTATCATAACAGCAAACTATCGCCGGCAAAACTATTTCACATAAATATGACGCCTTCGCGCCAGTTTGGGGCTACCCGTGGTTTGCAAAAAAAACACCGCATACACAGAGATACGAAAACAGAGACTAGTGTATAGTAAACTCGACGAAACCTTTGTGTCATCTGACAATTTGTTCTTCCGGGAGTTGGGTAATTACTAACTACAAGAGACCTAAAAAAATCCTAAATAAAAACACCAGCGACATTAATAATTTAATTTTGGACAACCCTCTTCTTAGGTCCGATGCAAGAAGTAATGAACAAAGAAGAATGAACGAAACTAAGAAGACGCGGGCAATATCGAAGACAACCCTAGCCGCGAGTTGATACAGCATCGGTCGACTTCTCTTCATAAAACCAACTCGGCTCATACAAGAGCTTGGTCCTTATCGGTCAAAGGCCTTGAGCCAATATCCGAAAACACAGCGACGTAAGTGCATGTAGTATAGCATACTGATTTTATGGTTTTATTTTGTTCATTTGGAATTTAGATTTGTCTGCAATTAAAAAATATGTAAATAAATAACCTAAGTAAAATTTTAAAAAATTTTATTTCCGCGTTGGTAAATATTTTCACTTTCGCATGTTATTGCGGCGCGGAAATTTTCTACGAACACAGGTTCCGCAGTGAATAGGCGGCGTAACCCCGCTACACTTTAAGTTTCATTTAAAAATTTAACAATAGATGTCATAATAATTTGTAAAGATTTAAATTTTATAAGTTCGAAACAGGTACACGTGAAGGTGTGAAGAGTGGGAACACAGGACTTCTAGTCGCATCTTCCGCGGAGGAAAACGTGTTGATAGCAGAACGTTATAGAATATTAAAAAATTAAATAAACAAATTAATAAAAAGTGTAAAAATATGTAAATGGTAATAATAGTCATTTCAAAGTTATTGAAAAGATACATAAATTGATCCACTACTTAATAACATGATAAAAAAGAAAATAATAAAACAAAAAATTGGAAGACACCAACGTTACCACATCTGGAAGACGGCAGAAGGAAGCAAAGGAAGAAAACTTAATAATTTTAGAATTAGAAACACTTTTGTATATTTGGCAATGATCAAGGATACTCCAAGCTGCTACCCAGAGTTAAAATTTAAAATTTGTTTATGTCGGGATTCAAATTCTAACTCTGGGAAACAATTTTAAGTATTCCCATCCCCAACCAAATATATTGAACTGCTTATGCCAGCCCATGTTATTATATTTGGTTGCAAAATTTTTTTCAGTGTACGTCATACATGATGATTCAAAATAAGATACCTTGTTGTACGAACTTCGTTCACATTCTGATATTATCTAGTCAACTAAATAAAATATTAAAGCACCAAATTGGACATAAATTTATATTTATTATAGTATTTAAAAAGAAAAGAAATAAAACAGGAGAAGGAACAACAAGCCAAAATAACAATGATTACAATCTCTTATTAATATTTAACCAAGTGAACACAACTCATCATTATTGAGGAGGTTATGATATTTTAATAATTTGTTCATACTTATAGGCAATTCATTTATCATTTATGGGAGAGCTAACTGTAACTGAGAGCTTACAATACCTGTAAACTGACAACACAATATAACAAACCCCTTATTGAATAAAGAAACATATTAAAGCTCCACACAAAGTTCAAGAGGGGGGTGAGATATGGCCACTTTATAAAAAAATCATACAAATTTTACCCCTAGAATATCATGTTTCCTGTGCCTATATTACGGGAGCCCACTAAACAAGTACTAGACCGGCCCTGGTTCGGGATTACATTCATACAATAAGCTTATAAATTATATTATTATGTTGTCTTTTCCTGGGCTTCTCAATTTTTACCCGTTGACCATTGGCGACAGTTTTGGTGAAGTTCGGGATGCTTCGTTAAGAAGCATCAAGACTACACCATATTTTTCGTCTACACATTAATAGGGGAATTCGCTGGAGCCTTATTATTATCCGGAAAATCTAGCTATTTTCGTATCGTCCGAACTTTAAATTTAAATAAAACCACAATAAATGGAGATATCTCTTATCTGTTTATTTTGTTATAAAAGAACATTCGATGACATTTCATAACATTTAAAAACAATTTCAAGTAAATGTCCGCCGCGGCTACCTCTAACACAGTGCATTCTCTCAGTCCAATTTTTGAACACGTTTTCAAGCATTTCCGAATTTACATGATATTTTCATGAAGCCGTTAAAATCATGCTAATTCATAAATATTATTTACGATCCAGAAGAGAAATAATACAAAATACTAAAATTTTATCGTAATTCCTTGTGATTTTTTTGATTATTCATTAATTTTGGATAAAACTACCACGCGCTCACAAACGGTATTCAATTCAATAGCAAACGGAAAATATTCAATTGTCCTTCTGATAATAATTTTATCTTGATTTAAACATAATTTAAAATTACTTTCGCTCAACAAGGGCTTGCAGAAAACCAAAAGAGGAACCCAAAATTTTTTTACATTTCTTCTATTAATTTGATCCATAAGTCAAAATGTTTTGATTTTAGACAACAAATGGTTATAATTTAGTTTGTATATTATTTCACACTCTTTAAAACTGCTTAAGTTAATAACACAAAAAAATTAATAATTTTGGTACTATGGCGATTAAAAGGTAAACATTTAAAATTGATTTGAAACAGGATATCCCAAGGGTTTAAATAGTTAATTTAAGGGTTAACGGTAAGTTCAACTAAAATCTTGAAATGTAGAAATCATTAAATACTTACTTTGCAGTTACAGCATACGAGCCATCCCTCACTTCTATTACTTGCGATGCAGAATCAGACTTATTATTAGCTGTGACTTTCAGGGAAAATACATATTTTGTTCCGTCAATAGCATACTCTGCTGGCACAATAATATTATTTCTGTCTAAAACAAAATTATACCAATAATTTAAAAATATTTTCATAAAATACCGTTAAATCTTAGAAATTAAAGGATAAAGTCCTCAATTAAGAAGAACAAACCGCACTGTTTAATTCTATTGGACAGAAATCGTTGCTTGGAGTTGCAGTACAAGACCATTCATAATCCAATGATGCCGGTTCCCAAGGTGGAAAATTTTTATTTTTCGACATATCTCCTTGAACTGAAATATCAGTGTTACTCTTAACCATTCTCATTCCACCACCAGTTATTATAGCTTCCGGATTCTCATCTATGATGGTTATTAAACACTACAAGCACATTTTCAATATTTTTCCAGAAATACGAATATAATCCACCTTTGCAGTTGCTTCTTCGATATTGGAATCAAATATTTCAATCATCTTAACGTGTACATAATAGGAACCCGTTCCTAAGGTAAAATAGTGTAACACAAAATTGACCGTATTTTCAAATTCAGGAAATTCTTTAATAAGTTCACCATCCTCTACAATGCAAAAGCGTTAGTCATTTATTAGAAAGACAGTACTCCACATTACTTTCAGTTAATTTCCAGTTGTAGCTTACAGTACTTTCAGTGCAAGCTTTTGTGGGAACTGCCCTAATATGGTACTCGTTTATTCTGCTCCATTGCCACTTTTCTTCATTACTTTCCTCGGTATTACTGTAAACATTTTTAATACAGTCAATAATAACTGTAAAGGTTTTTTGTTTTACCATTCATCTAATTTCACAGTTGGTTTGCAGTCTCTTTTAATTCGTAGTCTTTTTGAAGCATCTATTGCATCGTTGAAGTAAGAACTAGGACGGTCATTAGTAGTCACTTGAGGTATATAGGTACAGAGTGAAACTATTAACAAAACTAATATTCTGTTCAAACTTTCTAAAAGGAGTTTTACAAAATTATAATTTAATTTTTGTTATTAATACTTAAGTAACTTGTGCTTCATATAAGTAACATTTAGTCAGTTATTATGATGTGCTACTCACTTATTGCCATCATAAGTTTTATGCAGTGTAAATGAAGATTTTAAATCCTTGATTGTGTAGATCGAGGATCGGAATGAACAAATTATATTGCTATTATGACACTTTAATTATTTTTATTGCTATGGCAATTAAGAGACTTCAGAATCGCATTGAAAGAGATCAAATTACTACAGGTGGCTAGCAACAGTTTCAAGGAAATTTTGAACTTCTTGAAAACTGTCCATGTAATAGAAACATTGTATAAGTTTATCTGTAAATTCTTCAACAGTTCCAATTGATATTATTTCTCCCTCTCTATTTTCATTTTTTTTGGAATCTCCGTGTTTAATAATAACTATTTCGCCAAAGAAGACTTTTATCAAATTAGTTCTGGTTCCACAATTTGCAATATAATCTGCAATAACTCCATTTCCAGAATTCTTTCGCGTCTTACCATTTGAACATTTTGATCAAACTACCCTAAACTTCTCTAAATTGACGCTAACAGCTCGTCCATCCTGATGATAGAGTGTCCTCACTCAAACAAATCTTATTAACAAAAAAATAATAAAAAACGAATAAACAAACTGCAAAATTCATATATACACAATTCTCCTCATCTTCTCTTTCATGACCACTGGAATCGGTTTCGTTCTCATCGTTATCTTCATATTCGGCCCATTTTGTCATTCTTTCGGGAGGTAAGATGCCCGAATAAGGTTTTTGGGTAATTCTTAAACCAGGAATGTCGGTCACAACATATCTATCAAGGTCTAATACTTTGTCTACTTTATGAGGTCCTACGAACTTCTGGGACATTTTATTAGTCGCAACTTTCTGAATCGAATCTTCTTCTTAGATCGTATCGCCTTTTGGAATCCGTCTGAGACTTCTGAATGTTGTTCGAGGCTATTTGTCATTCTCCATCTCTATTTTGATCGAACTCATAGTTTTGAATGCCCGCATCGACAAGTTCTTCTAATGTAAATATTCCTTCATCACGTAGTTGATATCCAAACATAAGCTGGCTTTTTTGAACGGTCCGATTCAAAGCTAACTGTTACGGGTTACTGCTGCATCCCATTGCTCAGGAGTTTCGCTTAATTTGAGCAAAGCTGGTAGTATGGATGCATTATATCTCTCGATTTGGCCATTTGCTCGTGGAGTTTGTACTGCTACTTGTACATGTCGAATATTTAAACGTTCACAAAATTCACGAAATATGTCCGAGGTAAATGTAGTGCCTCTGTCGGAAATAATTCTCTTAGGTGATCCAAAAATCATCCAAAAATTTTGAAAATATTTTCTAGCGCTTGTATACTTTCATTGGATATGGTAGATTTGACTGGTCCCAAAAATAAGAATTTCGTAAATCCGTCCACTACACAAAATAAATGTTTATGACCTTTCGTACTTTTCTCAAGGGGCCTTAAATGATCAATTTGTGAATGGTATCCCAAGGAGAATTTCCTTTATCGATGCTATGCAGGAAACCTACATTTCGACCTCTCTTATAATTGAATTCCTAACACTTCACGCAAGTCTGCATGCATTTTTGAATGTATTTCTTCATATTTTTGAAATAAAACTTTTCTCTCAACCGACTCTACTTTATCTGATCCTAAATGTGCAGAATCTTCATGGTACTTTTGTGTTAGGTTTCTTCGCATCGCTCGTGGAACTAAATATAATAATTTCCCATTAAATTTGAGGACATGTGTGATGATGTAGTAAATTATAAAGAGAATTGTAAAGTTAACGATAATCGTATGCTCAGTTTGCTGAAGAACATTCAAGATAAACACGCCGACTATTTTGATACTATAATGAATCATTTATGGATTATATTTTATGCCATTGGAGAACCAATGCAATTGCTCATCAAGCATTTGCTGATAACAGTAAAACCGAATTGGAAATCTGGATGAAACAGTTTGTTACTTATTGTAAAAATCATGTAACAGAAACAAAAAAGCAAGGGAACGAAGAAAAATTACTCATAAAAAAATTAACAGTTCTTGTGGAAAATATAAACACTGAGCACAGTCAAAATTTCAGCAAGGTGAAATCGTAGGTAATTTTTTCTTTTAGTAATTTATTAAACAATATTTATTTACAAGTTTTTTAAATTTATCGATATATTTAAAATGCTGTTTTTTGTCACGCCCAGAAAATGCACATCGACCAACAACCGATATGTGTCACAATTTTGAAGAAGAATTTGGTAATCACACAAATGATTAGTTAACGTATCGAAACTCAAAGTTTCGACAAAAAGTACAGATCGATCAAAAAGACATGGAAAAACAGCTTGCATTGGGTCAGGTTTGTTCATACATTCCTTTTCCTTTCTTTTTGTAAGAATAAATTTTAGGAGGCAATTAAAAAAATTCAAAAATCTATCGAATTTTTACGTAGCAACTTTGCAATGTTGCAAGACATCAAAATTGCCTTCCGAGGAGAGACGGCCAGAATAAAGTTCTTTACCCTGCCCGGATTCGATCCCCTACGTGATCCCCGCCCTACCACGTGAAAAAATTGCACAACTATACTCCACAGCAAAAGAAAATCGTATAAGTGCCAAACAAATGAGCAATATAGTTAAGAATAAGTTTACCTTCTTCATCACGCTTCCGTTAACTAACTCATAATCTTGGACATTTTCTCCATTTTCCAGTTTAAATTTTAAGTTTTGGATTTCTATATTCTTCAGTGAGTTACATGGAAATCAACTTCGATCGAATAATCTTCTTCAATATTCATCACACTAAAATTTCGGCTCAGGGAGTCAACATGTTTCATGTACTCGCCTTTGCGGTGTTCAACTTTGTAATCTTATTCCTGTAGTTGTAAAGCCCACCTTCAAATTTTCACATTTGTTTTGGCTTTTTGAAGGGTTTGCTGTAGAGCCGCACAATCAGTCACTAATGTAAATTTGGAACCTAACAAATAAATTCTAAATTTATCAACTGTCTTGATAACAGCTAAAGTTTCCAATTCTAAATTTGAATACTTGGATTCGGGTTCAGTAATAATAAACTGGATGAAGTTGAGAGTATTCACCTCGTTGCAACAAGATAGCACCATAACTATGCGAACCGGCATCTGTATACAATTGAGTTTCACTATCCCGTTTAAATAATTGCAGTACAGGTTCTTGCATCAAAATGTATTTAAGTCGAAAATATAATCGAAAAATTTCGGATGAACCGCCTGAAATAACTTGTCAACCCTAAAAAAGATCTAACTTCGTGTTCGTTTCGTGGTATTGGATATTTCTTCACCGCGATAACTTTTTCCGATCCTGGGCGTATTTCTCCATACTGGATTCAATAACCTAAGTAACTAATTTCTGACATCGCGAACCGGCATTTGTCCAATCCCAATTTTAGATCATACTCCTGCAAACGACCTAAACATTTAGTCAAAATCTTTAAATGTTCTTCTAGATTGGAAGATGCGAACCCCATGACAATGATTGAGGAAATGTTTCAGTCAGAGAAGAGATGGGAGGAACTGGAGAACATGATAGTCCAGATAATGACAACGTCAACCTGGTCCATTCGGAAGTAATACGCAAGTGGTTCCCGGATGTCCAGTCACACGTGAGGAAGGGTTTTTAGTGGGTAGCATCATTGATGAGTTCCACACTCCCAGCCTTGGAATGGTCGGGGTAAGTATAATATAAAGTATTTTTCAGAAAAAAGGTAATACACTTTAGTGACTTCTGAGAATTTCCTACTGTACGCCACTGATGGGACTAATAAGATAGAAATATGTATGCTATAGAAATCGCTAGATTTCAACATTAATGTAATTTAGGATAAGGCCTTTACATTGAATAAAAACACTTTTGAAAACACATTTTTATTAATTTCCCCATGCAACAAAACAAAATATAAGAAGTGCAATTTAAAAAACACTATCCACAGCTTCAATCCGTTTAAGTGCACAATCCCAATTAATTATTTCGCAGTTTTACTTCTTTGGGTATGGAATTGGAATGTATACTTCACCAAACCAACATATAAGCCCTATTTCTTCATTTAAATACAGCATTGTTATATCAAATTTATATCTACCAGTGGGAATAAGTGGCGGAAGCTGAGTTTCATCGGGAATAAAGTTACAGGCGTGATATGCAACATCCTGAAAATTAAAAATTTTAAATATATTTAGTACCTATTTATTACCAGAAATAATTTTAAAAACCTTTTCGAAAACAAAAGTTGTAAGGTTTCCACAATTTTTTACTGCACCCGAACCCATTGCATTTGAATCAACCCCTTTTTTTAAATTAACCTGAAATCGGATAGGAAAGTCTCGATACTCGTTGCTCAAAAATTTAAAACCTTGGACGAGTGTCTAAAAATTTATAATTATTTTTATTAGCTTTTTCTTTTCTTTCTTTTCACTATGTTGCAGCACTTGGCGTTTTGGCAGTCAATTAATCTGCTTATAATTGCAATCGTCATAACATTGATACGTGTTATCATTTTTAAGCATGGTCCAAACAAAAACCATAAGATATTGTAAAAAAAATTTATCATAAATAACAAAAGTATGACGTTAGTTCAAATCATTTGAAGGTGCTAAGTTTTTCCGTTTAATAACCATTAATTGATGGCAAGTAGTAGATTTCAACCAACGTTGTTTTTACATAATATTCTGGAATTATTAGAGAAAAAAAGTAAAAACCTTACCTCGATTTTATCTTTCACGGTAATTTTCATGTTCACATTAGCATTTATAGCGATTGTTGTCCGATTGTATTTAAAAGTCTTAATTTCAAATACTCGAAAATATTTTGAACTGTAATTCATTAGTTTGTTGAAGTCGATAGTCTCGAACTTTGTAGCCATTTTGATGAAACTGAAATAAAGTTTATTAAAGTAATATTTTCGAATGGAATAAAATTATAAATTATTTTCTAATTTTAAACTTTGTGCAATATTAATACTGAGGTACATAAAATATGACAGTCGTCGATTTAAAACAACCATTCTTAGTCTAAGAGCCAGTGAACATTTTGGTCACGTCATTTCACCAAGAAAATTTCATAATTTATTACGTTATAATATAAGTGGCGATTTGTGGCGAAAGCTGATTTTTTTTTTAGTATTAACAGTCTTCATAATATGTTATTTAAAATCACAGCCAGACGTTTTAGGACATTTACGTTATAGTATAGTGTATTTCAAATTAATTGGAATTAAAAATAGTCTAGCATCAAATTACGTTGTTATAAAAACATACAAACTTACTGTACACCTGGTACACGCGTCCACGTGGAGTCGCAAAGAGAATTTTCGTAATAGAAATATTATCCAATAATAAGTCCTTATTATAAATATTAACCAATTAGAACTACACTACTCCACGTGGAGTATGAAATGCGGGCTTTCGTTGGCGCGATAATCTTATCTCTTATATTGTTTTTCCTTGCATAGTTTGTATGTTTTTATAACAACGTAATTTGATGCTAGACTTTTTTTAATTCCAATTAATTTGAAATACACTATAGGGATAAAATATTAATTGTACGCACCCTGGTGGCTGTAATATCAATTAAATATGTGACGTCATAAAAAGAATGTTATTGTTTCATATTGTTCAGTATTGTTTTCATTGGATTTTATACGGTAGAGATTATTGTTTGTCCTGGCGAAATAATATTAATATTATGTAAGTATAACAAATTTTTTAATGTGTTTTCATGTTTTACGTCACTATATTCAAAAGTTAACCTTGCAATTTTTCTTGTGTTGTGTATTATACACGTGTAATGAATTCGAGGTTAAATTACTTAAAATTAATTATTTATTACTTAGTTTTCTGTTTAAACGTGTTTGTTATGTTGCAGTTTTAAGTTATGAATGCCAAAGGAAAACCGTGTCAGACAAGTTGTTCTGTGTATGGTTGTAAATCAGTACGCCACAAAAATCCCAACTTAAGTTTTCATAATTTTCCGAAGCCGGGCAAAGAAAAAGTAGAAATTCAAAATGCTTATGGCAATGTTGAAGTTATTGATAGGAGGGAAGCGTGGATTTTAAAATTAAAAATGGGCAAAAAGGTTCCACAGCATATGAAAGTTTGCTTTTTACACTTCACATCACAAGATTATTATTATGCAGGTAAGGAAGAAATTAACGTTTTAAAGAGGAGAAGTTATTACTGTTACTGATTTTAGAATGGGTTGGTCATCGACGATTATTACCAAATGCCGTTCCTTCACAAAATCTGCCAAGTAGATAACCCAACTTTTGTGATGTATGTGTAGTAATTAGTTTTATTTTTTAGATTATCAAACGAAGCAGCCACGTTTAAAAAAAAATGCAGTTCCTTCCCAGAAAATACCTAAAGAAAGTACGGTAGTAAAGCATAACATCGAATTTGTCGCAACTCCATATTATCCAGGTAGCAACTACGAATTTGAAACGGAGGTATCGGATGAATTGGAAGATGTGAAATTTAATGTAGAAGATGTGAAATTCAAGTTAGAAGATTTACATCATTCTATTGACATTAAAGAAGAGGTGAAAAAACACTGGCGAAAAACCATTTAAATGTGAATTTTGTGACTAGATTTGGATGTTGCTAGAACGTTATTGTTACACCGTTTATTAGTTTAATAAACACATGTGCTGTTGTCAATTTATCTTCGCCAATTCTTGCAGATGACAAATTTATGAAATAATCATGTAAATTAGAATTTATTGTTTTTTTTTCTTTATTTTTAATAGGTTTTTATCAGGTAACAATCAGTATAAATAACAAATATTTAGGTTTTATTATAAATAGTTTAAATAGTACCATAAATAATAAAATATTATATAAGTAAACAATTGTAAATATTTTGAATTTGAAATAAATTAAAACGTTTGTAGCTAAATAATTACCATTTCTGCATCGTGATACTGAATTCTGAAAATAACATAATTTTTTATGGCAATGGAAATAACATTGGCGTTTACTAAATTGCCTAAAACATTCTGGCAACAAGTTTTTAAATTAAATTTCGAAACATCGATGTCTAGCGAAATCATAAATGCTGAAATTAATGCATTATTGGCTATTTCTAGCAATTCTTGTGGCACTTGATCTACACTGACATTTCCTCGTTCCTCTTAACACATGACCACCGTTCAAAGGGTTCAGCATTGTACTGCTCCAAAGCTGCCTCCTTCGCAGAGGTGTTGCGGCTTCTGTTTGCGATTTCTCTACATCGAACACTAAAATAATTAAGAAAACCAAAATTAAATAAATTATGCTATTATAAATTTTTAAAAAATGTACCTCTGCAAAGCTAAAGCACCGTGATTTCTCTTCTTAATTAATTCTGGAAAATGGTCACTAACAAAGCCATGCCTACTATCTTCATTTCTTCCTTGTTTTCTATTAACACATGACCACCGTTCAAAGGGTTTAGCATTGTACTGCTCCAAAGCTGCCTCCTTGTTAGATTTCCAGTAGCATTTGATGTCGGTGCATGAAAATTCTTCAAAGTCAAAAATGCTGGTCCTGAAATTATTTATAAATTTATATTTTTTATAATTACATCAAATAGTATAAATGCATGCACTACACTATCTTACCTTGTACATAAAAGCAAAAATGCTGCAATATGCTTGCATCTTTGTGATTCGCCTGCCGTACAACTGCATTTCATTTCAGAAATCTGAAGTTCCGGTTTATCGATACGAAACGTGCCCTGAATTTCGTGAGGTGTATCAGAAAGTTCACTAGTTTTCAAACACAATGCAAGTGTTTTTACTACTTTAGCATCTGTACTGTTCACTTTACCAAACGCAATTATGTGTCTTGCATTCAACACATTTTCGCCTTCAGAGCTGCAGCGTGAAAAAACATCACAATTTAGAAACCTGTAGATTTCTTTGAGCTTAAGAAACTGCGAGTTTAAAGCCATGATAAAACCACTTATCCAACTAAACTATTTAAATCACAATATTAATATTATTCACCAGGAAAATTCGAAACGACAGCAAAGAAGTAAGGTTATAACCGAATCTCTCTCATTGACGTCACGCTTGTTGTTGCTTTCAGCGCCCCCATCGGTAGAATTTTATCCCTATACCAAAAAAATTTTTTACTAATCTTTAAATTAGAACTCCCTTAATAATTATATGCAATTGCCAGTCGAAAATTTCGGGACCAGGACCCCGCCAGACATCAGCAAAGATTCTAAGATCAGTACTCCTGTCGCACCGATAAATGTAATTAAAATACTTATTTCAATTAAAACTACAAAAGATTAGGTTAATTGGGAATATTACCAAATTGCTAGAAGAATTTACGTGAGGCATATTTGTTTTAAATGTCCAATATGTACAAATAATATCGAAAATTTGAATTCAAAAATGAAACTATTTAGATAGCAACGTTGTATTTTCTCACGCTATTGTTAACCAATAATAAATTAAGAAAATGAATTTTTGTAGTAGGTATTAAATAATTGTAAATATTATATTATTTACAACCACTGCCACTACATTTGGTATTATGAGTAATTTACGACATAATACCAAATTTTATTTGTTTATTAGATTTCTTAGTGATCATTCCGGTATGTTTTTTATTATCTTTAGTTGGCGAATTTGGGAAACCTAAATTTTGGTTGCACGACGTATTTATGTAATATGCAAAATAAGAAAATAATGCGTATTTTAGACTTATATCCGTTTACTCACATATGCCGGAAATGTCCTTCATGTAAATTTATTCTTCTATCAATTTGATTAATATTCACCATTTACCTATTTTTTCGTAGTTTTCTCAAATTCGCCAACTAAAGATAATAAAAAAACACACCGGAATGATCACTAAGAAATCTAATAAAAAAATAAAATTTGGTATTATGTCGTAAATTACTCTATTGGCAGTGGTTGTAAATAATATAATATTTACAATTCTTTAATACCTACTACAAAAATTCATTTTCTTAATTTATTTTTGGTTAACAATAGCGTGAGAAAATACAACGTTGCTTTCAAAACAGTTTCATTTTTGAATTCAAATTTTCGATATTATTTGTACATATTGGACATTTAAAACAAATATGCCTCACGTAAATTCTTCTAGCAATTTGGTAATATTCCCAATTAACCTAATCTTTTGTAGTTTTAATTGAAATAAGTATTTTAATTACATTTATCGAAATATTACGGAATCTTTGCTGATGTCTGGCGGGGTCCTGGTCCCGAAAATTTCGACTGGCAATTGCATATAATTATTAAGGGACTTCTAATTTAACGATTAGTTAAAAAAAATTTTTTTGGTACTGCATCGTAAATGACCCTCAAATTATGCCACTTTAAGGGCGTTTGGCACGTTTGGCAACATATTATGAAGACTGTTAATACTTAAAAAGAAAATCAGCTTTGGTACTATAACGTGATTGCATTGTGTTTTTGGCGACTTTAGGGTAGATCGTCGGGCCGGGTTCTAGCAGCGAGCTGCCAGACCGTCCGTTTTATGATCGCCACTTATATTATAACGTAATAAATTATGAAATTTTCTTGGTAAAATGACGTGACCAAAATGTTCACTGGCTCTCCGACATAACATCAACAGTGGAAAACAATCTGTAACCCCTATATTGGCCCCAGGTGTACAATTTATAAGACGAGTTTGAAATATTCAAAGCCGAGGTGACCCAATGCCACGTCAATATAAAATTTTCTCCACATGATGTTAGAAACGATTCAAAGGTTAAAATGATACTTTGACAAGAAAGTTAATAACAAGGGACATATTTTTTCTAGCGTAAAAAATTGATTAGTTTAACAAAGTATTAACTTACCTTTGAGAAAATATTTTCATTGCAAAAGATATCTTTAGTACAAAATTGGAGTAATATCAGAAAAATTATATATATCATTATAATTTTCATATCAAAACAATTGTAAGATCTTCTAGGTGGAGGTTAACTGGCATAATTTTTCATGAACCTTCAATTTATACCTTATCAGACAACCTTGTCTGGTAATGGGGTTTAACAAAAACTAACATTGAGATGTGTCATATCCTTTAAAAACAACATTCATAGATATTACAAAACACATTGTTCCAGCACATTATGAACTGTACAATCAACATTTAATGTTAATGTATAATATGTTTTTGAAAATGAAAGTAACAATTTATAGGCCAATCTTTTCTGTTTTAGTAGGTGGAGGTTAACTGGCAAAATTTTTCACGAACCTTCAATTTATACCTTATCAGACAAGCTTGTCTAGTAATGGGGTTTAACAAAAACTAACATTGAGATGTGTCATATCCTTTAAAAACAACATTCATAGATGTTACAAAACACATTGTTCCAGCACATTATGAACTGTACCATCAACATTCAAAGTTAATGTATAATATGTTTTTGAAAATGAAAGTGACAATTTATAGGTCAATCTTTTCTGTTGTTTTGTTTAGACATAAAATTACACAGTTGCTGTAAATACACTTTATTCTCTGCAGCATCAGTAAGTGATTCATTATAATATGTTTTTATCGGAAAGTCATAAGTTCGTGTTAATTCACTGTTTATCACTTGTGATAAATTATTAATAGTCTAGACTTTATTATGTCTAGAGCAATAATAATTTAAAAGCTGGATTTTTGTCATTGTTTTATATTGTAATTTAAATGTGAAATGCGGTATTTGCACTGGTTAAGGCTGTTCGGTCTTCTTCTTTAAGTGCCGTGCCTGATTTAGACGTAGGCGACCTCTCTCCTCTCGCTGCTCAGTAGGAATAAAAAATTATAGTAATATTCTTATTAAAAAATATATTTTAAGTAATTTTTGTTAATTAAAAATTATTGTAAAAAAATCAGTTTAGCCACAATTCAAGATTTAAATTAGAATTTCAAATGGTACACAACATGCGATCTAGAAAAGATAAAATTATGAATGTTACACTAAAAGCAAGAATTTTTATTTTACTTTTGATCTAAATAATTTTTATTTAAAAACAATATATAATTTCTTTATAAAACAAAGTTTAATTTGGTTAAAAATCGCTCCATATTGAGTAAGTATAAGAATACATATTAATTTAGTTTATTGTTATACAAAATCAATGACATTTTATATCACAGCATAGATTGAAGTGTTAACAAGAAAATATTTTTATAATTTTTTTAAAAACTATTAGTAATAACAATTCTATATAAGTTTATGTACAGAAAAACCTTGCGATTCTTTGTCTCTACATTTTTTAGCTTTGTTTAATTCATACCTCTAAAATAATTAAGTCACGTGGTATTCAAAGAATGTACCTGGCTGATATTCGTAAACATTACAGTCGACCAGTTAAATCATGGTAAAAATATTAATCTTTTTATTTTTGCGTTTAAATTTATAATTAAACAATAAAGCCCTTACCGAAGGTACCAATACGAACTAATTAAATAAATTAAAGTAAATATTACATTAATAGACCTCATTTAAGCTTCCAAAAATATATAATGATAAGCACAACACAAAATGATAAAAATATTCCAGGAGGCGCATTTGACGAGATTCCCACCCAAATTTTTGATATAACAATCTACTTGATGACCCGTATCTACCTTCCAAATTTCATAACCCTCTTTAGGGGATAAGGGTGTCAAAAACCAACCCTTACCTGAAAGAAGTTAGTAAAAAATTCCCAGATGGCGCAGTTGACGAGATCCCCTCCCAAATTTTTGATATGACAATCTAATTGATGACCAGAATCTACGTTCCAAATTTCATAACCCTCTTTAGGGGATAAGGGTGTCAAAAACCAGCCCTTACCTATAAGAAGTTAGTAAAAAATTCCCAGATGGCGCAGTTGACGAGATCCCCTCCCAAATTTTTGATATGACAATCTACTTGATGACTCTAATCTACGTTCCAAATTTCATAACCCTCTTTAGGGGAGAAGGGTGTCAAAAACCAACCCTTACCTGAAAGAAGTTAGTAAAAAATTCCCAGATGGCGCAGTTGACGAGATCCCCTCCCAAATTTTTGATATAACAATCTACTTGATGACCCGAATCTACGTTCCAAATTTTATAACCCTCGTTAGGGGATAGGGTGTCAAAAACCAGCCCTTACCTATAAGAAGTTAGTAAAAAATTCCCAGATGGCGCAGTTGACGAGATCCCCTCCCAAATTTTTTATGTGACAATGTACTTGTTGATCATAATCTACGTTCCAAATTTCATAACCCTGTTTAGGGGATAAGGGTGTCGAAAACCAACCCTTACCTATAAGAAGTTAGTAAAAAATTCCCAGATGGCGCAGTTGACGAGATCCCCTCCCAAATTTTTGATTTAACAATCTACTTGATGTCCCAAATCTACGTTCTAAATTTCGTAACCCTCTTTATGGTATAAGGGTGTCAAAAACCAACCCTTACCTATAAGAAGTTATTAAAAAATTCCCAGATGGCGCAGTAGACGAGATCCCCTCCCAAATTTTTGATTTGACAATCTACTTGATGACCCGAATCTAAGTTCTAAATTTCATAACCCTCTTTATGGGGTAAGGGTGTCAAAAACCAACCCTTACCTATAAGAAGTTAGTATAAAATTCCCGGATGGCGCAGTTGACGAGAGACCCTCCCAAATTTTTGATATGATAATCTACTTGATGACCCGAATCTATGTTCCAAATTTCATAACCCTCTTTAGGGGATACGGGTGTCAAAAACCAACCCTTACCTATAAGAAGTTAGTAAAAAATTCCCAGATGGCGCAGTTGACGAGATCCCCTCCCAAATTGTTGATATGACAATCTACTTGACGACCCTAATCTACGTTCCAAATTTCATAACCCTCTTTAGGGGATAAGGGTGTCAAAAACCAACCCTTACCTGAAAGAAGTTAGTAAAAAATTCCCAGATGGCGCAGTTGACGAGATCCCCTCCCAAATTGTTGATATGACAATCTACTTGATGACCTGCATCTATGTTCCAAATTTCATAACCCTCTTTTGGGGATAAGGGTGTCAAAAACCAACCCTTACCACCAGTGTTTGTACCATTTTCTGTTATACCATAAAATGTCGAAACCAATTTGTAGATTTTTGATACTCAAACGGACGAAGTACAACAGTTTCCTGTCTAGACCTGGATAGACTTTCAATATTTGGTTGACCATCGTTAAAGTCATTCGATATCTAATGAATTCTGTGGAAGAATCCCATTGTAAATGATTTTCTGGTTCTGGAGTACCTCTGACCAAACGATATTCTTCGTTAATGTCTTTCGTGGCAATAATATTTTGTATGTATTTGTGGTAATTCATTCAGGATTATTATACTCTTCGATTTTACGGTCATGAAACGATCATGATGAAACTGATGCTCAACTAATTGGTAAATCTCTTTAAATAATAATAGAATCGCTAAATAATAGAATTTTGAACATATTGTGGTGACTCAATCGTCACTAAATAAACTAATATTAGGCAGGCATTTAAGTTATTACGAGTGGCATGAAAATTCTTTCACAAACGAAGGAGGTTTTCCGAAGTTACAACAAAAATTTAAATGAATTCGGGTATTGATAAATACAGGTAAAGAATAGAAAGATTCACGAATGATATTGCAAAATATAATTAAATATCCAAAAATTAATGCATATAAAAATTTGTTAGTTTGTAAGAAATTGTTAATTATTTAAATGAAAATGTATAATTAGGTTAGTATAAGTGGTGCGTTAGAAATCAAAGATTACGTGAGTTAAAATTCGGTCGAACGATAAGGCAACAATGCTTCTTCAAAAGGTTCGGAAGGTTGTCACGACAACACGGGTGATGCGGATAAAGTTGAACGCTAAAATCAAAAACATAGTGAAAATAATTAATGACAATGATAAAATAAATTAATTATCAAAAGTGCGATCCAAACCTACATAAAAGAAGAAATATCAAAGTAGGATTAAAAAAAAAGAATATTTTTCAAAACCCTGGAAACGAGAAAATAAATAGATGCTTCTTCGACGAACGCCGATGCGTAGAGCACGTGAAATATTCGGCTCCAGAAAAAGTTGGTTGATTTATTGAAAATCAAACTTAAAAAGTGTGCAGACCTAAAAGGTACATAATTATTAGTAAGAAGTGACAAAATAAGTGAGGTTAATAATAAAAGTAAGTGGATATTTACTTACTTCCAAAAATTGGAAAGTGAATGTATATGGTTTGGTTGAATCAATCCTGTAATGGTTATTGGAGCACAGATTCACAGATAAAGAGGCGATATTCAACGAGAATTAATGAAAATTAGTGGAGACTTGGATAACCTGATTCTAAGTGCGAAATCAACTCAAAGAGCGACATCTACGGGTGGTAAGCAAAACTTTAAATATTTATGGCCACGCGAGTGCAAATTTTCGAAATAACATTTACACGGGTTTTGCGACACGTAATTAACATTGGGGAACGCGTAGATTTAAGGACTTGTTTATTTTTATTGATTGTTTATTTGTTTCATAGTTTAAGATTGTTTTTGAATTATTTTGATGTTTGGTAAATTAAATGGACATATGTTTATGAACAGAGGCGTATCATTCGGGAATTTTTATATTCTTGCAAAAAGTTTAATTTTCAGACAGAGCAAAGAATCTACTACTGAGGTAAGATTATTCATGCCAAGTAAAATATTAAAAGAGCTAGCATTGGGAATTCAATTCATTATTAATGAAAATTTGCGGGCAACGTGAACATAAGAGGGACACCGCAATATGTACACTATAGAATGTAATGTAAAGGACATAAGGAAAGAATGTTTTTATGACAAAATTGAAAGAATTGAAAATAAATTTCCTCCGAGCAACACACATTCGAACCTACGGCTTTTTCGGAGAATAAAAATTGTGTTTCGGGCAATCCTACACAATTTAATAAGCCACCCAAGAACACATATGTTTAGTTAGAAATCTCAGCTACCGATTTAAGCAAACTCCAGGTCGCTAGCTAAAGCGGTTCCCGAGACATCTGTGATTATATCGAAATACTTTTACTTTTGGCCCCTCCATTTTTGAATTATTTATTTTTTTAATGTCAGTCGCCAAAGCGAGCGAAATGCTGGTGAATGCTGTAAATTATTTTTCATTTGGTATTGAAATATTGACTTTTGACATTAACGTCAAGTTGGCCCCTCCTTATTCAAATTTATTCGAAATTTCAATTTTTCTTTATATGATTTCACAGTATTCGCCATGAAGACGGTCATGGTCTGAACGTTAGCGCGATCAACTGCTAACGCAAGGCGCCCCGGTTCGACTCCGGGTATTGTCTAAAAATTTCTTGACCGTCTTCCGTGTTTCGGAGGGCACGTTAAGCAGGCGGTCCCCCTGTGTTAATGATTTGCCATCATAACAATAAAAAAACAGGGTGCAGGCACATCGAAAGGCAAGCCTAGCGAGCTACCTGAGATGTAAAAACCAAACTGCTCATAGAACCAACAGTGCCTTGAACAGAGGCACTATAGTTGGGAAGTACAGGACGTAGTCCTAGATTAAGAAGAAGAAGAAGTATTCGTGAAATGTTGGCGAATGCAGTTAATTATATAAAGAAGCTTAATTCGTAAGTTTTCCTTACTAAATCTTGTTCTTGAAGAAAATGAAGCTGCGAGCAACATACGTTGAATTTCAAATTATCTTAAATGGGGTTTGTGCATTATTTGTAATGCGACAGATAACGTAGAGTTAACGTAAGAACCCCTTTTAAGATAGCTAGTAAGAAACCATATGGGAAATCTTTACTAACTTCATAAATGTTTGGGTGGAGGTAAGGGTTGGGTTTTGACATAAAAAGGGTTATGAAATTTGGAACGTAGATTAGGGTCATCAAGTAGATTGTCATATCCAAAATTTGGGAGGGGATCTCGTCAACTGCGCCATCTGGGAATTTTTTACTAACATCTTATAGGTAAGGGCTGGTTTTTGACACCCTTATCCCCTAAAGAGGGTTCTGAAATTTGGAACGTAGATTAGGGTCATCAAGTAGATTGTCATATCCAAAATTTGGGAGGGATCTCGTCAACTGCGCCATCTGGGAATTTTTTACTAACTTCTTAAAGGTAAGGGCTGGTTTTTGACACCCTTATCCCGTAAAGAGGGTTATGAAATTTGGGACGTAGATTCTGGTCATCAAGTAGATTGTCATATCCAAAATTTGGCAGGGGATCTCGTCAACTGCACCATCTGGGAATTTTGTACTAACTTCTTAAAGGTAAGGGTTGGTTTTTGACACCCTTATCCCCTAAAGAGGGTAATGAAATTTGGAACGTAGATTCGGGTCATCAAGTAGATTGTTATATCAAAAATTTGGGAGGGGATCCAACTGCGCCATCTGGGAATTTTTTACTAACTTCTTATAGGTAAGGGTTGGTTTTTGACACCCTTATCCCATAAAGAGGGTTATGAAATTTCGAACGCAGATTTAAGTCATCAAGTAGATTGCTATATTAAAAATTTGGGAGGGGATCTCGTCAACTGTGCCATCCGGAAATTTTTTACTTACTTCTTAAAGGTAAGGGTTGGTTTTTGACACACGTATCCCCTAAAGAGGGTTATGAAATTTGGAAGGTAGATTCGGGTCATCAAGTTGATTGTTATATCAAAAATTTGGGAGGGATCTCGTCAACTGCGCCATCTGGGAATTTTTTACTAATTTCTTATAGGTAAGGGTTGGATTTTGACACCCTTATCCCTTAAAGAGGGTTATGAAATTTCGATCGCAGATTTAAGTCATCAGGTAGATTGTTATATTAAAAATTTGGGAGGGGATCTCGTTGTGGTGTGTATCCACCTTTAGCTAAGAACAATTTAGGAATAAGCATATTATATTATTTAGCGAGTAAGCAAGTTGATTGGTATGAACGACGAACGGATGTATTGATGTATGTATGGGAGAGTTGTGATCGAACTGTCTTCGAGTGTAGAGTGATTCTTAGTATAAGTAATAAAGTGTATATAATGTATAAAGGAGTTAAATATAAAATGTAGATAGTACTGCAAATGAGTTATTAATTATACATATAAAGTGACCCCAAGTGACCTTAAAGAACGTCCCTAAATTCATATAAACCCCAATCATTACATGGCGACCGTGACACGTGACACCCGTTACAAATAAAGAAGATTAAGAAAAAATAAAAAAATTTTTAGTTTGGAAAAAGTGCACATAAAATGGGGTCTACAAAAACGAAAGGAATAAAAATGACAGTGACAAGTGATCGTGACCGTGCCAAAAGGACACGTAAAAAATAACGTGCAAAAATAAAGTGCAAAAATTTTAGTAGTGTAATCAAAAGTTCGAATAAACAATATTGAATAACATGCAAATTCGAAAGAAGAAGTGGCTAAAAATAACAAAACTTCATTCGGTTACTTCGATGGCCAAAATTTTTGCCAAATTATATATCAAATTAGGTTGGAAAAAATGCAAACAAGGTATGTTTCTATGGGTCATTCAAAAATTGTAATACATAATTTGGTTGACGAACTTATATTTTATAAATTATAACTTATAATTTGTGCGAATTTAATAAGAATCTTTTAAAAGTTTAAAAAAGTGCCAATAACATTTAAAAATAGTGTAATAACCGAAAGTTCAAATAAACAATATTAAAAAACATGGAAACGGTGCTACATTACAAACTGATTACATAGACACGTATTATATGGAATTTACAAATGTGCTACAAGGGTAATGCGGAAAATAAGTGCCTAAATAATCGACAATAAATTAAAAAAAAAAAGTGAAAGTTAAGTTTATTAAAATTCAAAGTTAAAAGTGCGTCGAAATGGTTAAAAATTTTCCGACAGGAAGTGCTTCGCAACGCAATTACAGGTCACCAAGTTCAACAGGATGGAAAAAATTTCCAGGCAACGAACAGCATTTTGCAGATCGACAACTTTCAGCAGGAAATGGAAGTGCAACTTCGCAAAATGAAATTATAGGTAAACGGAATGGAATTTTTCCATATAAATTGTGTCGAATCGACCTAACGAATTTTTTGTTTTATGAATTATGTAATTGTAAGATAAATTCGACACTATTTACAATAGCAACTTAATTAATTAATTATTTTATTCAATAACTAATAATAAATAATTTAATTCAATTAACAAATTTCTCAATTAAATTAAATAATTTTAAAATTGATCAAGTTGCAAAGGTAAAGGAATTAGGGATAATAATATAAATATTAGTTAGATGGGATACATTTCATATGAGTTTATAAGGTGAAAAGCTTAAGGATAAATTTTAATTATAGATGGGTTTTAGAACAAAGGAAACTAATTCCTAGAATGCGAATTTTTAATTGATATAAATTTTAAAAAATAACCTGAATCCTAATTATTATTAATAAATGTTCATAAACTTGATTTCAGAGAAGGAAAGGATTGATTCAGTTGGTTTTTTAAATTAAATTTTGTATAGGTGTTAAAACTATAAATTTTAAGTAGTAAATCTTAAAGGAATGATTTTAACAAAGTTATTTAAAATTCAATGATACGGAATTCAATTAGTTAAATGAATATTAAAAAAAATTTTTTGGTGCGCAAGTACGCATATTTTATTAAGAAAGATTAAAATTGAACACAAAAATCGAATAACAATGGAAATACAATTGAACTTTTTAATAACGATGGAAATACAATTGAACTTGAAAATGAACACAAAAAATTTTTTAACATCAGTATTGAAAGTAAATATGCCGAAAATTTGCATATAAATATAAGAATATAATAATGGTTGTCCGTTAACCATTAATTGATTGGGCAGTGAGATGGACGTGTTAGTAAAAAAGGGTGTTATCGCCAAATAGCGACTGAAATTTAAAAAATTCATTTATTTTAAATATAATTTGATTTGACATAGAATAAATAGTATCCAGGAGATAGTAGGCGCGCATTATAATAACTAGCAGATTCTGTAGAGGCAAACAGCAGTAATCAAATTACATACTACCACTCCGTGCAGTTAGAATAAACAAAACATATCGTTTTCTAGCTTACAAGTTTTACAAATTATCACGATTAATATTTTAAAAAACTCACGCAGTACGTTAATCGATTCTATTTCCCCTAATAACGAATCAAAATGAATTTTTCAATAGAGTTCATAAATAATTTTTTACAAATAAATTTTAATAATTCAATATTTTAATATTTAAATTGACTACATTTTGTTGCTACGATTAACAGGTTTCTGAAATAAGGATTCGAATGTAGTTGATCATATTACTGAAACAAATTTTAATTTAATAAAAATCACAATTTTAAATTTTAGTGTACATGCATTTTACATTTGAAAGGATACTCAATTTTATTAAACCATAAGCTTTTGCATACGATAGGTAAAGTAATTTCCATTTATTATTAACGTTCTATCGATTTTAAAAAAACAACCAAAAATTATTTACGCGTTAACAGGGTCAAAGTTGGTTTTCGACGAATAATAAGAAATTTACTAGGATTTAATATTCCAGCTTTATAGATAAAACAATGCAAACGAATGTCCAAGAGATAAGAAGGAATCATATTAGAAATTACATAGAAAAATTATATTACAAAATAAGCTAAGGTCATTATACGTGTAAGTTAATCAAAGTTTTAAGAATTTTTAGGAGTAACTAAATAAAGTAAACCAAATAAAAAAGTTAATTAACATGTCAACATCATCAAAGTCAATTATTAATAAAAATTTAGGAATTGTAAGAGGTAATAAATATTGCAGATTCGTCAATAATTGATAGGGCAAAAAGCTAAGTTAAGTTTAAAATTATCGAAAAATAGATGTACGAAATTTCATCTGACAAATTGCAATCGTAAAAAGAAAAGTTACCTTATTTAAATTTGAATCAAGTAAGTAAAACGGAGGAAACGAAAAATTTTTTTTGGAATCAAAGAAAATAGCATTCAATTTACTTAAAACTGCAGCAAATTTTATCGAGTTCATACCTTGAAGTTCACGTAAAGTCATATACCCTATGCAGGATATACTAATGTTACACAAACTCTTTGATTACATTGTGAGAAAAATTATTATGCAGTAATAAGAGAATTTATTGAAATACTTAAATAATAGTTAAGTTACAAAATTTACAACCTAATTTTGGTTAATGTCAACAAGGATTTGAATAGTTATTATCTCAAAATAGGACACCAAAAAGTTTTATGCCATTGATAAAAATCATATAAGTTACAGTACTAGGTAAATGTTAAAAAATATGTTCCATTTTAAGTAGATTTTGGTATTATTAACGAAAAGTTTGTAATTTGACGGAATAAAGAAATATATAAAAGGTTAACAATTTTACATGGTAGATTTAAATTTTATTTTATTACGAGCGTTAACCCAAACATTAGATAACAATACAACTGCAAACTGCAACTTTTCAAATTTAGCGGAAACTAAAAATCTTTCGTTTGTCTAGATAAGTCGTGTAAAAAATTAAAAAGTTTAATTGATAATATTTTAATGTAATAACTATTTTAACAATAGGATTTTAAAAAATTCGATAATATTGAATTTAAATTGCCTAAACGAAAATCTAAATCTAAAATCTCTTACGCAAGTATTTGCATGCAATATTCATAAAGTCGTAATTAATTAACTGAAAGAAGTTAAAATAATATAAAGAATTAAAAATTTCTAGGGAAGCTTATATGCTTTATTACCAGCCAAAACGAAGAAAAATAGAATTAACACAAATTCCGAAAAGTAAAGTGTGCAATTTGAGAAGTAACAATTTTATGCAATATAAAATATTTTGCAAATATTTAAAAGCATTATAAGACGATCAAGATTTATTTTTACAATTCAAAATTTTAAAGGAAACGGCATTAAGTTAAAACAATCGGATTGTTCAATAGTTCCGAAATAAGATCGTAAATGGGTTCATCAACACGGAAAGGAAAAAAAAAATTTTTTGCTGATAGGTAGTTTTGCTATGATAAACTTTATTAATAATATGAATAAAATGCGATAGTTAGAAATGCAATGCAAGAACTTATTTTTCAAATTAGGAAATTTTATTGCATAAATTATTATGTCAAAAAGTATTTTAACTCGTTTAAACGTCAAAGAATCGATAACCTATACGTTATTCAGTTATTAAAATCAGTAATTAGGTAAAGCTTCAACGTAAGCTAAAAATTCAAATCTTTATCAACGTGTTTCAGCACTTTGTGCCTCGTTGAAAGATATTGAAAAATAATTCTACGAAAAAGATCAAATTATTCCTAATTAAAGGTAATACAAATGTACCGATAAATTGAACAGTATTGTTAGGATTTCCTGAGTCGACGCAGAATTCACAGCAATAGTGTACAACCAGAGGACAGCGTAGAATTGTTATCGTAAACCTAAAAGAAAAATGGAGCACATCATAATAAACAGTAATACAGTAAAAAATATAAATACAGTCTCTAAAAGCTATTCATATAGATCCAAAAACCTAATCAATGGCAACACGAGATGTTCTATTGAAGGGCTTGGAATACTCTATGTAAATGAGCTAATATACCGGAAATAACGTAATAGTTAAATATGAAAAGAAGAAAATATTCCGGAAATCGCGATTTAATAAATAATGATAATAAGGGAAGATTAATAAAATAAATAAGCGCTATAATATAAAAAGCAACTCCTATGTGCCCAGGCCTGGAACACAAATTAATATATAAAGTAAAAGGAGTGCAAAGATTAAAAAAAAAAAAAAATAGAGACATGTGCCTTCCAAAAAAAAAATACTGAATAAAATGAAAAAACGATAATAATAGTAATATTAAAATAATCGACAAGTATCGACAGTTAAATACAAAAATTAAAGTAAATAAATTGTAACAGCATTGCTACGTAAAATGACATAATAATCAAAATTAGTAAAAAGTTCAATTAAACAATGAAAGAAAAATCAAATTTAACAAAAGTCAATTTACTAAGAAGTTCAATTAAAAGATGAAGTATTAAGTGTTCAAAAAAAAAAATTTTTTAAGATAAAAACTTTTAATTTAATAATTATGGTTATAGCTATAAGAGGGTTTTATGTTATGTAATAGGGTAGATAAGTAGATTAATTTCTAATTCTAATGAAATCAAATATTATAAAATACTAATATTTTAATTTGAATTTAATTGTAAATGTTAAGTACCAAATTTCCGAGTTTAAGTTTATTTATATCCAATGTAATGTTTAGGTTAAGATTTCTTTTAACGCAAGTTATGTATGTCATTAGTTTGTGTATGTTTTTTTTTTTTTAGCTAATCTTTTAATTAGTAATTTTAAACTTTTAATTTTAAATTGAATTTTAGTAATGAGTAAACTAGTAATTTAACCTAGCCCAAAATGTTCTACATATTGTTAAGTACCCTTAAGTTGTAGTCTAGTATTAATAACATAAAAAAAAAAAAAAAAAGAAAAAGAGAAAGAGAGGTGGAGAGTTTAACCCAACTCTAAGTAAACATTACGAGCATCTCAAATATTTGTAAAAGGAAAAGAATTTAAATTCCAAGGAGATAAAATTCTTTTACTTGCCCAGGGAGATGTGGTGTGTATCCACCTTTAGCTAAGAACAATTTAGGAATAAGCATATTATATTATTTAGCGAGTAAGCAAGTTGATTGGTATGAACGACGAACGGATGTATTGATGTATGTATGGGAGAGTTGTGATCGAACTGTCTTCGAGTGTAGAGTGATTCTTAGTATAAGTAATAAAGTGTATATAATGTATAAAGGAGTTAAATATAAAATGTAGATAGTACTGCAAATTAGTTATTAATTATACATATAAAGTGACCCCAAGTGACCTTAAAGAACGTCCCTAAATTCATATAAACCCCAATCATTACATCGTCAACTGCGCCATCTGGGATTTTTTTACTACCTTCTTATAGATAACGGTTAGTTTTTGACATCCTTATCCCGTAAAGAGGGTTATGAAATTTGGAACGTAGATTAGGATCATCAAGTGGATTGTCATATCAAAAATTTGGGAGGGGATCTCGTCAAATGCGCCTCCTGGAATTTTTTTATCATTTTGTGTTGTCCTTATCATTGTATAGTTTTGGAAGCCTAAATGAGGTCTATTAATGTAATATTTACTTTAATTTATTTAATTAGTTCGTATTGGTACCTTCGGTAAGCGCTTTATTGTTTAATTATAAGTTTAAAAGCAAAAATAAAAATATTAATATTTTTACCATGATTTAACGGGTCGACTGTAATGTTTACGAATATGAGTATGAGTTTAAATCAATCTTCGGCCAGGTAAAGAATGTAGGGGAAATTATCACGTGATTTGAAATGCATGTGTGTTCATTGCAACTGATTGCAACGTGATTGCAACTCATTTTATCAGTCTGCAGCTTGCATTGGAAGTAATAGTGTCAGCTTAATTTGTATTGCACTTCTTAACGCAAGAAAATTTCGAAAACCAAATCTAAAATCGGTCTTCTGCGATGTTTCGACGGGTTTCGTTAGGTAGTTATTCGTACTTGAACATACCAAAAACCCTGAACTTCTTGATATGTTTACCCTCCTTTCCGTTCCTAATGGGAGAACGGTTTGGAAGAGCAAACAAAACCACGCAGAAGTAAAACTCCTACTTATATTCGTGGTACCCTGATGTTCGTATAAGCTAACTCGCTGTAGTCTGGAAGCGAGGGTCGTAAGTCCACTCTGCGTTGTGCTGAAAAATAACGAGGGTACGCTTCGTCGAAAAAATAAAACAATAATTAACAATAAAGTTTTAATGAAAATTGAAACGATTACGACAATTACAAACGCTTGTGGTAGTGGCGTGCCAAGAACAAGAAGCACGTTAACTGATGGTGACAACGGTACGTCAAAGGTGACACAATACGGGACACCAGAATGGTAGGCCCGTCAATACAAATAATTGACTGTAATGAATTACCACAATACCACAAGAATAAATCCACACAAGAATATAAAATTTGTCTCACCTTGATATCAATCGTGAGTTCACACAATGGAGATGACAGCAATAATCCTTGTATGGAATACAGTGGTTGGTGTTGAATTCCAATGGCTCCCAATCTAAGATCCTCGGACTGCAGTACACCGACGTAATACTCGATGAGCAGGTTTTGACAGGCGGATACGAAGATGGACAGGCGGCACTCCGCTGCGTTGACAGTATGGTACAGGTTGACGATCCAAATAAAACAAAGTGATCGTCCAGTACAATTTGATCACAAAAACTGAAGCCGCGATTGACAATAACAATCGACTTCCAAATGTAAATAAAAGCAGCTGTCAAAATAGTCACCAGACGAATGTTACCAAATAAAATTATGGTTGGTACTAATTTGTACTTCGATAACGAAAATATGGTGGTTCGAGATAACCAATCGAATATTTTCCAAAAAATGCTTGAACTGGCTAAAACAAAATAGTCACGCACTGCATTCACGAAATCCGTAATGACGGTGGAATTAACTACTGCGTATAACTATTTTTGTAACGAAAATCGACAGATAAATAATTGATTTACACGCAATCAATAAAAATCGAACTGTCTTGTCGCACTCTCAAGCCAATGTTAAGTTTTTAACGGCGCGCGTCTATATCCTGTACTATCAAGTACGTTGTAAAAATGAGTAAAGAGATGGCGCTTGGAGTAACAATTTATAATTTAAATGTTATGAATTAACATTTGGAACGAAATAAACATATTTTGTTACACACCCCCCAACTAAACGATCTGGCCGCAGGCCAAGATCTAAAAAGATCAGATAAAGAGGTTGACATTTACAACGAACTGTGAATTTACAGAAGAAACCGTACTGTAGTGAGGAGAGAGTTTGTCGCAATAATGGTAGGATAGAAATATCAAGCTTAACAAGTAAAAAAATGAGCTTAAAATATTTCAATAAAAAAATAAAATAAAAAAAATCTCTAAAGGATTAAGAATAAAATAATAATTGTATGGTTTTTCACCCATGGGACTAAATGTCGCCTTAAATCCGCGGAAACGAAAACCAATTGGTAGAGCTAATGATAGCTACTGAAAACCATAATGTATATATGATTTTGTCTCAGATAAAAATCAATGAGTACAAAATGGGCAGCCCGCATTGGACCTGCACCGAAAAAAAGTGAATACAAAAAAATCTTTAGGGACATCAAGACAAAAAAAAAAACGTCTGATAATCAACCTGGGAATGGGTCACATAGGATCCATTCGAGAATAGTCAAACAAAAAAATTATCTTCAACTAATTCTACTTTCCAGTGTGAGACACTCATGGTTCTCAACCCAAAGGAAATGGTATTTTGCAAAATAAACAAAATAATTAAATAATTTGATCAAACGAATATTTGATCAACAGATCGTCCTACCAAGACTTTGACAGCTTCTCCGGAATCGTTGGAATAAATTCCGATGGAATAATTAGTGGCTAGATGGTCTGCACTAATTATGACGTAAAAACCAGGGAGTAAAAAAATAAAACCCTTGACCCACCCAGGAAATAAATAATAGGTGCCCAATGTGATAAAACGAAGGAAGGAAATTGGAAAGGAAGATAAGGTGATTGGAATTATGGAGTGATCTGGTTATGGGAAGGATATACGACTAATATGGCCAATGCGTCCCCGCCTCAATGACATGAGCGATAGCCCGTCCTCGCGTATGGTTGGAAAAAACGCGTCGTGGACAGCCAGCTAACAGACTCACACCCCCAAGACGAAAAGGCAGTGGGCACACAGCAATCTTTGAGGAATGGAAGAAAGGTTGTACCCCGGGGAATGACAATATGCCATTGAGAGACGTAAAAAACTCACTCGGTTCTCTCTCAAAACCGAGATCATTGTTAGAATGTGACTATAGGTAACGATGTGTCGACAAAAATACGGCCAACGACCCTTCATGCCCGTAACAGGAGGAAAACCAGCCGGCTACCCCCCAACTAAGATTGAACCAACCCCACTGCAACAGTGCATAGGCACGCCTAGCCTAGACAGGGCGTGCAGGTGTGGTCAACCCCGCCAGAAAGCAACCAACCGGTCCCCCTGGATCCTGCACTAAGCACGAAGTCCGCTAGCCCCCATAAGTGTCAACACAGATAAGCAAGTGGGTCGGGACTGGTTGACCCCAAGGAAATGGTAAGACTGATGGAATGTCTTACGGGCTGTTTTATATGATCTGAGATGGAACATGATCAAAAAGAGACGACATTACCCAACCTCCTCCCATGTAATGTAGAAATTAACCCCTTTCAGATATTCGATCATCGTCGTCATCGGGATGTGATTTTAAGTCCTTAATATGATAGACACCTATATCTTTACCACGCTCGTTGACCAAACGATAAGTTAATGGACCTGTAACCTCGCGAACCTTGCACTTGATATACTTAGGAGATAGCTTACTACTAATTTTATTCGGAGCATTAGAAAGTACGAAATTTCTTCGCCAAACTATGTCACCTACTCGAAAATTGATGGATCTTTTGCGCAAGTTGTAATGTTTAGCCCCCCTAATATAAGCATTATGCAATCGCTTAGTAACATCTTCAAACACCCCATTTAACTTTCGCATATCATGCGCGACGCTTTCACGGTTAGCAAGGGTTAGATCATCCTCTTTAAACTGTTGGATGCGACCGTAATAATCTCCGTTTATCGGAACAGTGCGACCTAAATTCAAGAATGATGGTGTATACCCCGTAACTTCGTGGGTAGCAGATCTTAAAGCATGTGCTATCTTAAAAATTTCTACATCCCAACTACGATGATCACGCTTGACATAAGACCTAATAGCGGTACCAATGACTCGATTATATCGCTCTACAAAATTTACTTGTGGATGGTAGTTGGCATTTTTCCACACATGTGAAATCTTGTAGTTGTTCATTAGTTCTTGAAATTCTTTTCCCGTAAATTGGGGACCATTATCGACTTGGCAAATCATCGGTGTACCAAATAGAAGGAATACTTCATTTTCCAAAAACTCACAGATGGCCTTAGCCGTAGCTTTTCTTATGGTTTGACTAATACAAATTTCGTGAACCAGTCACAAACTACAAGTAATACTTTATTACCTTTTGCAGAACGGGGAAATGGACCCATTAGGTCGATAGAAAGACATTGAAAAGGAAAACGGACTTTTTTCTCTTTACCCATTAGTCCGTAGCGTGCGCCTTGGCAAGCTTTAGAAGCCAGACAAACAGAGCAACGACGCACGTAGCGAGCAACGTCAGTACGCATTTTAGGCCAGTAATAAAGCTCCAGAATTTTATTAAAAGTTTTTAAAGTACCTAAATGTGCAGACGTAGGATCGTCATGACACATTTTCAAAATTTCATTACGACGAGGTTTAGGAATAATCTGTTTCCATTCAACCAAATTGGAAATAACGTCGTGTTTGTTTGTAATGAGCTTATACAGACGATCTGACTCAATACGCCAGTCTGGATAAAGTTGCGGATTTGTTCTAACGTTGATCAGCATGCGCCGATACCAGGGATCCAAGTCATCATCAGTTAAGACTAATGAAGAGACTTCCAAGGGAGCACGGGACAAGGCGTCTGGAACTACATGCAATTGACCTTTGCGATGCTGGATGTCGAAAGAATGTTGAGCAAGACGAACGGACCAACGGGCTAATTTATTGGCTGGATCTTTCATATTCATGAGCCATAAAAGTGAATAATGATCGGTCACAACTGTAAACTGAGTACCCTCAACATATGGTCGAAACTTTTCGATACCAAATAAGACCGCTAAACATTCACGCTCCGTCGTCGAATAATTTCGCTCAGCCTTGTTCAAGGTTCTAGATGCATACGCAATGGGTCGCTCATCATCACCTTCACCCTGTGTCAAAACACTTCCCAAACCGTAACCTGATGAATCGCAGTGTATAAAAAATCTCTTTTCAAAGTTGGGACTAACTAAAACGGGTGCTGTAACTAGTAGTTTCTTTAAACTCTCAAATGACTCAATAGCGTTAGGAGTCCAAGTAATGGTTTGACGTTTAACCCGTCCCTTAATTAACTCAGTAATGGGAGCAGAAAAGGTGGAGAGATTAGGGATAAATCGTCGATACCATCCTATAAGTCCAAGGAATCGTTTTACTCCAGTAACAGTAGTTGGACGTTCAAATTTAGTTATAGCCTCAACCTTGTCAGGGTCGGTATGAAGACCAGATTTGTCAATAACATGACCTAAAAATTTTAACGTGGATCTGCAAAATTCACATTTTTCAAAGTTAACGGTTAGGTTAGCATCTTTCAGTTTCTCAAAGACTTGTTGCAAAAGGCTTAAATGTTCGGCAAAGGTATTGGAAACTACGATTATGTCGTCAAGATAAACAAAGACCTTCTCACCAAGCAATGAACCAAAAACGTTGTCCATTAATCGCTGTTGAGTGATAGGGGCGTTGGAAATTCCAAACGGCATAACGACATACTCGAAAAGACCTCTGCCAGGCACAGTAAATGCAGTCTTTTCACGAGATGAGGATGAGAGAGGAACTTGCCAAAATGCTTTTTTAAGATCTATAGAGGTCAGGAATCTAGCGTCCTGTAAATGAGATAAAATGTCATCCAATCGAGGGAGTGGGTACGCATCCTTTTTAGTCAATTGATTTAATTTACGGCCATCGAAACACAGTCGATAGGAACCGTTCTTTTTACGGACTAAAAGCATGGGTGACGACCAAGCACTCTTAGAAGGGACAACGATGTTCATTTGTAGCATTTCGTCTAGTTCACGGTGAGCAATAGCTCGCATGGGTGGAGATAAGGGATAGAAACGTTGCTTGACAGGAGCGGCTGAACCCGTATCTATATGGTGAATTACCTTATCAGTACGAGTCAACCCCTCACGGTCCAGTTCCTTATATTTGTCTTTCATGGAAGAAAGCATAACCTGCTGCTCTATTGATAATTCGGAAGCGGAACGCATAAATTCCGTGGCACTAATTTGATTAACAAAATATTGGTCTCTACCAAAATCAATTTTGACACCAAACATCTTGCAAAAATCTATACCTAGGGTTAATTATGTGGTGATACTACGGCAAACTATGACGTTTAAAACTTTAGTGACTTCACCAATGGTGATAGGAAGCATGACTTCACCTAATAAATCTTGTGAAGTTCCATCAGCGGAATGTAAAAGAGATTTGGTGCCGCGCGTAAAACATAAATCTAACTGATTTATTAAAAAGTGCGCATCACTACCCAGAACAGAAACAGATGCTCCAGAGTCAAGCAGAGCAGCAAGAGGTACCCCCCCCCCACAGTTAAATTAACATAAGGTCTTATGTCTCGCGTGGGATGTGTAAAGAGAGCGGAAGTAGTCTGCGATGATCCGCAAAAAGAGCGTACGCGTCCTAACCACCCCTTCCAACACAAGGAATCGGCTTTAAGAGCCTTCTTGAGACGCACGCCGTGATGCCATCTCGCTCTTCTTCTTTTGTCGGCTTTTAACGCGGATTTGCCGGGCGAGCCGAAACGCCTCTCCGCCTTCGCAAGTTTTTTGAACGTCCTTGATGTTTTCTAGGACAGGTTATGGCAGTTACCCCTTTTTGGCCGCATACAAAACAAAATTTAGATAAAGGTTTTGGGCAATCCTCAAAACCATGCGCGGGATTATTACAGTTCCAACAGTTATCTAGAGAGTTGTCTGACTGAGGGTCTAATGGAAAATGAGTAGTAGTAATGGGAGATGAAGACATTGAACAAGTGGCCTCTGATGGAGTAGTCCACTTTATGACTCTTTCAGCCGCTTGAGCTGCTGTAATAAGTGCTTCTCTAGTTTTGTATTCGTTTAACCCTAAGGTTAATGAAATTTGTGGAGACATGTTACGTCTTATAACCCATAGCTGTTCCTCATCCGAAGGAATTGGATTTAATCTAGAAAATTGAGCAATCATGGATTCTATGAATCCCAGAACAGATTCGCCTGGTAATTGTTTCCGAGCCCGGATTTGATCGGCATATTCTCTACTATAATCGAGAGATAAAAATCGGACTTTCAAAGCATCCATTAATTGTGACCAATTTGAAATAGTCGGACTCAAGGAACGGTACCAGACCAGTGCCTCGTCTGAAAAGAATTCCCCAGCTTTTCTAAATAATTCGTCTTCTTTAACCCCTCGTGAACGTGCAAGCTCTTGTGCGCGCTCAATAAAATCAAAAACGGCTTTAAAATTACCCTTGCCATCATAGCTAAGACCCCATTTGTGAACAGATACCCGATTTTGCGATTGATTTAATAAAATGTTAGTCAAGGCGGTGCTAATGTCTGGATTAATCGGAATTGAATCGGCAAGAGTGGACCTACGTGAAGGATGAAAATTACTTGCTTGAACCGGAGAGTTCGTGATTGGTAAGACCTCCTCGCTTTCCAGCGCATCTGAATCTTTGATTAAAGATTCGAGATTCTCACGTAGAGTGTTACACGTACCTATTAATGTATTTCTCTTGGGATCATCAAAACCAACTCCTTCCATTAAATCTAAACGATTACTATAATGCGCCAGCCGATGATCTAACGCATCCAAAAGCTTATCATCAACATTAGTTGACAAATCATTAATTTGTTTACTGATTACTGAAAGGGACTTTTCGCATATTTCTAGTTCGGCAGGTATGTCAACTGGTTTATATTTAATCATTGCTAATGATGAATTATATTTCTCATCGCGCATCAACTGACATAGTAATTTACGACGAGAAGCTAAATGTTCAGGAATTCCGGGTAAATCATTTCCTTTGCGTCGTTGCAACTCAACGGCGATCTCCTCTCTAGATAAGGCTGCCACGTAAGCTTTTTCAGACATAATAATTAACTTGACAAAGACGAAGTATAAAATTGTAAGCGTTCGATAAAACACGAAAAATAAATCGTACAAAGAATTGAATAATAAAAATCAATAGTGCGTAAACACGACTCCCAATTGCGTGACAAAACAAATACAGTCAAATTGCAATTGAAGGGAACGCAACAAAAGGATATAATTATTCTGATATATATACGTAAATGGTTTCTCGCCGGTGTGAATTTTGAAATGGGCGTAGCGTTACTCGCAAGCAATAATTAAAAATAATATATATATTGCAAAAATGAATAAGGCGAGAGCACAACAAAAGGATATCTCGTTCTTGAACCAACAAAACTTGTGCACCACAAACAACAAAGTAAAAAGGTTTTTCGCCGGTACGAGTACTAAGTTGACAACTCAATTTATTATTATTTACCATGTACCAAACCATACAAACAAGCAAAGCGTCCAGTCCACAACGCTCTCCAGTTGCCAAAAACTGCTGTAATAATAAAAAATTAACACGACCACAGACGTTTCGTTGTCTAATCGTATACACGAAAGCGTACCTCGGGACAAACACAGAGTTATAAAATTAACAATTCGAGTTCCACGTATGGACGCCAGTGATATGTTTACCCTCCTTTCCGTTCCTAATGGGAGAACGGTTTGGAAGAGCAAACAAAACCACGCAGAAGTAAAACTCCTACTTATATTCGTGGTACCCTGATGTTCGTATAAGCTAACTCGCTGTAGTCTGGAAGCGAGGGTCGTAAGTCCACTCTGCGTTGTGCTGAAAAATAACGAGGGTACGCTTCGTCGAAAAAATAAAACAATAATTAACAATAAAGTTTTAATGAAAATTGAAACGATTACGACAATTACAAACGCTTGTGGTAGTGGCGTGCCAAGAACAAGAAGCACGTTAACTGATGGTGACAACGGTACGTCAAAGGTGACACAATACGGGACACCAGAATGGTAGGCCCGTCAATACAAATAATTGACTGTAATGAATTACCACAATACCACAAGAATAAATCCACACAAGAATATAAAATTTGTCTCACCTTGATATCAATCGTGAGTTCACACAATGGAGATGACAGCAATAATCCTTGTA
Source organism: Podabrus alpinus (assembly GCA_932274525.1). NCBI lineage: Eukaryota > Metazoa > Arthropoda > Insecta > Coleoptera > Cantharidae > Podabrus > Podabrus alpinus. The sequence continues at coordinate 35,456,304 of OW026457.1, read as the reverse complement.
TGGAATGCAGTGGTTGGTGTTGAATTCCAATGGCTCCCAATCTAAGATCCTCGGACTGCAGTACACCGACGTAATACTCGATGAGCAGGTTTTGACAGGCGGATACGAAGATGGACAGGCGGCACTCCGCTGCGTTGACAGTATGGTACAGGTTGACGATCCAAATAAAACAAAGTGATCGTCCAGTACAATTTGATCACAAAAACTGAAGCCGCGATTGACAATAACAATCGACTTCCAAATGTAAATAAAAGCAGCTGTCAAAATAGTCACCAGACGAATGTTACCAAATAAAATTATGGTTGGTACTAATTTGTACTTCGATAACGAAAATATGGTGGTTCGAGATAACCAATCGAATATTTTCCAAAAAATGCTTGAACTGGCTAAAACAAAATAGTCACGCACTGCATTCACGAAATCCGTAATGACGGTGGAATTAACTACTGCGTATAACTATTTTTGTAACGAAAATCGACAGATAAATAATTGATTTACACGCAATCAATAAAAATCGAACTGTCTTGTCGCACTCTCAAGCCAATGTTAAGTTTTTAACGGCGCGCGTCTATATCCTGTACTATCAAGTACGTTGTAAAAATGAGTAAAGAGATGGCGCTTGGAGTAACAATTTATAATTTAAATGTTATGAATTAACATTTGGAACGAAATAAACATATTTTGTTACATTCTTACCGAATTCTTCGTCGGAAGTTAACATTTTTTATGAGGGAGTGAAAATGTTGTTTTTTTGGCAAATATATTTAAACAAATTTCTATTTCAGCTATATTGTTATCATATAACTCATTAAAAATATTAATAACACGTAAAATATTTTAACAGTATTATTCGAAATCATGAAAAGAAGAGATTCCAAAAAATGGTAAGGGGATTCTGATTTTTCGATATGTTATAGGGTATAAACGATAAGGTTTAGGGTCCTAATAAAAACTATGAGTTGGCGACCGCCCGGAAGTGCCGCTATTTTAACAAAAATTGCGAAAATAAAATGTTTCTTCCCAATATTTCTTTACCAGTTGACTTTAGGACGGAAATGACTGCTATAAATCTTATGGAGAACAAAATTTACTACGATATGGTTGGGTCATACATATACAGCAAATGAACCAAGATAGACTACCAAAACAAATATTAGAGTGGGCACCACAAGGATAAGAAAGCGAGGGAGACCGCGTAAAAGTTGGAGGGAAGGAATAGACAACGCAATAAAAGAGAGAGAGCTACCGGATGATCTATGGATAGATAGAGAGGAGTGGAGATTTCGAATCGGAAGACGTAAAACGTTATAAAACCGATCTATATATATTATACACAGTAAAAAAATGCCGAAAAGCAGACCTGTTTTGTCACGTATGCCAAAGAGAAGTTAGAAATCTAAAGCAAAGAAAAAAACATCATCAACTTTACCTATCCATCTGATTATTTTAATTTAGATAGCGAGGGGGAAGTTTAATACCAATACTGTTTGAATTTTAGGTTTGACGCTCTCACTTTAAGAGGACTGTTTACCTTGTTAGTGTAAAACAAACGCACCTTAGTATGTCCATTTTTTAATATTTTATAAGTGGAGTGGCTAAAATATGTAAGTAAGAAGTCTGTAATATTGAAGTAGTCCTTTTAGAGTCGAAGAAAAAATCCAAAAATCCAAATCCAAAAACCCTTTGGGATTAAGAAACGATTATCAAACCGTGATGCTACAAGGAACCCCTTTCAAATTTTATTAAAATTTGTTAATCATGCAGCGAAATAAAAAAAATAGGCATTTTAAAACACCTACATTTTTACACCAGCTGAAGAATCCACTTCAAATTCATCGCCACTTCAAAATTTTAAGTAAGTAGTACAGTGATACAATATTTTAAAGGTGGAAAATTAAACCACAAATACTTTTATTTCAAAAATATCTTACAATACATCATTTTAAAGTTGAAAAACATCCCCATCCAGCCACGTTGTAAAAAATTGGATAAGTGTATACGTTGATGAAATAGAAATAACAATTGGAAAACAAAATTATTTGGGATTTCATCTCTCAATTTTTCCCTTTATGCCATAAACGGACCGACTTCATTTATTTTTTAAACGTTTATTTAATTACAATTAGGCATAAACAAAAGCTATTTAGACCAGCTTCTCCTTCTTTCTCTTATGTTAGGTTATGTTATCAAGGCAAATCATTAACACAGAGGGGGGACCATCCGGCTTTGATGAAGACCGATTAAATGCTTCAATTCGTGATGATCCACGTGAATCAACTCGGGAATTGGGCAATGTGATGAATTGTGACCAATCGACTATCGTACGACATTTGCATTCCATGGGCAAAAAGTTCAAAAGTTGGGTGTTTGGGTACCATACGTTTTGAGCGAAAACAACAAAAATCAGCGTGTTACCATTTGTGCTTCTTTGCTTGCTCGTAATAGTTTAGCTTGTCAACAACATTGGCCATTTTTGTCCCAAATTATTACTGGTGACGAAAAATTGTGCCTTTACATCAACATCAAGAACAGAAAGTAATGGCTGAACCCTAACGAACAAGCAAATCCTCGTGCAAAAGCTGGTGCCCATCCATGCAAGGTAATGTTGTGTGTGCATCTGTTCCAATTATTTAGTGAGCCAATATACTTAAATATGTAGTATGTCTACTTATAGAAAAATCAGTTAGTTAAAAGTTTGTTTGATCTTTAATTTTAAATCAATTATACAACATCTTAACAAATTAAAATAATTGATACAAATGAAAAGCTAATGAAATAATGGCAAACTCAAACTTACTCATACTCTATAACTCTAATATGACTCATAATTCTTAAAATTGATTTCAATTGCTCGAGAATAAAAATAAGTCTATCTGCAAATTCCTCCACCGTTTCAATTGATACCATTTCATCCTCCTCCTCCTCTTCTTTTTGATCTTTTTTTTGGGAATTTCCTTCTCTCGTAATAATTATTTGGTCAAAAAAGACTTTTATCAAATTAGTTCTGGTTCCACAATTTACAATATAATCTGCAATAAACTCCATTTCCACAATTCTTTCTTCTCTTACCACTTGAACATGCCCGTTAGCGTCGATTCCAATGTAAACCATTTCCTTTTTTAACATAGCTCTGTTTCTGCTTAATATTAGGAATACTACTTTGTCTATTAAACTTCTTCTGGAATTGGATAATTTTTTCGCCGGTGGTTTATACTTGTTAATTATGACACTTTTGGCAATAAATCTCATAGAATACAATTTGTACGATGTTATCATTGCCAAATTGGAGTAACGATGTTCTACATTTTTGGGTCTTACTTTTTTCTCCAAAATTTCTTCTGCGCCACCACCTCCCAAACGCACCTTTCGTAACTTCCTTCTTAATTTTTCCATTTCATATCGCGATTTGTCTTTAATATATTGCTTTGTAGTGTAATATACTTTATCATTAGAATATTTGTTTACCACTTTGTGGTAACTTAGTGCGATGACAGCTATGTACAGTATAATCAATACGAAGCTACATGAAATATAAGAGATATAGAAATAATAACCAAAACTAGTGTGACAATTTTCCACTATATCGACATAAATAGTATTGTATAAATTAATGGTTAGTAATAGCATTGTGCTAACAGATTTAGTAAAGTTGCGAAAATGTCGTACATAGGATCCAAAATTTAGGCAACCAATAGCAGCGTACATAAATATAATAATCAAATGGCTGACAACTACTGCTGTGAGTGGTTTACCAGCCTGCGCGACGGTTTCTTCCATTGTTCTAAATCTTTTTCCAAATCTTAATACCTTCCACATTCGGATAGTGGCTAGACCTATTAATAATCCCGTCAGCACGATCACGACTTCTTCTATATATCGCAAATTGTCATAGAACACAATTTCATTGTGCTGCGCAACTGCCAAATTGTTTCTGTACGTCTCAATTGCTCTGGATCTTTTTTTATACAGCACAATACAAGTAATGCTCAATATTATGATAAGTAGGTCGACGTAATTCCAACTATCCTTCCAGAATCCATCTTCGGACATTACAGTGATAGACTTGTAAATCATAAAAGCTACTATTACGACTAGTGCAATAGCGATAAGGGAAACCATACTCTGTAATTCGTAGCTTACAAAGAGTAATCGGAACGTATAAATCTGAAACATAATATTAATGTTTACGTTATTTTCTGAACTATTATTACGTTTCCCAAAGACGGCACTGACAAGAGGAAGCCCAATATACATAGGATATCGGCAATCAAAATCCTAATTTTTTCGGTGATTTAGAAAGCCAAAAAAATTATGACGCTATTTTGATTTTTGTTAAAGTTGCTTAGTTTTTGAAAGTAGGGTAAATCCAACCCAAATAAACTGAAGAATTTACTCGACGTCCACCAAATTTAACGAAACTTGGTACACACCACCTTAGTAAGAAATTAAAAATACCAATTTAAGGATTTGTTGAAAAGGGAATTTTTTTCCTTGTTTTTGTCCGTCTCTCGCTATACTTAATTTATTTTTAGTAACCGAACCCTTGCTCATCCCATGATCATATTTGGTACTCATGTTCAACACAATGAAGAAATATTCGTCTTTGCAATTTAACATTCCCTTACAGGAAATTCCCCAAGAAATTTTTGTTAATGGAAATACATTTCATATCCGAGAGGCCATTAGTTTCAGACCACCCACTGCAATAAACAACATCAATGCGATTGCGCATTACGTACAGCTACAGTGAATGAAAAATTGAACGATTTTGAAATTTAATAAGTCACAGTTATTTTTATTTTCTTTCAATAATTTTATTTAATATGTTGTCCTTGATTCCCGTACACTTGAAGACAACGTTTTGGCCACGATTTTAGCGATTGTTGTATCATTTCCAGAGGAATGTTTTCTATCTCACGTTTTATTAGTTTTTTTAGCTGTTTAAGGGTTGTAACTTTTGACTTATTTAACTGAGATTTTAAATAGCCCCACAAAAAATAATCACAGGGTGAAAGGTCCGGTGATGATGGCGTCCATATGATGAATAAATAATGATGAATAAAAGATACGCCGTTCTGTTCAAGAAAATTTAAAGTCTTCTTAGAAGCGTGAGCTGGTGCCGAGTCTTGGTGAAATATCCAATCACCAGCAGGATATAATCTTTTTGCGTCAGTCAAAAGTGGCTTCAAACAATTCTTAATGTAATATTCCGAGTTAATTTTAGCACCAGGCTCAACAAATATTGGCGTTGTGGTTCCATAATTCGATATTCCCATGAACACCATAACTCCCTTCGGTTGGGACTGTTTTGTGAATACGTCCAATTCTTTTGCCGATTGCTCACGTCTCAAGTACTGAACTTTTCGTTGGCCATCAGCATTTGTTAGATGGAACCATGCTTCATCGACAGTGATGTATTTTTGCCATTTATCACAATTTAGTAAGTGATACAATCCTAGTGAGCGCTGGTGCCGTTTAATAATTGTTTCTTCAGAAATATGATGTTTCCTTGGTTTCTTCATTAATTTCAGGTATAATTTTTTATTTAGATTATACCGAATGATATATTCAGATGTTTTGAAATGATTAGCCATATGTTGTAGTGTCGGAGGATTCGTTTTTAATGCCATTTTCTTTAAATTCGATAATTGTCGATTTGTCAGAGTTGGCTTCTTTCCGCTGCCTTTCTTCCGGATTTTGGATTTAAGTTCTGGGATTCCATTTTTTTTGTAGTTAGAGAGTGTACCTTTCGAAACACAAAAATTTTGGTCTTTACACCTTTTTTGTATCATAGCAAAACTACATTGTTGTTTTAAAAGCTTAAAAATTATGATTTGTTGCTCTTTAGTTAACACCATGTTTGTAACTGACATTAGAGAAAAACAAAATTGACATCGATAAGTTCATATCGCGTGCTCTATGGAATACTTTGAATTTTGTTTAAAAAAATAACTCTTATTGGTGAAAATTTAATTTAAATTCGTTCAGTTTTTCAATCACGGTACCGGTAAGTTATTGTTGGCATGAAAATTGAAGCCAGTGAGAACGGTATGATTTAAATTGCCAATTCCTTATATACACCTTTCTATAAGCTATTTTTAAACTTAATTTTCAAGTATTATTAATGAAAATTTTTCTTCAAACAATAATTTTGCATTTGATACTACGAGATATATGAAACCGGTGACGGTAATAATGATTATTTGTATCAACTAAAGCTTTATATTCCTTTAATTTGATATTTGAATTGTAATCTGGAAAAATTAAAGTTAACGCATGTAGCTCGGAGTTTGGTCGAAAATTTCGAATATCCATAACTTTGTAAAACATTAACTTAAAACCATGACTATGGAAGCTCCTTGAAGCTCAAACAAAGCTCTATCGATTGCCTTCAATTGCACACATAAATTCAAAATGGGAAGGAAAATTTGTTCTTTTTTGAGAATATTTTTTGAGAATAACTCCGCGATCATTGAGGCTCAAACGAAAATAATAGAAGCTCATTCAAGCTCAAGCAATGCTCTAACTTTTGACACCATTTTTATGAAAAATTTCGAAACTGGGGGGGGGGGGGCACTAACATGCACCTCAAATAGGAACCGTCAAAATTACTGTTTACTAACATAGCGGCCAAAAAAAGTAATAAACCTTTCCTGAAAACACCCTGTAGGTAGTCAATGTCATTCCAATGTTTCAATATAATTTAAAAACTAAGTACCTGATATGTTTTGACCCATAAACCAGTACTACTTTGCTCTAAAAGCAGCTTGACATCGTTGAAAATGTTATAATTTGCGTTATAAGTTAAAAATTCTACAAAATATACTCTCGATCTATTGTCCAGCCATTTGCTATCCACTAAATATTTAATGTTGTAATACGTGTTATACAAATGTCGTCCTAAAGGTGCGCTATAGCCACCACCAGGATAATCAGTAATGTAACCTATAAAATTTCAGTTAAATAATATATTTCATTTAGGCCCAGTTGTTCAGTATTAGGTTATCTTTTAACCTGAATACAATTTTTGAAATAATCATTTCTATTGAAAATAACCCAGGTTAAAAGATAACCCGAAACTGAACAACTGGGCCTTTGTATATCACAACTTATTAATTACCAGTGGTACCAATTGGTTCATGTTCATAAGACCAAATACTTTCTAAGCGCGGTACTTTAACTTTTCTTTTCTTATCATTAACTTGCAAATCAGGCTCTTGGGGTGATTCATCTGTGTCATTGATACGTGTAGTGATATTGTTACTTGGATTAATTTCATTTGACGTTTCATTTGTTTTATTGTCCCATAGTTCTTCATATTCTCCAATAATACTGTACTTAGGTTGGTACTCCGGATTGCATATCCAATTCATATTCTTAACAGAATCTACTAGCGAACAACAGTCTTCACACACACGTAATTGTCTTAATTTAATAACTCCAATGATTTTTGAACAATAATCGATCATTATTCCAGGATCATCTAAATTAAACGCAGAATACCACTTTCCCGGTTGGGTGGCCAGGGCTAGGGTTCCATTTATATATTCTTGAAAGCTATTAAAAAATGTACATTTAAGCAGGGAATAAAAAAGCGGTGGTTTTTACTCTGATAAGTTCGCAATTTCGTCAAACCGTTCCGCTTTTGTGAAATATCCAGACACCATTTCTTTCATTTTCATGTTACTATAAACATCAAGTTCTCTTCTATTTGCAAACACCATGAAATATAGTAAAAAAATAAATAAGAAAAATATTATCAAATCATATAACTGGCGAGAAATTTCTTCCCGCTTTATTTCTTTTTGACGCTTTTGCTGAGGATGAAATACAATTACAGTTTTGTTGTTTAATTTAGACCCTGAAAAATTACAAGCCACTCCTCTCTTGTTTGTGGACGGTATTTTTGAGCCATGTAAGGTATTAACAAATTGTTTCCGAATCTTGGATAAAGTCCCGATCTCTGATTTTCTATTTCTTTTATGACCAAAGTAGGATCTATTGCAACTTTGGGTATCTGAAAATAAATAAATAAGGTTCTACCGCTACGTCCTGTATAATAATAGTATATTACACAACGAGTGGCAAAAGGAGGCCATTTAATCTCGCGTGCGAATTGGGATCCTGCGGTTCCTCTACCAAGGGATCCCAATTAGCACCAGAGATTTAATGGCGCTTTTGTCACGAGTTATGTATATTATTTTATGCAATCCTAATAACAACGGACAAAAAAATAGCCGAAAAGAAGAATTGAAATAAATAGGTACAAATTAAAGTATATAAATTGAAGTGGCTGTTAAAAACCGCATTGCAAAAGATAACAGTGTATGTAAAAAATACTTTGTAATAATTCAATTTATAAAATTGTCTATTAATGTATCCCATTACAAATGATAACAGTAGTTGTATGATTAAAAGAAAGAGCGCATAATTATATACAGTTTTGGCGCCATTCAACGCCTACACGTCGAAAGAATATCTCCTTGCAATGTGATAACGTATTCCTTTGAAGGAAGCGATAAATAATTTTAACGTAAGATACAATATAGCATGTAGACTTTTGTTGAGTCAATAATTATGATGTCATACTATGATCCCATGGGAGTAAATTTACTAATAAACGCCACGTGGGACTGAAGAAGGTCATTATGAACTGCTGAAGTAGTCATAAATCCTTGATAAACACGCAAGGATTGCATAAAATAAATATTACTAACCTTAGCTCTTTTCAACTTGAAGAAAATGTAAATTCCTTCCAATATGAAAATGCTTATCAGTAGGGCTATAATTGTAGAAATGATTAAAGCAATACCCGTAATGTGAGGCACCCAAATGCCATAATAAATCAAAAGGACCATACAAATCACAACATGCACGGTTATTAATGCCCTGAAATTATTATTAAATATTGCTCACAATTGTAATTAAATATTTAAAAACGCTCACCAAGATAACCAAACTAGATCGAAACTAATGACTCGAAAAATATTATAATTTTTCGTTCTAAAAATTTTGTAATTCATAAGTAAGTAGTTCAGTTAAAATATTGTAATTTATTACCGATATAATATGGTAAACAATAAATGAAACATAAAGGATATAACAGAAGCTACCACGGCGATTTTTATTATTTTTGCCTTAAATTCAAAGTTTCCATCCGTAAAACCATCGTATATGTACAATTCGGGAAAACCGTAGAATACCAAAGTAAATAGCAGTGTAGTATAAATCGCAGACAATACCAAAGTTAATCTTTCGATATAGGTTAAATCGTATCCTTGATATCTGGTACATCAGGAGAGGAATTAGGTAAATAATGTTAGAAGCCTGAGATCTTTTACGTTACGTTTTCAAAATATTCCAAGTATGGTAATATCTATAATATACAAAATAACGTTTAATCCAATAAACCGTCCCGCCGCCAGTGTCTCGTATTTCGTCTGAAGGTGGCAACGAAATATAATTAGATTCACCTTTAATCACGCAAAACCATTTATTTATGTGAAAAAGCCATTCTTGACGTAATTGCAAATCTTTAATTCTGATCCATTCGCAATACCTAAAAATGGTATGTTATATACTTATGTATATTTTAGGCTTCTATACAAAGTATAGCAAGAAGCCTTATGATCTGGCTCCGTGTCTGTCTCTCCGTATGTCTGTCCGCATAATTCAAATCTATTCAGAACCCTCGAAATTGTGATTGTAAACACATCGTATGTATAATAAAATAAAAATGCGTTTTAAATTTAAAATCGACTTTCTAGCCACGTTCTACAAAAAATTTTACTTATTATATAGAATATTTGTTAGGTTGCTACTAAAGATTCAGATTATCAGGATTAACACAGATTTAAGAAATAAAATATTCTGAGATTTATATTTGAACTTAAAATGCTATCTTTTTGCTTTTATGTGAAAAAATAATTTTTTATCCGATAATAAAGATACTAATCTGAAAATCGAAATCGTTTGTCACTAAATTTTAATTATATAGAATATTTTAAGTTTGTAACTATAGATTACCAAATTATCGGATTATCTGATATTAAAAATATCCGTAGTTAAGTTGTAAATAAAAGAGAAAAAAAGAGGATTAATCCACCTCAAAAAATGTACCGTACATTACAGAGAAAAGTTTGATTATTATTACCGAAAATAACAACAACTTTTCACACCAGAAAAGTTGTATAGAAGTAGTTGTATAGAAGCCTAAGAACCGCTGCTAATTTAAATTAACAATAATTATTTGTTTGAAAATATTACCAGGATGGTTCTAAACCGACCGAATCATGCCACACATAAATATGACTCAAATCTCCTAAATGGACTTTGGTTGTTACCACGAACCAATCTTGACTTCCTCCTTGTAATAATTTTTTATCTGGATCAGGATAATTTAGTATGTGAGACTAAAAGTATAATAACTTAATTATTCCGTCCTAAAAATAAAAATGGCTATATAAATTTAATTTACTCTGCAATGGCCGCTTTTTCCAAATATTTTTATTCCAATATTCGATGTGGTACCAGCGTTGGCCATATCTCCAGTTTTAATGATTATCAAATATCCATATAACTCAGAAATTAAATTGTCGCTTACAAAGTACACCTAATTGTGAAAAAATAACGGTGAGCAGGTGTGCATTAAACCCAAAAAAAATTTACCGTTCTTCGTGTCGTACCAATTGCAAAGCATAACGCAATGCAGTAGCATGCAAAAACTGAGAACATAAGGAACACCAGCATAAAATTTACAGATATTGCCAGCTTTACAGGTACTATAAAGTATGGATCCAGTTTATAATATACTGGATGATATTGATATCCGTGATGTCCCTGATTTGTGCATAAGCAGTGCATTTGTTTCATATTTATCTTTGGTCCGACCTGTAAATTACATTTGATGTTAAATTTAGGCTGGTTTCATAGGATGAGTGTATTAGGCTAATGATCGTCATTATCGACGACTTTACCTTCCAATGTTAATATTTGTGTATATTGATTCAACGGGTTAACCCTCTACTTAGTCTTCCCAAATATCGACACCATGAATCGCTTTGGTTTATGTTTCTATAACTAGAAATCAAATTGTAACGCTGATACTCTTTATTTTTTCTTACATATCTCGAAAATTAGAAATGATAGGGAAGTATCTAATAATACTCTCATTTTATTTAGAGCTTAAAATTAAATACAATAGTGTAAGAAATTTGGGCACAGTTTGTTTAAAGAAATCCAAGATCGATTTATTAAACATACTGAAAGTTCCCCTTTCTAAGCCCACAGAATTATCCGTCAGAAGTAGAAATTTTTAATGAAGAATTGAAAATTATGTTTTTCGACAAAATATTTTTAAACACATTTCTATTTTAGCTATATAATGTTGTTATACTCGAATAGTTCATTATAAAAAATATTAATAACACTTAAAGTATTCTAGAAATATCGAAATCATTAAATGAAGAGTTTCCTAAAAGTGGTAGGAGGATTCTGATTTTCAGATATTTTTTAAGGTTTGTGGGCCATTTTAACAAAATTTGACCTTACGATGAAAATGAATGCCATAAATCTTATAGAGAACATAATTGACAACAACTTTTGTCTGAGATATTTTTGTGTAAGTCAAATAGGTACTGAGCGACAGGGCTATAAAATGGAGAGCATTTAGGAAAGTTTCAAAAAGATTCGATTTTCATTGGACTTTTTACTTTCCCCGTACGTATTAGGGAAATTTGTTCCCTATTAGGGAAAGACCGTTTTTCAAATTCTTAGCTTCGTGGTGCATTTTGTGAGCCTTGGTCGGTTGATCACCTTCAACTGTTTTGACACATTGGCATTGATATTTTAGGGTCCTTGGGCGCGGAATTTTTTTGCATGCATACCGTGTTCTAGTTTTTCCTGACGGTGGTAGTTTATCAAATTTTGAAATGGCCTTTTCTTCTTTCACGTGTTGAAGTTTATGTATCCCCATGGTGTTGGGTTATTGGACTGGGAAAAGTGCAGAAATTTACATCATTTTGATTTAATTTTGAGCTTTTCGTTGTCGATTTACGGTTCTATGTATTTTTTAATTTAGTACTGGCCATGGATGTTTAAGCCAGTTGTGATTTTAGTTGACAAACAATTTCGTCTATGGCTCCCACAGGAATATTATGTTTTGTTGGCATCCGTAAGATGGTAGCAATCATCGATGCCGATATTTTGTTTGCAATTTGAACCCCGTCTGAACGGGATAAATTTTCTTGCCGGTATTGTTTCTGTGACTGCAACCGATGTTGGTATTTGGCTCTTAGTTTTGGAAATTTGATACATCCGCAGAAACTGGCGGCATGGTTCTCACTGCAGTTGGCGCAGGCTGCAGGTGTCTCTTTAGATTTGGTGCAAGTTGAAATCAAATGCGTACCAGCGCTTTTGACGCACCTTGGGGGCGAACTGCAACAGCGTTGGGCATGCCCGCAGGTTTGGCAATGGTGGCATTGCGAGATCCAATTTTTCCTGTATGGTGCTTCTATTTTCACTTCGATTTTTAAATCAAAAATTACAATTTCTGGTGGAGCACGAAAACAGATCTTACTCGCGACTGCATCAAATTATATTTTAACAAAAATAACACTTAGTGTAAATTCAACCATGTGTTTTATTTATGTCTGGATTACATAGTTAAAATCAATATAATTGTATGGAAATGGTAAATATGTAATTAGTAACCAGTAATTATAAAAAAAAGTCAGGTTAAAATCGAGCGTTTATGAAATTTTAAAAATGCGCTCCATTTTATAATCCTGTTGCTCAGTACTTATTCGGCTTACACAAAAATATTTGAGACAAAAGTATAAAAGTATAAGATTTATAGCAAACATTTTCGCCCTAAGATCAAATGGGAAAAAAATCTTGCGGAGAAACCTATTGTTTCCGCCATATTTGTTAAAATGGCGGTATTTCCGGGCGGTCCCCGAGGTTCACAACTCATAGTTTTCATTTGGACCCCAAACCTTATTAAATATTTGCAGAAGGCCTATTTACTGAAAACAGGACGGAATTCTTAAATGATTTACCACCACAACACCACATTGAAATGAACGAAGGGTTTGTGACGTTAAACAGAACTTAAATAAAATGAAAAATGGTTCAATTGTTAATGACTGATGAAGAGTCCTTGGATGTGAGAATCTGGGGTTCGATATCTGACTATTCTTCTTCAACTCGATGCGCTTTCAAACATGCAGTCCACTTCTGGACTATATAAGCCTCTCCCTCATGAGGGGGAGGTTCAGACTATAGCCTGCCACGCTGGCCAAGTGCGGGCTGGTAGGGGATCAGCCAGAGCCGTTCTTTTTATATTAGGCACCAAGCGGTCATCCAGCCAAGTGCAAACCGCGAGCAATCTTCCTGGACTCTCGTGTCCTGAGAGGAATATTATAAGAAATATTATATTATGTATTTCCGACTTATCGGCAAAATTGCAGTAATTAAATTTGAATGTGGAAAACAATTTGCATTACGGTGCAAAGGCATGAAAGCAAATTTTAATTATACTGAACTGTGTGAATGTGGCTGTTGTTTTCAAAATAACTAGCTATAAGTAATGAATTTTACTTCTCAAATACGTAGGTTTAATATAAAATAGTTCTTAAAAACTTATGAAAAATACATTTTGACGAACAAGTAATTAACACTACAGATAGATAATTATACGTTCTTAACTTTCTATTGCAGTAATTTTTTATGTATGACTGGTGGAACAAGAGGTATTTGGAGAAAATCCGCGAGTTCTGTAATGCGCGCCATATTTGACCTACATTCACGTGATGATTCTATGGAAACTCTAACTCGTAACTCGTATCAAAAACATTCCAAGATACTTTTTTTTTAAATTTAATTATAAATTTATTTGCTCCGATGTATTTTTATCGTATGATGAACCCTTCAAGAAATAAATGGGATAAACTAAAATTTTAGGGGTGTTTTTGCGACTAGGGGAGGAAGGAGGAGGTCGGCGTGGCGTCACATCTTGTTTTGTAAAGGAGGTTTGAATCTAAACTTGTGTTCCATGACGTCCGAACTTTCAGAGATTGACGACGCGTGCAAGCTAAACAAGCTAAAGCAAGCTAAACGAATTAAAAATGTTGTTCAAATGACTATTGCACACATGTGTCACATAACTAACATCAACCAATGATATTTAGGGATCCGATCAATTCTAACCAATGGAGTTAGAATTACGCGATAATTGTTCAAGTTGCTTTGATAATTGCACATATGCTTCTTTTGATAATTGTGTACGTTTACTTTATATCATGTGATACATTTTTTATATGAAATAAAAATTCGCCGTCGCCAAGATTCGAACCTCGGATATTCTCATTGCTAATCATGTACTCATGTACTATCACCATTTCACCACAGCGGTGACATACAAAGTAAAGCTTTAAATTGTCAAATCTGCTCCACAATAACCATAGAAACACTACTTCAATTATATTTAACCTCTAAATTCTAATGTGTGCAATAGTCTTACCGAATTTATTACGTGCATTATTGATTATCGTCCAATTTGACTACATTGCTAATTCAAACTTTGTTGTCAATAGTAAATATCCTCATGCTTCGCATTCGGACATTTACTTGACAACAAAGTTTTCATAGCAACGTAGTCAAATTGTTACCGATAATCAAAAATGCACTTAATATATTATATATGATAATTGCATTCAGTGTCACATGATGGTCGTTTCGACCAATCAGCGTGCGTTAAATTACATTGTAGATAAACGAATACATATCGTGCACCTAGTGCAATATCCAGTTATATTGAACCCTAGGAATTTATATTCAAATATAATCCTACGAATATATTTCAAATAACCTGGGTCAATTTAAATATTTTAAATTGTTTTGATAATAATTTTTAATATGAAATAAAAATTCGCCGTCGGCAAGATTCGAACCTCGGATGTTCACATTGCAAACCATGTACTATCACCATTTCGCCACAGGGGGTGACATACAAAGTAATGCTTTAAATTGTCAAATCTGCTACACAATAACCATAGAAACACTACTTCAATTATATTTAACCTCCAAATTCTAATGCGTCTAATAGTCATAATAACCATAGAAACACTACTTTATATAAATTTTTTGATTTTTATTTCACATAAAAATTCGTTTTTATTCGAAGTTGTGTCGTTTCTTCACGGAATTATCATCCAAACAGCAACGCGGGTTCCGACAATATTCAAAGATTCAGCGAGTACAGGTTTCAGCAAGGAGATTGACACTCACTCCGCTGCGCTACGTTCGTGCAATCTCCTTGCTGAAACCTGTACTTGCTGAATCTTTGAATATAGTCGGAACCCTTATGCTGTTACATACGATAATTGCATTCAGTGTCACATGATGGTCGTTCCGACCAATCAGCGTGCATTATTTTACATTGTAGATATACGGATATAATTCGTGCACCTAGTGAAATATCCAGTTATATTGAAATCCTACGAATTTATATTCAAATATCCAGTTATATTGAAATCCTACGAATATATTCAAATAACCATTGGTCAATTTGAATATTTTAAATTGTTTTGATAATAATTGTGTACGTTCCTTTATATTATCATGTGATACATTTTTTCTATGAAATAAAAATTCGCCGTCGGGAAGATTCGAACCTCGGATAATCACATTGCTAATCATGTACTATCGTACTATCGCAATTGCGCCACGCAGCTGACATACTAGGCAATGCTTTAAATTGTTAAATCTGCTACATAAAAACCATAGAAACACTACTTTATTTATATTTAACCTCCAAATTCTAATGCGTCCAATAGTCATAATAATCATAGAAACACTACTTTATTTATATATTTTTATTTTTATTTCATATAAAAATTCGTTTTTATTCGAAGTTGTGTCGTTTCTTCACGGAATTATCATCCAAACAGCAACTTATGCTGTTACATACGATAATTTAACGTTATGCAAAAAAATAGAGATAGTTTAATTGTTACCTTATCTATCTGAATTTTCAAGATATCGAAGAAAAAAACAAACAGCACAGCGTCATGCTATTTGTTTATAAGATGGTTAATGAACAATAATGATCGAATTTAACAATTCGCCTATTACATGATGTATCGTCTATGCCTTAAAGATATAAAATAAACTTTGAAAAAATATCTCGATGAGATGTCGACTACATTATTTGTCGCCTATAGAAGGAAATTTCTGAAATTATCGATTGACTGATTATATGTTTATGGATTAATTTTGATTCGTCAATCATCTCAGTAAAAGTTTATAACCAATACATTATAACGCTTGGTGTGATTACATAAATAGAAAATTACCCGACATGAATCTTCTGTCCATTTATAGGTTTCTTTATTCAAGTAATAGCACACAGGAGATAAAAATCCAACTTCATATCGAATAGTTGCTCTAAATGCACGTAATTTATTAGAATATTCTGGTAAAACTGCAATATAAAACCATGCATCACCATATTGTAGCTGATCAACTGGAAAAGCTGTTGTTATGAGATTATTGTTTTTGGAAACTATTTGATAATCTTTGACATCGTCATAAAAGGGTCTGGAATTACATTTCAATTTAACCTACAATAAATGCAGTATAGTATACATGGCTTTACATTTTTTGACATGTGTAATAGATACCCTTAATTTATTATTGCCCAAATTATTGAAAATGATCAATAAGCCACTAGATTTTCTAACATTGACACGATGAACAGTCATTTTTTGATCTATTATTTCTTCAGTCCATAAACTATGATCTGGCATAGTGACCGATTCTTTATAGAATTCCATACCTTTACTTTTGGTGGTAAAGAATAGTTCTACATAATCATTAAAATTTTCATATTTGGTTTTGTCCGAATAAAACAATGATGACATCATATTTTCACTTTGAAAAATATGTTGATCGAGCCACCAGTACGGTGTCTTTGCATATACTACCAGCTATGTGAGAAATATAGATTATCTGAAAGTTAATTAACCCAGATATGCCTATGGCGTCCACATATTAGTTTTTAAATTTTTTTAATAAAAACTAGCATTGTGTGTTTTTTTGCAAAATTTAACAACAAATTAAACATTTCTTAATAAAAAAAGAGGAAATTATATTTATTTCACCTTTATCATCTTTAATCATGTTAAGAGGTTCATGTAATGAAAATTCCCTGAAAAAATTCCAATGATTAAGTATTATTTGTAGCGATATTTGTGTCTGATGAGGTCACCCGAGTTTGAACTAGGTAACCCGAGACTAGGAGGATCGACGTAATAACCGACGAGAGCGGCTACGTCATCTCGAGATTTATTTAGCTAGTTTTAGTGCGAAGACGAGTGAATAAATAGGTGTGAGCACATAAAAGATATTACGAGAGGTGTATTAAAACGGTGAAAGAAAGAAATTTGTTGTTAACAATAGCGAAGACAACGAAAATAACAAAAACATCAAAGAGAATAAAAATAAGGTTAGTGTGTAGTCGTGTATAGTCCTACCATACCAATAAAGTGCTGAACAGGAACAATAAAATTTATAGCACAAACGTGCTAATAAAGTCCAATATTTTGGTACTACCGGTATAATAAAGTTGTAAACAGATAACAAAAACATAAAAGGCGCAAACCTTCGAAGGGTTGACCTGGGTGAACGCTTTTTACGCGAAAAAAAAACAAGGATTAGTGACAAATATACAACCAAAATGGAGGGACTTGAGAGATTTATGAAAACTATAAGTACATGTATGGAAGAGATAAAGAATGGAAACAGGGAAATCAGAGAGGAAATAATAGATAACAACAAAATGATGAGAGAACAACTAGAAAAACAGGCTGAAGAGATGATGAAACTGAAAAACGAGCTAACAGAAACCACCAAGGCTTGGAAGGAAGACATGAAAAACGCAAGAGAAAGAATAAAAGAACTTGAAGAGAAAATTGAAACGATGGAAAATAAGCCGAAGACACAGGAAAGAGAAAAGAGAAGAAATAGAATGGTGCTAACTGGAATAAGAGTAAGCGAACAAAATGTAGACAAAACGAAGGAAAACATCGAAAACTTCATAAAACGAAATCTCGGGGTCGAAACAAAGATTCGCGAAGCATACAGAATCGGAGACCAGAAATACGTGATCACGGCAGATAAATGGAATGGAAATATGGAGATAATGAGAAACAAATCCAAGCTGAGACAATTGAAAGAAAAAAATATATAAAAAGATGATGACCTGACATATTAAGAGAGAACGATACAGACAAAAATAAGAGAAACAGCCGAAATGCTAACAAAGAATGGAAAAAGGGTGAGAGTGGGGTACCAAAAACTAATAACTGAAAATGGAGTGATGCAGTGGAATAAGAAGGAAAACGGCCTGCGAGAAGTTCCAAAAAACTAAGAAAAAATACCGTAAAGGAAAACTATGGCGAGAAAACGGAAAAACGATTAGGAAAGCAAGAGAAAATATGTATATAGCGACTTGGAACGTTAGAGGAACTTTTGAGGAAGGAGCGATGAAACAACTAATTAAGGAAACGGAACGATACCGTATCGACATCATGGCACTACAAGAGACAAAACAGAGAGGAAACGAGACCATGAATTTGCATGGCTACACCCTATTCACGAGTGGCAGTGAAGATAGAAGATTCGGAACTGGTTTTTTGATCAGTGAGAGAATAAGAGGGATGATTATAAGATTCACCCCCATATCAGAGAGAATGTGCACGATAAGATTAAGAGGAAAATACAGAAAGATCACAATACTAAATATACATATACCAACAGAAGAGAAACCAATCGAAGTGAAAGAACAGTTTTACGAAGAAATAGAGAGGCAATACGAAAAAATACCAAGATATGACATAAAAATACTACTGGGAGATTTTAACGCGAAAATTGGCCAGGAACAGGAATACCTACCGACAATAGGAAGACATAGCCTACATGAAGAAACCAATGAAAACGGTAAACTGCTGATAGACCTCGCAATGGGAAGAAACATGTTAATAAAGAGTACCCACTACGAACACAAGAAGATTCACCGAGGCACATGGATGTCCCCAAGCGGAAACACGACGAACCAAATAGACCATATAATTGTAGAAAAGAGATGTAACGATTGTATACAAGACGTATGAAGCTATAGAGGGGCAGACATGAACACGGACCACTACCTGGTAAGGGCTAAACTGGAACAAATAATACCACTTGATTTGGGGAAGAAAGCTGATACACAGAGATATTATACCAAGATTACAAATCAGAGACGAACAGGCAAGAATAAAATACGAAACATCGATGACTGAAAACCTGAAAAATAAACAACGAAACCACGATATAGAACAAAAAGCAAAAAATCTAAACGAAACAATATTACAAACGGTAAAAGAGTTACGAGAGGTGAAACAAAGAATAAAGAAAGTGTGGTACGATGAGGAATGCAAAAGAGAAGTAAATAAGACAGAGGACCATAGAAAAGAGATGATACAAAAACAAACAGTGGAACATAGAAAAATATACGAAGAATAAAGATGAATGTGCAAAAGGGTGTTAAGAGGGAAGAAGAGAAAACATAAGATCGAAATGCTTGAAGAAATAGAAGACAAGTTTAGAACCAAAGAGATCAGAAACTTTTATCAAGGGGTGAAAAGAGTAAAAAACGGTTACCAGACGAATACAATGATTTGCAAAGACAGTGATGGAAATTTGATAGGAGACGAAAAAGAGATCATGGAACGATGGCGCAATACTTCGAACAATTACTTAATAAAAATCAAGAGAGAAAAAATGACGGTAATATTGAATACAACACTGAAAATATAATAGTAGAAACTCCAAAGATGCAAGAAATAAGTGATATTATCAAGAAGCTAAAAAACAACAAAAGTGCTGGCGAAGACGGCATAACGGCAGAAATGATCAAACTTGGGGGGTGAAGAACTACACACACAAATATATGAGCTAATATTACAAATATTTAATGAAGAAAAAATGCCTGAAACCTGGAGCGAAGCGATAATATGTCCAATACACAAAAAGGGTGACAAGAAAGAATGTACAAACTATCGAGGAATAGCACTATTGAATGTGTTCAAATCAAAAAGTTGATGAATTCTCTGAAAGACTAATCGGCGAATATCAGAGTGGGTTTAGAAGTGGGAGATCGGTAATGGACCAGGTGTTTACAATAAAGCAGATACAGGAAAGAAGTCACAGACTGCAACTACCCACATACCTGGTATTCATAGACTTTAAACAAGCATATGACAGCATAACAAGATATAAACTGTACCAAATATTGAGAGAATTCAAAATACACCCAAAATTGATTAAGCTAATAAAGATGACACTGGAAAACACAGAAAATAAAGTAAGAATAAAAAGAATGACGTCAAGAAAGTTCAGAGTAGAGAATGGTCTGAGACAGGGAGACCCATTGTCGGCAATGATGTTCAATCTCCGACTAGAGAAGATCATATGCGAGAGTAAAATAAACAGAAATGGAACCATATACAGCAAATACCACCAGTGCCTGGCTTTCGCGGACGACGTGACACTAATAGCAAGGTCGAAAAAAGAGCTGCAACAATGTATCACGAGAATGACAAGGGTGGCAAGAGAAATGGGCTTAGAGATCAACGAAGAATAGACCAAATACATGACATGGCAAGACGAGACGTATGAAGAGAACAGAACATTACAAGTAGAAATAGAAAACAACAGAACTCTAAAGATAAAAAAAGTCCAAACATTTGTATAGCTGGGTATAACGATAACGAGGAAACCAGGTAGCAGCGATTAAATAAGAGCTAGGATAGCTGCGGGAAATAGAAGCATAGCAGCACTACATGGTATTTTGTCGAAGAAGATGATGTCTAGAGCGGTAAAAACCAGAATTTACAGGACAATAGTGAGACCAGTGGTGACCTACGCGTGTGAGATATGGGTATTAAAAAAGCAAGACCAGATGATGTTGGGAGTCTGGGAGAGGAAGGTATTGAGAAGGATTTTTGGCGGTGTGTCAGTGGAGGGGAGGTGGAGGAGACGAACCAACGAAGAGTTAAGAGAACTGTACGGGGCACCAGATATAGTGGGGGTAGTGAGAGCGCAAAGATTAAGATGGCTCGGCCACGTGACAAGAATGGATGAGGAGAGAGTGACAGCCAAAACGTGGAAAAGCCAAATAGACGGACGAGGACGAAAAGGAAGACCACTACTCGAATGGAAAAGAGATGTGAACGAAGACATAAAACGTCTCCAGGTCACAAATTGGAAAGATATAACAAGAAATAGGAAGGAATGGAGAAAAATAGTAAACGACCTTTAATGCTGTTATATATATTTATATAGATATATATATTTGTGTCTGATGAGGTCACCCGAGTTTGAAACGCTACAGAATGAAATTCAAAACTGTTATATTTATTATTTTAACAGTGAATGATAGTACAATAACCAGAACGACAATGACCAAAATAAAAAAATTTTATGACTAGGAAAAGAATAAAATTACTTTCCTCACAACTAAATGATCTTGTTCTGCCATTTTCAAAAATAGTCCATTTCTAACAACCATAAAATATCGAATATCTCACAACTTTGCACAATTAAAGAGGACACTAGAGTGAAGCAACAAATGCATTTTGAGAAGCATTGAAGTAGGGGTGCAAGTTACTCTTGATTTATTTAAACCGTCCTATATATATATATAGGACATTAGGCACATCTGGGTTAAGAAATACATTTACATACCACTGCAAGAAATCTATCTTTTGTGACTGGTTCTAGAGCTTTGGAGCCTACAACCCAGTTATCAGGTGGAAATCCAAAGACGCTCCACTTGTAATTATATCCAAAATTTGCCCCGTATTTGAAACTATTTCCACCAGTGCAAGTGTATTGTTTGTAATATTCTTCGGTTGCTAATGTCATAGAAAATGATAGGCTTACACGTTGATTAGTTTCTTCCATATCATCTACTATTGGTATAAACTAGAAAACGTTTTAGATTATTACCTGAAGATAATAGATAAGAAATACTATTATGCTTACAAGTTTAACCAGATCCACATAATCTAACTCTGCGTCATCATAATTTGGATAATCTTCTGTTATAACCCTTATATCCATTTTGGGAAAATATTGAAAAATGTTAAATACCATATTTTCTTTCTGTAATTCGCCTCTCATAGTATTGGCATGCTTTGAGCTAATATCGGATATTGTTCTATAAATTAATTGAAAGATACTTGATATTATTAGGGTCATAAAGACATGGATAGTAATTTAGTCAAATAGCAAATGTTACTGAGATACTAACAAATTATTAGTTACTTGACTCAATTACTAATATCATTGCCACGAAAGTTGACGTCTCGTCATAAAAGCATAATCGTCTGAACTAAGCTAATACTCCCTAGTCAAACGTGCAATATATTTTCGTGCTTTGTCTTATTATCAATACAAAATGAATGGTAATGCTCATAAGCAATACGTCGTTGCTATATTCGGTCAATCTATGACGAGATGTCAACTTTCGTGGCAATGACTTTATCCGTGTCTGTACGACGCCTTAACTGTACAACCCCTTAGATTGCCAACTTTGAGATTAGACACCCAATATGTCTACACCGAAAGAAATTTACTTAAGAGATAAATCGAGAATCCCTGCATTAAATTAAAAAACTCATAAAATTTTTAAATTAATGAACACTTTTCTTACTTTTAGCATGAGTAGGCATTTAATTAAAAGCATCATTCTTATTGTAAACGTAAATTCATTAATTCAAGAATGTTTTGCAAACAAGCATGTCTGCTATAATGGCGATTTTATATTAAACAATTGAAGTTTTTATTTAACAAACGATAATAATCAGCAATTCCTTTTTTAATCTGCATTCATGTTTGATTGTAACTCATTTAAGGTTCAAATTATCTGCGAAATCTGCAAAATTCAGGTCAACATGTGAGACTTTTTATTGCAAAGCAGTTTCATTTTCAGTTCAACTTATAGTCCAGGCAACGAAGCCGAAAAATTGGCTTGAGCTTGCTAAAAAATTCGGGCAAGCTGAATTTTGGTAGAGATGTACATTGGAGTGTTCTAATGAACCTCCTAAAAGTCCCATAAAATCCCATGCCGGCGTCCCCCGTAATCGGGGGTTTTAGCTCCCCCAACGCGATTTTTTGCCTTTAACTCGCTTATTTACGCTTGTATGAAAAATTATTATCAGACCATAATTGAAGAGCATAAAATTCTCTATTGAATAGATTTTTTTCAAATTTTTCCATAGCACACTAATATTGAAATAATTGACCCAAAACACGACTCACCCTTAAAATGGCATAATATTGATTCCTTGCAGGGAGAGAAATGGTTTCAGGCACGGGAAGTGATTTTAAACTAAATTAATTAAAATTTGAGCAATGGTTGGAAAATGAAGAGAAAAATAAATTTTATCAAAATTTGCCCAAGTTATAGTATCTTCCAGGTTACGGAACCGAAATTTTGGCTTGAGCTTACAGAAGGTCCGGGCAAGCTGAAATTTGGCAAAGGTGTATATTGAAGTGTCCTAACAAACCCCCAAAATGTCTCATAAAAATCCTAAGCCGGCGTTCCCTCAAATGAGGATTTTATCCCCCTAATTGCGGTGTTTATTGTGCAACACGAGAATTATTGCCTTATGTTTATGGTAGTAAAGCTGATAAGGCCTTAAAAATGTGTAATTTTAAGTGCGACATAACGCTGGAAACTTTTAATTAATCTTAGATGTGATTTGAACTTGAATGTTTTGCAATGGGATCTCGGAAGCGTACCGTGTCAGCTGTTGCAAATATTATTATGAAGTTGCGCCATGAAAGAAAATTAACATAAAATACTGAAATTGGTATTGAATGAGAAATGTCTAAGAGTGGACGACTGGAAGACTGTTGAAAAGTTAGTGCATTAACATTTCTTCAATCGTTTAGGATAATCAGAAAATTTTACAATGAATATCATTTATACAACCGGTAGAACGTTGGCGGTAGCTTCTAAAATAAATTCTATATTAACAGCTCCAGAGATCACAACAATGACAGGGGTTACCGAAGTAAGTGCCAGAAGTATTCAACGTCGTTTTGCGTAAAAAATACTTCATGGAAGAATAATAGCGAAAAATCCATACATACATAAAAAAATATGGACAAAAGAATTACATTTGATAAAGAACATTTACATTAGAAGGTTGACCAGTAGAAAAATGTATTATGGACGGATGAATCCAAGTTTAATTTGCAATACAGTGATGGTGTTAGCTTCATAAAATGACTAAAGAATGTCAGAAACAATCCGCGTTATGCTGTTGATACCCTTGAACATTCGGGTGGAAACATTATTGTCAGGGGGAGCTTTCCATTGTTCAGGATTATAATGGACCAAATCAAATATCGTGAAATATATATACTGATATAACTGAATACTTATACCGAAAAATAAGTAAAATAAAAATTGTATAGTACATTAAAATTTCACAATTATTACAAAAAAAACATGAAAATTTCAGTCACTTTACCGAACCGGTTGACCATATATGACTGTAATATGAACTTACTGTGCAATCATCTCTGTCCTACTTTCTTGGCGCAAGGGTGCAGGACATGCTATTATAAATTCTAGTTGCTGATTTGCTAATCTCTTGATGAAGTTCATCACTTCACAAGCAAATGTTCTATTATATTCCTGATACATCATCTTTAACGCACCCGCAACTGCTAGTATAACGTCCGATGATTTCAACTGAGTCTGAAAATTTAATGATTAAAAGTTTACTTGAGTATGTAGGTATAAACGTCAACTAATTTTTATATTAATTATACGTCCATCATTTGAACAGTTTAATTCAAATTACATGATTTATTATTACTGTCATGATTTTTGGACCACTGATATTTTAAAATTTGTTTTCATTACAAAAAATATTTCGAAAAGTTTTGACTCTAAAGCTCGTCTTACATCAGGACATTTCTGGCGTCATTTCTTGCGCCATTCTTTGAGCCAAATAAATTGCCTAGTTTAAAACAACAAATGTCTTGGAAAATGTCCTGGCTCGGATTGTAGGCAATATATTTAACGCGTGCTCTATTCTTGGACAATTTGCCTGTGAGCGTGCGCAGTACAGATTGAATGCGCAGGTAGTAAGGTAGTAGTTGTCAAATGCAGGACTAGGAATGAGTTACTTTTATTACTAAAAGTTACTTTTATTTTAAATAATCGCAAATGTTTTTGTTTTTTACTGAAATTAAAAAATCAAATTTGAAAATTTAATAACCATTTGAAAATTTGAATTTTTTTAAAAATTTTTTTGTGTTTTTGTAATTTTTTTAATACTATTATGCTTGCTGCAATCACATTTTCTGCAATTAAATCACTTTCTTTATCCATTTCAATTTTTATGTGTAGCACAGTTTTCACAATTTACATCAACACTAAATTATCGTTCGTCATTTGCACGCTCGCGGGCAAATTGCGTTGAAAATTGCCTCAAAATAGAACACGTTCTATATATTTGGCCTACAATATGTTTCACGTAAGTTGCTAAAATTACCTACTGCGCAAAATCAGCGCAAGAAATGGCCTGATATAATACAGGCTTTATTTTTGGAGCAAGAAATGGCGTCAGAAATGACGCCAGAAATGTCTCAGGAAATGGCGCAAGAAATGACGCCAGAAATGTCCTGATGTAAGACGAGCTTTAGGTAGTTCTGTCGGTACAGAACCAAAATACAAGACAAAAAATACATAAAATTCTCCATCTATGAGACAAAAACTTTTAGATATATGAATTTTAACTATTGAAAACTATAATAATAAATCAAACTTTAAAATTTAATAGTTAATTATACATTGCAATTACTTTTTTATATCAAACACTTTTAGTATACTGTACAAATGTCCGAACGACGGCGGCAACGCTGTGCAACAATTTGGTAAAATTAATTCGAAAATGTCAACTCAAAATGCGTTTGAAATGAAAATTGATAACAGATTATGTTTATTCAATGCTTTTAATTTACCGTTTGCACAAAATTGCAATAAAAGAGAAGGAGATAGCACGAGTTTAGCGTAACTCTCGTAACTCCGAGTGACGAGAGATGCGCTGAACTTCAAGCACAGGATCCCACTGCAGTAATGTTAGATATTTTTCATAATAAATTATGAGTAAAAATTACTATCTAACTTAGAAATAATTAGTATAAAGATGAAACTTTCAGGATATAATCTCTTTGGTATTAGTACCAAACTGTGAAAACCCACCACTCGTTTTGGTTTTTCGCTTGTAACTTAGTTATTCATAAAGTTACGTCAAAATATAAAGAGAACTAATTTGTAGGAAATTAAATTCTCCTTCCAAAATTGTATAAAGATGCGTTCATGGTTATCTAAGCTAAAAATTCTTAGTTTAAAGAGTTCGTAAAACTCTACCGTTAGAACTGGTTTTAACAAAGATGAAGCAACATCGCAGATGGAAAGAAGAGTTGACCGATATTTCTTAAATTAAAGTTACAGTAAATGTAGCATGAACGCCTATAGGAGGTTATGTAAATACATTGAACTTTTTTAAATTATCTATCTATCGGGTTCTATAACGTTTTACGATCTTCCGATTCCTCTACCCCATTCCTCTCGGTCTTCCCATTGCATCTCTTCAAGTCCCTCTCTGTCATCTCCTTTCCATCTTTCGAGAGAGTCCTTGAATATTCCAGGTACCGATATTCATTGTTCGTTTTAGTAGCTTTAGTCGTCTCTGATATTCCATTCCGATTTTCCGAGGCTTGTCGTAAGGATTTTTTGCAATATGATCTTTTTACATATAACGGGGAGCAAACCCGTTGCTATAACCCCCATCTTTGGAGGACCAGTGTTATTAACTTTTTATTAACATGAATTTAAATTCAAATGTCAAAACGTGAAAACCAAATAATTCAAAATTTTAAAATTTATCACAAAATTGAGGTCTAAATCTTGTGTCACACTTGGTCGCACTTGTGTGTGACGAATTTTTAATTCGTCAACGTCAACCTTTTCACTGCCCGTTATTTTGCGTTTGGCGTCACTTGGGACACGACCCACATGTCCTCGACGCTAGGGCGTGGAGTTTCATTTTTGTCCGCTCGGTGTTGTTCGAGCTGTCATATATTTTTGGGTGTAACTTCAAATTCTCGCGAGAAGTTTTGCTGCACCAAATTTTGTTTGTGAATCCGTTGGTCTCTGTTAAGTTGTGTCCGTCTCAATATTCATCTCAAGTACGTCTTAATTACTCGTTCCGTACAATACAAATCTACCGCCCGAGATTTCGTAAAAACCGCTATTTTCGAATATTTGGTCAACTCAATTGGGGGTTCAACTCGCTCTTTGGCTGCGTTACCGACACCAGTTTTACCTGTCTGCTGTCCGACCAAACATACAGCGAAGCATCGGGGTCGCTCGAGAGAAGAACAATCCTAGAAAGCGTGACCTGTCAGCCCGGACCGGAAGTTGTTTCGGGGTAGCCAGTAAGATCCAGTATCTCGTGGACATCTCAAGCGGTGGAGTGTTTTCGCCGTCTTTCCTGGCCGAGGTGAGTCGATTGCATTTTCACTGTATTGAGATTGTTTGTTTTTGCGAGATTTTTGTTATAATTACTTAGAAGGTGTGTGTTGCTTTTGCTACCTTCATTGTTAGTAGCTCCTCGAGGCAACGTTTTGGTTTGCCGGCGACAGATTTGGTCGTACGCTGTTTTGTTTGTTTGGCTGATTCCCCTAAGGAATTAGCATTTTCATTGTATTTGTTGTACCATTCAATTGCTTGTTAACCGTTGTCAATATTGTTGACTACCATTTTGTGTGTCATTAAAT
Organism: Podabrus alpinus; assembly: GCA_932274525.1. Classification (NCBI taxonomy): domain Eukaryota; kingdom Metazoa; phylum Arthropoda; class Insecta; order Coleoptera; family Cantharidae; genus Podabrus; species Podabrus alpinus. The sequence goes on along the minus strand of OW026457.1, from coordinate 35,428,398 downwards.
TGTTACCTTTGTTACCGCTTTTTATTTCCCTTATAGAGGGGTATTCTTTTGAAAAGCTTTCAGGAATAAGTTCGCAATCGGAACCTACGGCTCTCGCATACCGACGTTACCAACAATAGAGCTAGCTTAAATTTCAATCAGGGCTCACCACGTTGTAAAGTGGAGTTCATCACTTCACGTGGAGGGAATCTTCCTTTCTCGTTAGCAGTCCTCTCATTAGGGACGGGGAGAAACGAAAAGTTCTTTACATGTGTCTTCAATAATTATTATTTACACATAAAATGCCTTGACATTCTCTGCACATAGTTGTGCAAAATAATCCCGCCATTTTACAGCTACATTGGTTACCACATCTTCCTTTACAATCAGAAAATATTAGTTTTAGTAATTTTTGGGCTACATTTCACAGTAACTAATTGGAGATAAAACAGAAGCGTTGACTTGCCATCCCCAGTCGATGGAATTTTTATCTGTTTCCTAACCAATGTTGAACTTGCAAGTAGCACCTAAAATAAATTACTCGAGTGTATAAATGTATAATATATTATCAAATCAATATTTAGAGAGCCCACGATTAATGATTTTTAACAATTAATGTATGGTTAATTTAATATATTTACCGAAATATTGGTACGATAGCTCGGTGATTACACTCAATATTGATTATCAATCCACCACTTGGTTGATCGAACGACATCCCAGGCGACCCACACTATCGTGCTCAAACGTCGACCTCACTCTATGGCGGTTCAACGTTGACTGACCCCGTTTGCTTCAATCTTTTGCTCCAGGTTCGTTCTGGATGTATAAACTCCAACACCTACTCAGGTGGCCATAATTAAATAAAATTTTTCACTCTTGGAAAATTGGTTTTTATTTACTTAAAGCATACAGTATTAAGAAAGAGCTATTTCACTATATAACGTACATTAAACAACAATTTTGGGAATAAAAAAATTTGGGGATAGATTAGAGATGAACCCTCTAAATTGGGAAAAAATAGTTCTCAAATTTCAATTTTGGAATACGACAATATGCATGTTTTCGAGAGCATCAGAATGTGTGATACAAAAAAGACAAATTACCAATAATATATATCATACTGCGATGTTCTTTGCTCTGCTGAATTGGCAAATCAAAAGAAGGAACGAGTTTTAAGTCAAATTTTAAATGAAAGGAGAATTATAGAGAGATCATGGCAAGGCGATATAACGATTGACTCGTTATAGAAATTATAAAATTTATATCATCTTAAAATTATTTGTTATTTGTTAGTTATAATTATATTAGTAAATATTGTTATTAAAACTAGGTTAATTTAGAATTGGTTGTGTTAAGCACACTGAAAAGGTTTTCGTGATGACATTTGTTATAACAGCTTGGTGCGATAAATTAAAAGAACGATTATTCGCCTCAATTTAAACTTTAAAGTGCATCGTGTCTCCAATTTACAGTTCTTTCCTAAAAAAACATTATTTAAATGAAGATTAAGTGTGGTAAAATTTAATTAAAGTTACCGGCCAATGAAAACTTGCTGCATCAAAAACAGGCATGCGTTGAAATATCAACGAAAATTTATATCCTTGGCGACGAATTTGTTTACCTTAACAACAAAGAACAACGATAAAATAACCCAAAGTGAATGGACGCAAATTTTGTGCTGCTCCAGAAAATTCTGGAAAAGGTTAAATTATATTGAAAATGTTAAAAAAATATTAATACACTCACCAGAAACTCAAAATTTGGCATTGATGGCCGAGGAAATATTTGGATGATTGATGAAAATTAACTGGATGATCACAGAAAAGTAAACTGGAGCGAATTCTAGGTGTAAACAACCGGTACACCCACGCTTAGGAACGAACTATGATGCAATTCGGAAGTGGGGTAAGATTTATTTAAATATCCAAGTGCGGGAAATTTAAAACATTAAAAATCAGAAAATCTGAAATTTGTTACATTTAGTTTTAAAGCACATGGTTAAAATTTTCTTTCGTCTCCATGACGACAATTTGTGCAAAATTAATTTCATTAAAAAATCAAATTGTCATGATTATATTTTATTTGAATTTAAATCAAGTTTATAAATAGTGTGAAAATATGAATCTTGTTCATTCTGAAGATGAGCGAAAGCAGTAAGGTAAATTTTACAAACAATCAAAGAATTGCTTTCACTTTTGAGCTAGCCGAGGTAAATACAAAATTTCTCCACACGTAAGTTATAATTGTGGGATAAGCATTCCAGATAAGGGTCTCCTTCTTATCATAAGCTTTATTTATATCATTAAGGAGAGGGGTCATTGCAATACCTACTACATTATACACATTTGGAAAAAGAATTTAATTTCCTGCAAATTAATTCTCTTTATATTTTGACGTAAATATATGAATAACTAAGTTACAAGCGATAAACCAAAAAATTGTACCTTTGGGGTTGATTTTAAAGGTGAAGCGCCCCCTCCGGGAGCGGTAGCTTTTCACAGGTTGTTACTAATACTAATGAGATAATATCCTGAAAGTTTAATCTTTATTCTAATTATTTCCGTATAATTGAAGACAAATAATTGATGTATTTTTTCTCCAGAACAGCATAAAGTGCAGAATTACGTTGATATTAATTAAAGCGAAAATCAGCTATTCCGGTACAAACTACGTAATATTGGTAATTTGATATTTCCTGCTCCGTAAAGTAACATTTACACCTGCGGTTATCACTTTTTCACACTTTACACTTATGTTATCTCTGGTTACATACTTTATGTCGATGTTATTTAATTAACTTTAAGGTTACTAGCAAATTTTAGGGCCACTTTGTATTTAACAATTTACTTTAAATAAAATTTATTATTTTATTGTAAGATTTGTGAATTCTAATGAGATTTATAGTGATATTAGCTCACGTACAAATGATATCCCCTTGTAGTAGATCAGATGAATGCTAGTTTTTTTATTAATGAAGTGAATTATAATTAGACCTTGTTCTGGAGAAAAAATAGCATACATGGTGTGCTGGGAAACACTCTTTCGGAATTCGCGAATACTCCGTTTCGACCTCCGCAGCCCTGCGGTTTCGCTTCGTAGTATCTTTTTTTTATTTTTACAAATTATACGTAAATAACTATTGATTTTCAGTTTTCATTATTTGCCCAAGGACCCATTAATATACTTACTTTATTTAAAGCGGTGAACATTGTGAACTGCATATCTAAATGTTTGGATTTATCATGGATGCGTAGCATTTCGTGGCTTATTACATGAACCATTTGTACAGCTCTTTGAACATTTCCACTTTCTATTAACTTTTCAACTGTCTCGAAACGGTCATTAGTGTGGTTTCCGTGGACAATAGCTACGATTTCATCGAGTGTAAGAGTACTGGACTCCGACTAAAATTTCAAAAAATAAACAGATAGCAATATGAATAGTTTTAGTTGATCTAATGATGATTACATTGACCTGACATTATTGAAGCAATAGAATTGCGACATTTTAGTTACATGAACTAATCAAAATCCACTATTATCTGAATGCACTGCCAATCGTGCTGGTTCAGTAGGTTCGGACAAAATGACCTCCTAAGCAAGTTGACTTGTTTTGATCTTAGTTAAAACAATGATTATGATTTTTTTTATTCAAAGTCATTAATAATAAAGGATGATTCAATTGGAGGTAAAACTAAATTTGAAATAAAACCCATTGGTTTCTGATAATTTGCTGATATTTTAATATAATGTTAAGACATTGACATTAAACATGAAAAATGATATCGGTCAAATGTCACAAATGTTACGTCAAAGACAATAATATTTTATGAATGTAATAAATAAATATTTTGAAATCCATAAAAGGCAGTTATAATTAAAAAATCCAAAAGCAAAGATACGTAACGTTCTGAGAAATTCGAACTAGAAATATTTCTGCCTGTGAAAAGTACCATTTTGCAAAATGGTGCATTGGAACGTCCTTATATCGAAACTTCCACGCCGAAATCGCCATATCGAAAAGCGAGAGGTTTATCGCTCACAAAATATGGGTCCCAACCATTACATTGTATTACATAAGTAGTATAATATTTGACCTTTCCCAACTACTATATAAGTGAGAAACCCCTCGTCGTAAGGTCAATAAGAAAGAAAAGGTTCTATAGGCACTACGAGAATAACATTTTTCAAATTCTTATGAACTATTTATATATCCTTCACTTACTTCTACGATGATATTCGAATCATAAGTCCATAAACCATCAGGATCTATTCCCTTAGCAGATATTCTTGTATTCCTAGAATTCCAAGGATTGTAGTAAGTTTTTCGTTTTCCTGGCAATAACAAACTAAATTTCTTTCTTACAGCCCCCCAGTCAATAAGATAATCTGAAAATTGTATTTAAAAATTACTGATAAATAGGTACGTATAATACGGTATAATAAAATGCATTTTTTCTTTTCATTTTAATATAACTTTTTCTCTTTACTACAATAATTTGAATTAGCTGTCGATGTCATGATGTTGGGTTATGTAATAAAATTTTTATAAGGGACTCTTATCATAAACACCTTTTCATGAAACTACAATTTATTGATTATGAAATAAAACTGATTCTTTTAAATAAAGCTAAACGACTTCCTAAATTATAAATTCGTGACGCAGGGGCCAATTTATTTGATCACAACTTTACATTATGCATCCTTCGTAAAATCAAGAAAGTAATTTTAATTATTTTAAATGGTTTTAACTGTGCGTTAAGCTGTTCAAACAGGGTATTCGTTTTAAATAGGATAAATGACTAATCACTTCAACCCACAAAATTCGATACAATGGAATCTAAAGAGCGCCTCATGCCATATAATTAGTTTACCTCGTTACCTTCCCCGAGAGAAATATACATTAGGCTAAAGAATTTAGATAATTGAAGGTGCTGCATAAATTGGAACTTACCTCGGCTATCGTCTGCTCGGTAAAATACTCTTATTGTTATTGTCTTGGGGTGAGAAAATCCGGTACAATGATATACGAAAGGGTTAGTTAAACTAATTGCCCAATATCGGTCTACTTTGCAATTGCCTAAACTGGGACTATACTTGACAATAACGTTATGAAAAGCTGTACCTACAATTACTATATTCATTAACGTAGTTTAATTGATTGTTAACTATATTTAAGTACCTACCTTTTCTATTTGTATTCTGTTCAAAATAATTCACTTTAATTGAATAATTATATCCCTCACTCAAAGCGGTTCCTCTCAAGAACATTCTATCGTAATGCGTGGTAAAATCCCGGCCGGATACCGGATTTGCTTCCAAATAGGCATTTACATATACAAACCATTCTATGTTATATGTTAATCTACATGATGGACTGCACCAACTGTGCACATATATGTAATAGTGACGATTCACTATGCTATCACAATTTTTCATGCATCTGAAAAATTACAAATAGTGTTACAATTAATAATCGATAGTGCGACATATAGGTCGTTTTCGATTTAGCCGCTTACACGCTTTTCGGTACCAACGCTAAGTTTTTAGCGTTCGGTTTGGAAATTTTGATGCTTACAGTGCAACCGTGGCGTCAGCATGGTAGCTATTTTCACACGCTTACGACCAAATTTTCATTTGGGTAGTGCCACATAAACATGGCGCTGTACTGGCAAAAGTAATTACAATCGCCGTGAAGTCAAAGTTCCTAATTTTTACTGGGGTTACTACCACGTCTTGGTACAAACAGAAATTAATTTGGGCATAGTATCAATCGTAAACGCGGAAACAAAACGTGTTGTAAACTTAGAACTTACACCAGAGTCGGAGGAACCAATCCCGATGGAAAACAGAAATACTTCTTAATTTAATTCCTTACAAAATAGTATATTACACACCAGGTGTCAAAAGGAGGCCATTTAATCTCGCGTGCGAATTGGGATCCTGCGGTAGTGGGGGAAGCGGTAGCTTCCTCCTCTACCAAAGGATCCCAATTAGCACCAGAGATTTAATGGTGCTTTTGTCACGAGTTGTGTATACTATTTTATTCAATCTTAATAACAACCGACAAAAAAATAGCCGAAAAGAAAAATTGAAATAAACAGGTACAAATTAAAGTATATAAATTGAAGTGGCTATTAAAAAACGCATTGCAAAAGATAACAGTGTAAGTAAAAATACTTTGTAATTATGCAATTTATAGAATTGTTTATAAGATATCCCATTACAAATGATAACAGTGGTTGTATGATTAAAAGACAGAGCGCATAATTATATAAAGCTTTGGCGGCATACAACGCCTACACGTCGAAAGATTATCTAATTGCAATGTGATAACGCATTCCTTTGAAGAAAGTGGTAAATAATTCTAACGTAAGATAAAATATAGCATGTAGACTTTTGTTGAGCCAATAATTATGAGGTCAATGGGAGTAAATTTACTAATAAACGACACGAGGGACTGAAGAAGGTCATTAAGAACTGCAGAAGTAGTCATAAATCCGTGATGAACACGCTAGGATTGTATAAAGTTATTTGTGATATAGCAATAACATAATAATTAATATATTATTAAAATATAACATGGGAGGAAATATTAATAATCTTAGGTTAGGCGAACTTCACTGTCAATTTGAAATATCTACCCCATCTCAATACTAACACATCGTTCGATTTGAACCCTGTTCAAAGTGTAAGCGTTAGTGTGCATTGTCCAAAAGCTGGTACCAATAAATTAATCGAATATTAATATTTTGCGAATATTCAAATTGAATATGAAAATAATGTTCGAATTTGAATATTCGAATAATTGAATTATTACGTACTCTATGGTTATTGTGGGTTTAAAAACTGTTGTTGTCGTTATCGTTGTGGTTGATTTTTTGGTTGTTGTTGTTGTTATTGTTGTGGTTGATTCTTTGGTTGTTGTTGTTATTGTTGTGGTTGAGTTTTCCGTTGTTGTTTCTTCTGTTTCATTGTTAATTTGTCTGTAAACCAAATCTTTAACTTTCGGATTAAAGGTTGCTCTTGTTCCGTCAATGGAAAATTTTGGTTGTACAACAATATTAGTTTTTCCTAAAACACAATATAAATTATAAATTGTAATAATTAAAGAAATAAGCTATAAATAAAAATTTAAACGGCCATTCTTCATGAACAGCTACGATAAAAATTAAAAGCAGAATAACTGTTCTTGATATTCCTCAAACAAATTCTTCTCTAGAGAATTAAACAACAAAAACCGTAATTTAAAAAAATCGGTGCATAAAGAATGGAAGTGGACACATGGACTTTCCTCTATGCCAGATGTTCACATCAAAAGTAGCGATAGTAAGTATAACTTTTTTTTTTTAGTAAATTTCGGAAAAAGACTCAGGTTTAAACAATACTGGTTGAATTTTAAGTTTAACCCCCATTCCACCAGGAACCCATACCTTGCGATACATAATTTTAAAAGTTGAACAATTCCTGGTTGATCCACGTTAAAAGAAGTGGAGTTAGTAAATCCGTTTATCAGTTACAAGTAAAAATTTAAATATGAAATAAAAATGATTTCATTTGGAAATTATTAAAATTTCAGAATATTCATGAAATTCATACTAATAATAATTCTTGAGGTAGCCTGTTTTTCATTTCTAGAAGATATTCTGGAGAAGTTTTGTAAATTACCGTTTTCAAATGTACCCAAATGGAACAAATCAAGCGGAGTCAAATCGGAGGTTCTTGGCGGCCATTCTATAGGACCTCTCCCATCAATTTGTTTGCCAGGAAAGTTTTTATCCAACCATTGTTGCATTTTTAATGCGTACTATGGGGGTGCTCTGTGTCTTGTTGCGAATTTTCATATATTATGTTCATCTTGCAGAATATCTCCATCTTTCTGAACTTGTTTTTCAAAAGACTGATCGATAAGTAGTGGTACAATTTATATTTTAAAAAATTGTGATACAGTTGTCCGGTCAGGTTTCCTTCAATAAAAATATCTTAACAGTCACAAACATAAAATTAAATTTTATAAAACAATGGCGATGCCCGTCCTGACGTATAGGTGCGAAACATGCGTCCATTTGCAGACAGATGAATCAAAAATACAAGTACTGTAAGTTACATTCATGTGAAAATCTCAAGGCTGCACAAGAATGGGTCGAATAGGAAATGAGATATCTGCAAACTGATTTAAGTGTTATAACCCAAAGGGGAAAAGAGATGTCGGCCGCCCAGAAAGCGTTTGTGCGATCTATGAAGTTGTAACAAGCAAATTAATACTGCCTATACCTTGAAAAGAAGAAGAAGTTTTGCTATGATCATGTAATCAATCTTACTATTAGATTCCAGAGTGTCTTCATATTCATGTTTAATATTCTGATTCTTCCACACATTGGGTTGAACTGAAATACCACTACTACTTTTGACCAATCTCATTTTATCACCAACTGTTTTGACTCCCATATCCTCATTTGTGATGATTATTAAACACTATAAAAGTAGTAATATTTTATAGTTAATACTAATAGATTGTACTTGAAATTATTCCATACTTTAGCAGTAGCTTTGTATTCATTATAATTTTCGGTCACTTGAACATGTAAATAGTATGAACCGCTTTCTAGGGTAAAATAGCGTAACACGAAATGATCTTTATTCTTAAATTCCGGGAAGTTTTGCACAAATTCACCACCTTCTAGAATTTAAATGTTCGAATTATTTTCTAAACGGTTTTTATTTTTTTAGTCATTATTACGGTTGGTTAATTTCCAGTTATAGTTTAAAGACGTATTGGTACAACCGTTAGTCGTTATTGCCAAAATATGATAATCCTGTAATCTGTCCCAGTGCCACTTTTTGTTACGACTTTCTTTTGCGTTACTATAAAAAATTTATATAATTTAGTTAATTAGAAACACTAGCTGCTGTTTCAAATTACCATCCATACAGATTCACCGTTGGTTTACAATCATTTCCAGCGATTTTTTTATGTATTGTATCGTCTAATAAAAGATGCCTTTATCAAAAATATGAAAGTAAAAAAAAAATACTAATATACCGGTACTTCTTTTGAATATTAAGGTTTTTAAATAATTCAAATCATCTTCAAAATATTCTGAAATCCATTTCATAGCATCCAGGGTGTTCACTTGTGATATTGAGAATGTAATGATTAATAAAAAAATAAATATCATTTTCACACCACCTAAAAAGAATTTGTATTATAATAATAATTGTAATATTTACTGTAGTTGATATTTAAGTTACTTAAGACTGACACACTTAAGTCATGTTCTGTCAGTATTTTATTATACTTACTAAACTCCATAAGTAACTTGCTTGATAGTATTATGAATGCAATTGTGAGGTATTAGTGAATTATAGAATAACCCCTTTGGTGTTAAAGAATAAACTAAATACAACATATAATATCGAGCAAATACGAATCGATCAAATTATTTTGCAATTACTAAATCGCAGTTTCTAGTTAATTCGAATTGCTATAGCAACAAATAGAATTTATAATTGTTTCAAAAATTCTACTTTTCTAGCATTAAAATCAAGTTTTCTTTTAATAATTTATTACGATATGAAATTCAAGCTTGGAATGCGATGATAATCGTAACAAGCAAACTTATATTTAAATAGAAAGATACCGATGTATTATTTTTCTAACACAGGTCAGATTGTAAAGGGCGATTCAATGGGAGAAAACAATTTAAATTTGAAATAGAGTACATTGGTTTTTAATAATTTGCTAATATAATGTTAAGACATTATTGACATTAACACGTTCAACGCCATAGGGGTCACCGGTGACCGGCACCGGCACCGACACCGGCATTGCCTTACATAACTACAAAACTGCAACTCAGATTAAAACAAAATTGCATTTCTATACAAATCTCATATGGACCAACAATGTAAAGAAAAAACTTTTTAAGAGGAAAAGTCATTTCTGCTTTGGCGTTGAACGTTTTAATTTTTGTAACGTTTTATTTTTGTGATGATATATCCTCAATAACTATTTTGGTTTCTCCATATAAGCTTTGCGCCGGCCCGGACGAGATGCTGTGGAAATCCTCTATTGATCATTGTCTGCCAGAGCTTGTTTCTATTCACCTTATCGAAAGCCTTTTCGTAGTCGATAAAGGCAATGTCGTGGGTAGGTTGAACTCTCTTCGCTTTTCCATACGAAGCCCATACGAAATCCGTTTTAAGCTTCTCATAGAATTACATCTAAGATTTTGTTTATTCTATGCGTGAGAATTCTCGAATAGATCTTACAGCTCGCATTTAGAAGGCTGATATCTCTGTAATTCGGGGATTCATGTCTACTCGTTTCACATTCCTTATATAATTGCACTATCTTGGTTATCTTCCACTTTTCGGGAACATGTCCATTAGTTGAGCAGATATTAATCAAATTCAAAAAGCGTCGTACAAAATATGGGGTAGCGTACTTCAACAGTTCTACAGAAAATCTATTCGTGCCAGGTGATTTCTTATTTTTTGCTTGTTTCAGAGTTTTTAAAAGTTCATCCATTTTTATGTACATAATCCACGTGTGGGTTACATCTCCAAAATCTCCTGAAACCTGTTCGTCGAGATCTGGCCCGAGTTCTTTATAAGATTTTGCCCATTCTTCCATTAATATAAGGAAGGATTAAAGAAAAACATTATCCTTTTCATTTTAATTTAGTTCTTTAATTATTTTGAAAGCTTTATATTGCCTTACATGTAGACTACTCCCAATAGAGTTAACATAACGTCCTCAGTTTTGTCGTTTTATATTTTGCACTTCTCTTTTCGCAATTGCATTTTGTTTCAGATATTCTGTTCTGTTCTCTGGTGTTCGATTGTTTAAATATTTAATATGCCTTTTTCTTCTCACATAGTACATATTTGCACTATTTCATTATTCTAAATTCTTAGACCTCTACCATCGTCTCTCTTTTTCCTTGTACCTAGGCCTCCATGGTGCTAGTGTCAGTGTGTTTTTATTTCTTCCATTCAGAGTGTATATTTCTATTGTAAGGTTTTTTCGACAAATACTGATATAATTTCGTTTGGTTTCTTACATTTTCGTCTTTTTGCGAAAGATGCGTCTTGAATACTTGGGCTGGTTTTGTTTTGCTATTTAACAGCATTTTCCTACGCATGGGGGTTGCTAATTGCTATTATTGTTATAAGAAGTAATTGGTCGCTACCGACCACTGTATATGCATGTGTTAGACTAATTTAGAGCACATCTTGTTGTAGTCAATAATCGATCTAAAACTCTTGCGCTCCATGTAAATTTGTGGACATCTCTATGCCTAAAGAATGTGTTCGTAATTTTAAGATTGTTGAAGGAAGCAAAATCAATCAGTAGTTTTCCATTTGTGATCAAAGTTCTTTCGTCATTCGTGCCCACTACGTTGTATAATAATTTATTGGAATAACAATCTTATAGATTCATCTAGTTTCCCCTCCTCCTGACCATAAAGCTCCATAATGGTTATATAACCCCTAGCGTACAATAATCGGATCTTCATAATTCGGTCGCTTGTGAATTCGTAACTGTAAATGTTTTCTTTCCACTTCTTATTTATCCAAATCCGGAGGCCGCACGAACTTCTTGAGGAACTCCGCTGCAAATCATACAGTAACCTTGAAATTCTTAGAACCTCTTAATTTTTCCTTCGTCTCTGTTATTACCGCTATATCGATACATTGGATTGTTAGCTCCCGTTATAATTCAAGTTCTTATATACGTTTCTATCGAAGTACGCAGATATCTCGCGAACCGTTTCAGATAGCGACCTCCGGTTTAGACGAGGGGATAGCTAAGATATCCATTTATCCATCAAAGTTAAAAGGAATTTTGGGGCATTTTGGGTATTTTTAGGTCCGAATTCGACTCGGAAGTTTTATGAGGAGGATTAAATTTTATGAGGAGCTTGAGGCTGTGTGTGATTGATTGCCCAAACAGGATATAATGATTCTGGTATGTTACCGGTATTTTATTTAGAATAGTGCAGAATTTTGTATTTTAAAGTGTTAAAATGGTATATTGCGTTTTAATGGGTTATTCTAATACCAACAAATCAAATAGCAAGAACTATAAACCGGGTATGTGATATTTTTCGTTTCCTAAGGAAAAGTGCGTTTGTGATGTGTGGGTCAATAAATTTAACATTAAAACAGCAAGAATATGTTCGGAACACTTCATAGACGATGATTACTGCCTGAAAGAGAAGTTATATTAAATTTGGAAGTTGGAAAATTAAAGTTGGAAGGAAGGAAATTCTTCGAAACACAAGAAAATTATTCAAGTGTTGCTACTCCAACCGAAAGGTTTATTTAATTTAGCACTTATTTCACAGAATTTACTTACATTTTTATTTTTCAGGTCAGACGATGATCGTGATGATGCTTCAGTAAAAATAAAAATTCTTGAAAATGAATGTGCGCGTCTTCAAGGCATTGTTGAACAGCAAACAAAAGAATTGCAATCAGTACGAAAAGTTTTCACTGAAAATCAACTTCGAAAACTGAAGACTGGATAGCAAATTCAATGGTCAGTAGCAGATGTTGCTTCAGCAATATCATTACATGCAGGGGGTCCACGCGCCTACAGGTTGTTAAGAAAAAGAAGTTACCCTTTACCAGAAATTTCAACATTACGAAGATGGTTCTCGAAAATTAATATAAATAGGGCATCCACCGTACAATCTAGAGCCTTATGGTTCAAGCCGATGCATTTTAAGCACCTTAATACGCCAATACTCTCGTATGCATTGCATTTATCCCACATTATATTAATTTTTTCACTTCTTTTACCTGTTCAAAGGCCCTACCGTCCAGTTTGATCTTATCGTTTTTGTATGATCTATACACTTTAACGCAATTTGGTTCATCGAATACAATCTCGTTTTGCGACTTAATTGCTTGAACAATCTCTTCACTACTCAGTTCCTCAGTCATACCTACCACCAAAATTTTAGACCTTCTCAAATTGGAAACTCTCACCTCATAATCATTTCCCAGTTTATTAACAATTTCCTTCCCAATCACATCAGCTGACTGTTTACTACTACAACTTATCGCAATATATATTGTCATGGTCTATTCAATAAGGGATGATTTTGGGTCATTTGTGTAAGATTGCAACACTCATGAGGTCCTTTTTATTCAATCAAACCATAATGGGTAGAAGGGTAGTTGTGTCTGGGTTTTCCGTGATCCTTAAATTATAACTAACTGCTTTGCTTCAAGAAGACAAAAGATGCATACGCGGCTAACCCTGAAAAATAAAAACAGGATGTAAAAAGAAATAAATATTGTAAAGATTTTGTTCAAAGAAATTAAATAACAAATTAAGTCAATGAAATTATTTGTGAATATAGGATTTTGAATTTAAATAAGTGGCGTTCGAAAAGTACATGCGCGAGTGATAGCGTTAGAACAATTTTGGAAAATTGAAAGGAGTCGAGCCTCGCCTACGGCGACGGAAGGACGTATTGAGTTGAGTCTCGTCTACGGTGACGAAAAGACGTGTCGAAGTCTGTAGTTAGCGAGTTCAGAGTGTGAATGCATTAAATTATTTGAGTAAATTAGAAAATTGATTTGAAGAAATAATTAATTTAGTTGGAATTATCAAGCTGATTTATAGAAGAAGAAGTATTCTGGAGGTTTATAAAGTAATTAATTCAACGGTCTTGCTAAGTAATAGTTGGAAATTTAGTCATTGGAACTAAAGGGAAAATATAATAAATTTTGGAACCATTGAGAACTTTATGGTAATTTATGGAAATCTAATGAAATTAATATTGGAAGAGATTAAGATCAACTTACCTGGATTAATCAGACGACCTGAGATCGAGGATTCGTTCAACAATTTTTCTTTCGTTTGTTTGGTTGAATCAAGATTGGAAACTGTATTCAAGACGAAGACACCAACGACACGTGCAGCAACTCCGAGATAGTGCGAACACGAGTATACTCGGGTAAGAATTTTTGTGCGTTAAGTTTCTTATTTCGAAATAGACGAATTATTACGCTATTTAGTTCGAACTAGCAAACTTTTGGGGGTTTATTCTTTTAAAACATATTTCTTGTGCGATTTAATTTGTTAAAAATGAAAATCAATATTTGTTTTTTTAATTTTATTATGTTTAATAAATTACATTGTTTTTCACTTGGCTACGTATGCGTTTAATTTCAAAATTTGCAGTATTGGATCACGGAGAAGGCATATACAATTTTCGTATTCACTTAAGCTAATAATCTTTATAAGAAAGATCTTCAGTAAGTCGACGTGTGAGTGTTGCAATTGAGTATAGGAATCCACCTTTGACCCTGAGTGTCTCATCTGCTAGCTGGCGCATTTTTTTAATAAGTGTCATTGTAATTTTGTTTATTACAATTTACAATTAAACAGGATTACATGGCAATATATTGCAGTGTACCAATACCACGTCAATAGAAATGATCACGTTTTGATTCAAAGTTTTTAATTTATTAACAAAGGTAGCACGAGACTTATTTGTTCAAACGAGAGGGTTTTATCCGACACCAAAGAATTGTTTTAACGTCATAAATCTAATGGAGAAAAAGGTCACGGAATGAGAAAACAAGGTAAATTCAAATGCAACGTTTTAATTCTGTTTTTAAAATAAAGGTTTGTTAAAATTGTAAATTAATTTAAGTAGTGATATAAAAAAATGTAATTTGAAATCAAAAACAATTTGTTCAAAGTATTAGTTATAAAAATGTGTTGAAACGTGGGAACTTTTTAAAATAACAAAATTTTTACGTGTCGAAGTGCCTCGATATTCAATGAACCATAAATGCGAAAAACATTTTCTTCAAAAGTTTACTGGAAGACCACAGGAGATGTTAATACTTCAAATAAATCTGAAACATAAAAATTTCATTAAAAATTTTACAAATTATTTTGGGCTAAGTACGAACCTGGAAAATTATAACGCAAAAATATTGATTTTACATCGACCAATAAAACGAAATCAGAAGTGCCTTGAAAATACCAGTAGCTATGGTAAAAACAATTGAAATAGGTTGTTGATTGCTTAATAAAAAAAATCTGATGTGGCCATCGCATAACTTTCCGAACAGACGCAAATTTTTATATTATTTTTTATAAAATGGTTACATAATTTCAACAGTAAATCGATGAAAAATTTCATATTTTACCAAAATAGGAAGAAAAAAACTTTTGAATGCCTATATCTTGCAAACGAAGCATTTTTGGACCCATGTTATTAGAAACTTTTTATCTTATTTTCGTTAGTAGAATGCGGTTTACTATTTTATTTACAAATACAAAAAATTTTTACAAATACAAAAATTTTTGAAACGCCCTGTATATTTTAGAGAAAAACTTGTAGGACAAAAAATGTAGGAAATTCCATAGCGCTAATTTTTTGTTATTAATATTTTTACATATTTAATTTCGTTTCGAAGTTATGACGCATAATGTCATAATAGCTCCAGGTAAACCCCCCTTTCCCGTTACACGATTTAAATTATTTTCATCTGGCTTCGTCCTACGACAGGAAAAAGCTTATATGCAAAATTTGGAATGATTTGCTTGCTTCGTTTAGACGCTATCGTGTTCACAGACGTACATACACACACACACACACCCTTACACACACACATACATACAGACATCCTTCCAAAAATGATAAAAATGGATTCAGGGGACCTCAAAACGTGAACATCTGTCAAAAAATTGGGGGGTCAAATTTTGACTGATAACAATACTTTCCTTACCTAGGGGTTCGGAAAGTAATAAATGGTGGTAAAAATTTGTGTGTCCAGCTAAAAAGTTAAAAATATAATAAAATTTGATTAAGAAAGTGAATAAAAAGTTAGTAATTGAAAGAACATTATACTTACGTATTTTAAAAAGTGAAAATTTGTGCAAAATTGAGAAGATTCACTATTATTTTGAACGAAAACTTTGGTCACGATACAAACATAAACTACCACGAGGAAATTCAATCCAGATAGATCACACACCCTTGAAGGTCATCGAACGAATACCACTGCATAATTTCATGGTATATGAACCGAACAAACAGAATTACACCAGATAAAGGTACCGTCCCATTCAAAATTATTAAAAACATAAAAATTTTGTGCAAATTGACGATTAACTTCACACGTGCGGGAAAAACGTTTAGGTTTATCATAGAATTAAGATCTTTGTTATTAGAGATAAGAATTTTATTAACTATAATTATTTACATTTTGAAATTCATAATAAAAAACGATTTGCTGTATAAAACGGAGCATAATTTGTGTATGATCATTCCAAAAGCCACAATATTGCATTTCAGATTTGAGATTTGGCTAAGGAAGGAACCCAGCGTGGGAAAAGGTAGGTCTGTGCTATCCGAACTAGTCAAGCCGAGGCATCAATTTATTTTATTTGTATTTGTCAAGAATAATTTGCTTACATTTCTATTGACGAGGTACTTTTACGTACACCCGTACAAGGTTTTAATATTTCAGAGTGCAAGCCTAACAAAGCTCCGAGGCTACGTCAGCACACGGCACTTTTTGGCTAGCCCAACGTGTGGCATTATTAAAAGACACAGTTCATTACACTTTTTGGCGCCCAACGTGGGGCTCGAATAAACTCGAGTAACCTCGAACCACAAACAAAGTTAGGTCATTGTAATTGAATTACTAGATAGGTTAATTACAACGAAAAATTTTATCAAAATTATTTACAACGATAACATAAAAACTAATAATCTTCTTAAAACTAAAATTAAAAATATTCTTATTACTAAAATTAAACGTACATCATCAATTAACTTAAATAACTATTTCCTTAAAATTAAATTGAACAAATACATAAATTATGATGGCGGAAGAAAAGAAGACAGAAATGCAAGAAATACTAGAGATGCTAAGATGGTTGTGCAAAACTGCGACAAACACAGAAGAAAGATTAATTAAAAATGACCATAAATTAGAATTAATTATTAAAATCCAAGAAGACACCAAGAAGGAGTTGATAAAAACATTCGACAGAAACTTCGATAAAATTAAAGAAATTAATTTGGTAAACGAAACGGTAAAGTTGGATGTTGAACGAATTCCAACACCACCAACTACGAAGTGTCGTACATACAAAGTGTTAACGAGAAAAACATTAAAACGGGTACAGTTAAAATTTAGGAAATTACGTGCAAAAGAAAAATATCAAATAAGAGGTGTACGGACACATAGGAGAAAAATTTTACAAAGACAAAATATTTTAAAATTAAAAAGCGGTTTACAAAACAAAAAGGTTAACGTAACAGCTAAAAGGCTATCAGGAAAAATTCAATATCGGCCATACGTGGTGCACACAAGAAAAACATACAAACGGGCGCAATTAAAATTTAAAAAGCTACGTGCAAAGCAAAAACATCACACAAGAGGCATGCGAACAAGCAAGAAAATTTTACAAAACGGTTTACAAAATAAAACGGGCACATTTAAAATTACAAAAGTTCATAAAGTAACGGGTATGCAAACACAAAATAAAAAGTTAACAATTCAAATTAAAAGATTTTATAATTTAACAAACTTTAAAATTAAAAACTTAATGGATAAAACGGTAACAAATAAAAATTTAATCAATTCACAAAAACGGGTTCACAATATAAAATTTATACAAGCAGGAGGTAACAATAATTTTACAATGAAAAATTTAAATAAACTAAGAAGTTATGACCGCATCGGAATGAAGAAAAACATTTTACATAAGAAGGATAAGAAAAGAAAATTGCAACGCAAAAGAACAAGTAATGACGAAATGAAATGGACAAGAGAGTCCAACATAAAAATACATGTTAAAATAAAAAGAAATGGTTATGTTAATAAAAGGAAATTTTACAAGCGGGTAAAATTTAAAATTAAAAGAGTACGATGGAAAATAAAGTCATTCCTACTAGATTGTCAATAAGTGGTTAATAAATCCACAGCGAAACTTAAGTCACTAAAATATTAACAACTTCAAAATGGACCGCTGATATGAATAGCAGGAAGATGATAACGCTCCACAGCGAAACTTAAGTCACTAAAATATTAACAACTTCAAAATGGACCGCTGATATGAATAGCAGGAAGATGATAACGCTCCATAGCGAAACTTACAAAAAAAAAAAATAAAATTTCAACAACTTCCATATAAACCGCTAGAGAAAATAGTAAGAAATAAAGACAATTGTAAATATAATTTTAAGACATGAATAAGAAAAGTACCGAATATGACAATTATAATATGATGTGAACATGATATAGCAATGTAAATTTGATTGAAGCTATTAGAACATTAAGACGAAATAAGAAATGACCAAGATGGAAGAATTTTAAAGAGGCTACGTTTGAAATAATCAAAAATTTATAAAAGGAGAGATTATTAAGAATTTATTTAATTAAGAAGAGTTTTCAATTTTAAAATAATTTAGTAAAATAATTTCATTGATTAAAAAGAGACAAAGTTTGAAATTTAAAATTTGGGTGAAAGAATAAATGTAGGTAAACAATTATGAATTTAATTTGAAAAGATCAGGAAGTTTTAAATAAAATTGGTATTCAATTGAATACAATAAGAAATAAATGGGGGTAAATAAAATAAATGGTAGTTATAGAAAATGGGGTGAATAGATAGATACCTGAATGTACCGAAATGAGAGGGCACAGGTGTAAAAGTTATGAATAAATAATTATGAGATTATATGAAGTTATATGAATTGAAATGGGACCCAAAAAGAGGTTACCAAAATAATAATGGGGAATTATATAGGAAAATATTGATTAAAGTAAGATAAAGAATACCAAATAATAATATGAAGCTATGAATTAAAGTTTAATGATTGAAAATTATGAAAACTAAAGGTAGAAATCACCCAAATATAAATAAATAGGTCAAAGATAGGAAAATTAATAAAAAAAAAAATAAAGAATCAAGTTTTAAGAACATCAAAGTACAAAGTTAATAAAAATTTTAGAATTTAAATAATATAAAATCATAACAGAAATCTTGGTCGAATTTACTCGTCAAAATAAATAGGTTAGTTTGAATCTTTTTATATAATTAGTTAGTTGTGTTAACATGATTAGTTAGGAAGTTTTCAAATATTTTTATAATTTAAATAGTTAATTTTGAATATGATTAGTTAGTTTATTGAATTCATTTAGTTAATAAATTTTTACATTTGAGATAATTTAATGATTTAATTTTGAATATTAGTTATTATCATTACTAAACGTTACATTAAAATTTAGTTTGTTGTGTTCATGAGTAGATGCACGTGTGTGTTAATTAAGAAATTTACTACCAAAATAGGTATTTTCAAATAAATTTCAATTAACACAGGAGGTAAATGCAGTGTACCAATACCACGTCAATAGAAATGATCACGTTTTGATTCAAAGTTTTTAATTTATTAACAAAGGTAGCACGAGACTTATTTGTTCAAACGAGAGGGTTTTATCCGACACCAAAGAATTGTTTTAACGTCATAAATCTAATGGAGAAAAAGGTCACGGAATGAGAAAACAAGGTAAATTCAAATGCAACGTTTTAATTCTGTTTTTAAAATAAAGGTTTGTTAAAATTGTAAATTAATTTAAGTAGTGATATAAAAAAATGTAATTTGAAATCAAAAACAATTTGTTCAAAGTATTAGTTATAAAAATGTGTTGAAACGTGGGAACTTTTTAAAATAACAAAATTTTTACGTGTCGAAGTGCCTCGATATTCAATGAACCATAAATGCGAAAAACATTTTCTTCAAAAGTTTACTGGAAGACCACAGGAGATGTTAATACTTCAAATAAATCTGAAACATAAAAATTTCATTAAAAATTTTACAAATTATTTTGGGCTAAGTACGAACCTGGAAAATTATAACGCAAAAATATTGATTTTACATCGACCAATAAAACGAAATCAGAAGTGCCTTGAAAATACCAGTAGCTATGGTAAAAACAATTGAAATAGGTTGTTGATTGCTTAATAAAAATAAATGGTGGTAAAAATTTGTGTGTCCAGCTAAAAAGTTAAAAATATAATAAAATTTGATTAAGAAAGTGAATAAAAAGTTAGTAATTGAAAGAACATTATACTTACGTATTTTAAAAAGTGAAAATTTGTGCAAAATTGAGAAGATTCACTATTATTTTGAACGAAAACTTTGGTCACGATACAAACATAAACTACCACGAGGAAATTCAATCCAGATAGATCACACACCCTTGAAGGTCATCGAACGAATACCACTGCATAATTTCATGGTATATGAACCGAACAAACAGAATTACACCAGATAAAGGTACCGTCCCATTCAAAATTATTAAAAACATAAAAATTTTGTGCAAATTGACGATTAACTTCACACGTGCGGGAAAAACGTTTAGGTTTATCATAGAATTAAGATCTTTGTTATTAGAGATAAGAATTTTATTAACTATAATTATTTACATTTTGAAATTCATAATAAAAAACGATTTGCTGTATAAAACGGAGCATAATTTGTGTATGATCATTCCAAAAGCCACAATATTGCATTTCAGATTTGAGATTTGGCTAAGGAAGGAACCCAGCGTGGGAAAAGGTAGGTCTGTGCTATCCGAACTAGTCAAGCCGAGGCATCAATTTATTTTATTTGTATTTGTCAAGAATAATTTGCTTACATTTCTATTGACGAGGTACTTTTACGTACACCCGTACAAGGTTTTAATATTTCAGAGTGCAAGCCTAACAAAGCTCCGAGGCTACGTCAGCACACGGCACTTTTTGGCTAGCCCAACGTGTGGCATTATTAAAAGACACAGTTCATTACACTTTTTGGCGCCCAACGTGGGGCTCGAATAAACTCGAGTAACCACGAACCACAAACAAAGTTAGGTCATTGTAATTGAATTACTAGATAGGTTAATTACAACGAAAAATTTCATCAAAATTATTTACAACGATAACATAAAAACTAATAATCTTCTTAAAACTAAAATTAAAAATATTCTTATTACTAAAATTAAACGTACATCATCAATTAACTTAAATAACTATTTCCTTAAAATTAAATTGAACAAATACATAAATTATGATGGCGGAAGAAAAGAAGACAGAAATGCAAGAAATACTAGAGATGCTAAGATGGTTGTGCAAAACTGCGACAAACACAGAAGAAAGATTAATTAAAAATGACCAGAAATTAGAATTAATTATTAAAATCCAAGAAGACACCAAGAAGGAGTTGATAAAAACATTCGACAGAAACTTCGATAAAATTAAAGAAATTAATTTGGTAAACGAAACGGTAAAGTTGGATGTTGAACGAATTCCAACACCACCAACTACGAAGTGTCGTACATACAAAGTGTTAACGAGAAAAACATTAAAACGGGTACAGTTAAAATTTAGGAAATTACGTGCAAAAGAAAAATATCAAATAAGAGGTGTACGGACACATAGGAGAAAAATTTTACAAAGACAAAATATTTTAAAATTAAAAAGCGGTTTACAAAACAAAAAGGTTAACGTAACAGCTAAAAGGTTATCAGGAAAAATTCAATATCGGCCATACGTGGTGCACACAAGAAAAACATACAAACGGGCGCAATTAAAATTTAAAAAGCTACGTGCAAAGCAAAAACATCACACAAGAGGCATGCGAACAAGCAAGAAAATTTTACAAAACGGTTTACAAAATAAAACGGGCACATTTAAAATTACAAAAGTTCATAAAGTAACGGGTATGCAAACACAAAATAAAAAGTTAACAATTCAAATTAAAAGATTTTATAATTTAACAAACTTTAAAATTAAAAACTTAATGGATAAAACGGTAACAAATAAAAATTTAATCAATTCACAAAAACGGGTTCACAATATAAAATTTATACAAGCAGGAGGTAACAATAATTTTACAATGAAAAATTTAAATAAACTAAGAAGTTATGACCGCATCGGAATGAAGAAAAACATTTTACATAAGAAGGATAAGAAAAGAAAATTGCAACGCAAAAGAACAAGTAATGACGAAATGAAATGGACAAGAGAGTCCAACATAAAAATACATGTTAAAATAAAAAGAAATGGTTATGTTAATAAAAGGAAATTTTACAAGCGGGTAAAATTTAAAATTAAAAGAGTACGATGGAAAATAAAGTCATTCCTACTAGATTGTCAATAAGTGGTTAATAAATCCACAGCGAAACTTAAGTCACTAAAATATTAACAACTTCAAAATGGACCGCTGATATGAATAGCAGGAAGATGATAACGCTCCACAGCGAAACTTAAGTCACTAAAATATTAACAACTTCAAAATGGACCGCTGATATGAATAGCAGGAAGATGATAACGCTCCATAGCGAAACTTACAAAAAAAAAAAAAATAAAATTTCAACAACTTCCATATAAACCGCTAGAGAAAATAGTAAGAAATAAAGACAATTGTAAATATAATTTTAAGACATGAATAAGAAAAGTACCGAATATGACAATTATAATATGATGTGAACATGATATAGCAATGTAAATTTGATTGAAGCTATTAGAACATTAAGACGAAATAAGAAATGACCAAGATGGAAGAATTTTAAAGATGCTACGTTTGAAATAATCAAAAATTTATAAAAGGAGAGATTATTAAGAATTTATTTAATTAAGAAGAGTTTTCAATTTTAAAATAATTTAGTAAAATAATTTCATTGATTAAAAAGAGACAAAGTTTGAAATTTAAAATTTGGGTGAAAGAATAAATGTAGGTAAACAATTATGAATTTAATTTGAAAAGATCAGGAAGTTTTAAATAAAATTGGTATTCAATTGAATACAATAAGAGATAAATGGGGGTAAATAAAATAAATGGTAGTTATAGAAAATGGGGTGAATAGATAGATACCTGAATGTACCGAAATGAGAGGGCACAGGTGTAAAAGTTATGAATAAATAATTATGAGATTATATGAAGTTATATGAATTGAAATGGGACCCAAAAAGAGGTTACCAAAATAATAATGGGGAATTATATAGGAAAATATTGATTAAAGTAAGATAAAGAATACCAAATAATAATATGAAGCTATGAATTAAAGTTTAATGATTGAAAATTATGAAAACTAAAGGTAGAAATCACCCAAATATAAATAAATAGGTCAAAGATAGGAAAATTAATAAAAAAAAAAATAAAGAATCAAGTTTTAAGAACATCAAAGTACAAAGTTAATAAAAATTTTAGAATTTAAATAATATAAAATCATAACAGAAATCTTGGTCGAATTTACTCGTCAAAATAAATAGGTTAGTTTGAATCTTTTTATATAATTAGTTAGTTGTGTTAACATGATTAGTTAGGAAGTTTTCAAATATTTTTATAATTTAAATAGTTAATTTTGAATATGATTAGTTAGTTTATTGAATTCATTTAGTTAATAAATTTTTACATTTGAGATAATTTAATGATTTAATTTTGAATATTAGTTATTATCATTACTAAACGTTACATTAAAATTTAGTTTGTTGTGTTCATGAGTAGATGCACGTGTGTGTTAATTAAGAAATTTACTACCAAAATAGGTATTTTCAAATAAATTTCAATTAACACAGGAGGTAAATGCAGTGTACCAATACCACGTCAATAGAAATGATCACGTTTTGATTCAAAGTTTTTAATTTATTAACAAAGGTAGCACGAGACTTATGTGTTCAAACGAGAGGGTTTTATCCGACACCAAAGAATTGTTTTAACGTCATAAATCTAATGGAGAAAAAGGTCACGGAATGAGAAAACAAGGTAAATTCAAATGCAACGTTTTAATTCTGTTTTTAAAATAAAGGTTTGTTAAAATTGTAAATTAATTTAAGTAGTGATATAAAAAAATGTAATTTGAAATCAAAAACAATTTGTTCAAAGTATTAGTTATAAAAATGTGTTGAAACGTGGGAACTTTTTAAAATAACAAAATTTTTACGTGTCGAAGTGCCTCGATATTCAATGAACCATAAATGCGAAAAACATTTTCTTCAAAAGTTTACTGGAAGACCACAGGAGATGTTAATACTTCAAATAAATCTGAAACATAAAAATTTCATTAAAAATTTTACAAATTATTTTGGGCTAAGTACGAACCTGGAAAATTATAACGCAAAAATATTGATTTTACATCGACCAATAAAACGAAATCAGAAGTGCCTTGAAAATACCAGTAGCTATGGTAAAAACAATTGAAATAGGTTGTTGATTGCTTAATAAAAATAAATGGTGGTAAAAATTTGTGTGTCCAGCTAAAAAGTTAAAAATATAATAAAATTTGATTAAGAAAGTGAATAAAAAGTTAGTAATTGAAAGAACATTATACTTACGTATTTTAAAAAGTGAAAATTTGTGCAAAATTGAGAAGATTCACTATTATTTTGAACGAAAACTTTGGTCACGATACAAACATAAACTACCACGAGGAAATTCAATCCAGATAGATCACACACCCTTGAAGGTCATCGAACGAATACCACTGCATAATTTCATGGTATATGAACCGAACAAACAGAATTACACCAGATAAAGGTACCGTCCCATTCAAAATTATTAAAAACATAAAAATTTTGTGCAAATTGACGATTAACTTCACACGTGCGGGAAAAACGTTTAGGTTTATCATAGAATTAAGATCTTTGTTATTAGAGATAAGAATTTTATTAACTATAATTATTTACATTTTGAAATTCATAATAAAAAACGATTTGCTGTATAAAACGGAGCATAATTTGTGTATGATCATTCCAAAAGCCACAATATTGCATTTCAGATTTGAGATTTGGCTAAGGAAGGAACCCAGCGTGGGAAAAGGTAGGTCTGTGCTATCCGAACTAGTCAAGCCGAGGCATCAATTTATTTTATTTGTATTTGTCAAGAATAATTTGCTTACATTTCTATTGACGAGGTACTTTTACGTACACCCGTACAAGGTTTTAATATTTCAGAGTGCAAGCCTAACAAAGCTCCGAGGCTACGTCAGCACACGGCACTTTTTGGCTAGCCCAACGTGTGGCATTATTAAAAGACACAGTTCATTACACTTTTTGGCGCCCAACGTGGGGCTCGAATAAACTCGAGTAACCACGAACCACAAACAAAGTTAGGTCATTGTAATTGAATTACTAGATAGGTTAATTACAACGAAAAATTTCATCAAAATTATTTACAACGATAACATAAAAACTAATAATCTTCTTAAAACTAAAATTAAAAATATTCTTATTACTAAAATTAAACGTACATCATCAATTAACTTAAATAACTATTTCCTTAAAATTAAATTGAACAAATACATAAATTATGATGGCGGAAGAAAAGAAGACAGAAATGCAAGAAATACTAGAGATGCTAAGATGGTTGTGCAAAACTGCGACAAACACAGAAGAAAGATTAATTAAAAATGACCAGAAATTAGAATTAATTATTAAAATCCAAGAAGACACCAAGAAGGAGTTGATAAAAACATTCGACAGAAACTTCGATAAAATTAAAGAAATTAATTTGGTAAACGAAACGGTAAAGTTGGATGTTGAACGAATTCCAACACCACCAACTACGAAGTGTCGTACATACAAAGTGTTAACGAGAAAAACATTAAAACGGGTACAGTTAAAATTTAGGAAATTACGTGCAAAAGAAAAATATCAAATAAGAGGTGTACGGACACATAGGAGAAAAATTTTACAAAGACAAAATATTTTAAAATTAAAAAGCGGTTTACAAAACAAAAAGGTTAACGTAACAGCTAAAAGGTTATCAGGAAAAATTCAATATCGGCCATACGTGGTGCACACAAGAAAAACATACAAACGGGCGCAATTAAAATTTAAAAAGCTACGTGCAAAGCAAAAACATCACACAAGAGGCATGCGAACAAGCAAGAAAATTTTACAAAACGGTTTACAAAATAAAACGGGCACATTTAAAATTACAAAAGTTCATAAAGTAACGGGTATGCAAACACAAAATAAAAAGTTAACAATTCAAATTAAAAGATTTTATAATTTAACAAACTTTAAAATTAAAAACTTAATGGATAAAACGGTAACAAATAAAAATTTAATCAATTCACAAAAACGGGTTCACAATATAAAATTTATACAAGCAGGAGGTAACAATAATTTTACAATGAAAAATTTAAATAAACTAAGAAGTTATGACCGCATCGGAATGAAGAAAAACATTTTACATAAGAAGGATAAGAAAAGAAAATTGCAACGCAAAAGAACAAGTAATGACGAAATGAAATGGACAAGAGAGTCCAACATAAAAATACATGTTAAAATAAAAAGAAATGGTTATGTTAATAAAAGGAAATTTTACAAGCGGGTAAAATTTAAAATTAAAAGAGTACGATGGAAAATAAAGTCATTCCTACTAGATTGTCAATAAGTGGTTAATAAATCCACAGCGAAACTTAAGTCACTAAAATATTAACAACTTCAAAATGGACCGCTGATATGAATAGCAGGAAGATGATAACGCTCCACAGCGAAACTTAAGTCACTAAAATATTAACAACTTCAAAATGGACCGCTGATATGAATAGCAGGAAGATGATAACGCTCCATAGCGAAACTTACAAAAAAAAAAAAAATAAAATTTCAACAACTTCCATATAAACCGCTAGAGAAAATAGTAAGAAATAAAGACAATTGTAAATATAATTTTAAGACATGAATAAGAAAAGTACCGAATATGACAATTATAATATGATGTGAACATGATATAGCAATGTAAATTTGATTGAAGCTATTAGAACATTAAGACGAAATAAGAAATGACCAAGATGGAAGAATTTTAAAGAGGCTACGTTTGAAATAATCAAAAATTTATAAAAGGAGAGATTATTAAGAATTTATTTAATTAAGAAGAGTTTTCAATTTTAAAATAATTTAGTAAAATAATTTCATTGATTAAAAAGAGACAAAGTTTGAAATTTAAAATTTGGGTGAAAGAATAAATGTAGGTAAACAATTATGAATTTAATTTGAAAAGATCAGGAAGTTTTAAATAAAATTGGTATTCAATTGAATACAATAAGAGATAAATGGGGGTAAATAAAATAAATGGTAGTTATAGAAAATGGGGTGAATAGATAGATACCTGAATGTACCGAAATGAGAGGGCACAGGTGTAAAAGTTATGAATAAATAATTATGAGATTATATGAAGTTATATGAATTGAAATGGGACCCAAAAAGAGGTTACCAAAATAATAATGGGGAATTATATAGGAAAATATTGATTAAAGTAAGATAAAGAATACCAAATAATAATATGAAGCTATGAATTAAAGTTTAATGATTGAAAATTATGAAAACTAAAGGTAGAAATCACCCAAATATAAATAAATAGGTCAAAGATAGGAAAATTAATAAAAAAAAAAATAAAGAATCAAGTTTTAAGAACATCAAAGTACAAAGTTAATAAAAATTTTAGAATTTAAATAATATAAAATCATAACAGAAATCTTGGTCGAATTTACTCGTCAAAATAAATAGGTTAGTTTGAATCTTTTTATATAATTAGTTAGTTGTGTTAACATGATTAGTTAGGAAGTTTTCAAATATTTTTATAATTTAAATAGTTAATTTTGAATATGATTAGTTAGTTTATTGAATTCATTTAGTTAATAAATTTTTACATTTGAGATAATTTAATGATTTAATTTTGAATATTAGTTATTATCATTACTAAACGTTACATTAAAATTTAGTTTGTTGTGTTCATGAGTAGATGCACGTGTGTGTTAATTAAGAAATTTACTACCAAAATAGGTATTTTCAAATAAATTTCAATTAACACAGGAGGTAAATGCAGTGTACCAATACCACGTCAATAGAAATGATCACGTTTTGATTCAAAGTTTTTAATTTATTAACAAAGGTAGCACGAGACTTATGTGTTCAAACGAGAGGGTTTTATCCGACACCAAAGAATTGTTTTAACGTCATAAATCTAATGGAGAAAAAGGTCACGGAATGAGAAAACAAGGTAAATTCAAATGCAACGTTTTAATTCTGTTTTTAAAATAAAGGTTTGTTAAAATTGTAAATTAATTTAAGTAGTGATATAAAAAAATGTAATTTGAAATCAAAAACAATTTGTTCAAAGTATTAGTTATAAAAATGTGTTGAAACGTGGGAACTTTTTAAAATAACAAAATTTTTACGTGTCGAAGTGCCTCGATATTCAATGAACCATAAATGCGAAAAACATTTTCTTCAAAAGTTTACTGGAAGACCACAGGAGATGTTAATACTTCAAATAAATCTGAAACATAAAAATTTCATTAAAAATTTTACAAATTATTTTGGGCTAAGTACGAACCTGGAAAATTATAACGCAAAAATATTGATTTTACATCGACCAATAAAACGAAATCAGAAGTGCCTTGAAAATACCAGTAGCTATGGTAAAAACAATTGAAATAGGTTGTTGATTGCTTAATAAAAATAAATGGTGGTAAAAATTTGTGTGTCCAGCTAAAAAGTTAAAAATATAATAAAATTTGATTAAGAAAGTGAATAAAAAGTTAGTAATTGAAAGAACATTATACTTACGTATTTTAAAAAGTGAAAATTTGTGCAAAATTGAGAAGATTCACTATTATTTTGAACGAAAACTTTGGTCACGATACAAACATAAACTACCACGAGGAAATTCAATCCAGATAGATCACACACCCTTGAAGGTCATCGAACGAATACCACTGCATAATTTCATGGTATATGAACCGAACAAACAGAATTACACCAGATAAAGGTACCGTCCCATTCAAAATTATTAAAAACATAAAAATTTTGTGCAAATTGACGATTAACTTCACACGTGCGGGAAAAACGTTTAGGTTTATCATAGAATTAAGATCTTTGTTATTAGAGATAAGAATTTTATTAACTATAATTATTTACATTTTGAAATTCATAATAAAAAACGATTTGCTGTATAAAACGGAGCATAATTTGTGTATGATCATTCCAAAAGCCACAATATTGCATTTCAGATTTGAGATTTGGCTAAGGAAGGAACCCAGCGTGGGAAAAGGTAGGTCTGTGCTATCCGAACTAGTCAAGCCGAGGCATCAATTTATTTTATTTGTATTTGTCAAGAATAATTTGCTTACATTTCTATTGACGAGGTACTTTTACGTACACCCGTACAAGGTTTTAATATTTCAGAGTGCAAGCCTAACAAAGCTCCGAGGCTACGTCAGCACACGGCACTTTTTGGCTAGCCCAACGTGTGGCATTATTAAAAGACACAGTTCATTACACTTTTTGGCGCCCAACGTGGGGCTCGAATAAACTCGAGTAACCACGAACCACAAACAAAGTTAGGTCATTGTAATTGAATTACTAGATAGGTTAATTACAACGAAAAATTTCATCAAAATTATTTACAACGATAACATAAAAACTAATAATCTTCTTAAAACTAAAATTAAAAATATTCTTATTACTAAAATTAAACGTACATCATCAATTAACTTAAATAACTATTTCCTTAAAATTAAATTGAACAAATACATAAATTATGATGGCGGAAGAAAAGAAGACAGAAATGCAAGAAATACTAGAGATGCTAAGATGGTTGTGCAAAACTGCGACAAACACAGAAGAAAGATTAATTAAAAATGACCAGAAATTAGAATTAATTATTAAAATCCAAGAAGACACCAAGAAGGAGTTGATAAAAACATTCGACAGAAACTTCGATAAAATTAAAGAAATTAATTTGGTAAACGAAACGGTAAAGTTGGATGTTGAACGAATTCCAACACCACCAACTACGAAGTGTCGTACATACAAAGTGTTAACGAGAAAAACATTAAAACGGGTACAGTTAAAATTTAGGAAATTACGTGCAAAAGAAAAATATCAAATAAGAGGTGTACGGACACATAGGAGAAAAATTTTACAAAGACAAAATATTTTAAAATTAAAAAGCGGTTTACAAAACAAAAAGGTTAACGTAACAGCTAAAAGGTTATCAGGAAAAATTCAATATCGGCCATACGTGGTGCACACAAGAAAAACATACAAACGGGCGCAATTAAAATTTAAAAAGCTACGTGCAAAGCAAAAACATCACACAAGAGGCATGCGAACAAGCAAGAAAATTTTACAAAACGGTTTACAAAATAAAACGGGCACATTTAAAATTACAAAAGTTCATAAAGTAACGGGTATGCAAACACAAAATAAAAAGTTAACAATTCAAATTAAAAGATTTTATAATTTAACAAACTTTAAAATTAAAAACTTAATGGATAAAACGGTAACAAATAAAAATTTAATCAATTCACAAAAACGGGTTCACAATATAAAATTTATACAAGCAGGAGGTAACAATAATTTTACAATGAAAAATTTAAATAAACTAAGAAGTTATGACCGCATCGGAATGAAGAAAAACATTTTACATAAGAAGGATAAGAAAAGAAAATTGCAACGCAAAAGAACAAGTAATGACGAAATGAAATGGACAAGAGAGTCCAACATAAAAATACATGTTAAAATAAAAAGAAATGGTTATGTTAATAAAAGGAAATTTTACAAGCGGGTAAAATTTAAAATTAAAAGAGTACGATGGAAAATAAAGTCATTCCTACTAGATTGTCAATAAGTGGTTAATAAATCCACAGCGAAACTTAAGTCACTAAAATATTAACAACTTCAAAATGGACCGCTGATATGAATAGCAGGAAGATGATAACGCTCCACAGCGAAACTTAAGTCACTAAAATATTAACAACTTCAAAATGGACCGCTGATATGAATAGCAGGAAGATGATAACGCTCCATAGCGAAACTTACAAAAAAAAAAAAAATAAAATTTCAACAACTTCCATATAAACCGCTAGAGAAAATAGTAAGAAATAAAGACAATTGTAAATATAATTTTAAGACATGAATAAGAAAAGTACCGAATATGACAATTATAATATGATGTGAACATGATATAGCAATGTAAATTTGATTGAAGCTATTAGAACATTAAGACGAAATAAGAAATGACCAAGATGGAAGAATTTTAAAGAGGCTACGTTTGAAATAATCAAAAATTTATAAAAGGAGAGATTATTAAGAATTTATTTAATTAAGAAGAGTTTTCAATTTTAAAATAATTTAGTAAAATAATTTCATTGATTAAAAAGAGACAAAGTTTGAAATTTAAAATTTGGGTGAAAGAATAAATGTAGGTAAACAATTATGAATTTAATTTGAAAAGATCAGGAAGTTTTAAATAAAATTGGTATTCAATTGAATACAATAAGAGATAAATGGGGGTAAATAAAATAAATGGTAGTTATAGAAAATGGGGTGAATAGATAGATACCTGAATGTACCGAAATGAGAGGGCACAGGTGTAAAAGTTATGAATAAATAATTATGAGATTATATGAAGTTATATGAATTGAAATGGGACCCAAAAAGAGGTTACCAAAATAATAATGGGGAATTATATAGGAAAATATTGATTAAAGTAAGATAAAGAATACCAAATAATAATATGAAGCTATGAATTAAAGTTTAATGATTGAAAATTATGAAAACTAAAGGTAGAAATCACCCAAATATAAATAAATAGGTCAAAGATAGGAAAATTAAAAAAAAAAAAAATAAAGAATCAAGTTTTAAGAACATCAAAGTACAAAGTTAATAAAAATTTTAGAATTTAAATAATATAAAATCATAACAGAAATCTTGGTCGAATTTACTCGTCAAAATAAATAGGTTAGTTTGAATCTTTTTATATAATTAGTTAGTTGTGTTAACATGATTAGTTAGGAAGTTTTCAAATATTTTTATAATTTAAATAGTTAATTTTGAATATGATTAGTTAGTTTATTGAATTCATTTAGTTAATAAATTTTTACATTTGAGATAATTTAATGATTTAATTTTGAATATTAGTTATTATCATTACTAAACGTTACATTAAAATTTAGTTTGTTGTGTTCATGAGTAGATGCACGTGTGTGTTAATTAAGAAATTTACTACCAAAATAGGTATTTTCAAATAAATTTCAATTAACACAGGAGGTAAATGCAGTGTACCAATACCACGTCAATAGAAATGATCACGTTTTGATTCAAAGTTTTTAATTTATTAACAAAGGTAGCACGAGACTTATGTGTTCAAACGAGAGGGTTTTATCCGACACCAAAGAATTGTTTTAACGTCATAAATCTAATGGAGAAAAAGGTCACGGAATGAGAAAACAAGGTAAATTCAAATGCAACGTTTTAATTCTGTTTTTAAAATAAAGGTTTGTTAAAATTGTAAATTAATTTAAGTAGTGATATAAAAAAATGTAATTTGAAATCAAAAACAATTTGTTCAAAGTATTAGTTATAAAAATGTGTTGAAACGTGGGAACTTTTTAAAATAACAAAATTTTTACGTGTCGAAGTGCCTCGATATTCAATGAACCATAAATGCGAAAAACATTTTCTTCAAAAGTTTACTGGAAGACCACAGGAGATGTTAATACTTCAAATAAATCTGAAACATAAAAATTTCATTAAAAATTTTACAAATTATTTTGGGCTAAGTACGAACCTGGAAAATTATAACGCAAAAATATTGATTTTACATCGACCAATAAAACGAAATCAGAAGTGCCTTGAAAATACCAGTAGCTATGGTAAAAACAATTGAAATAGGTTGTTGATTGCTTAATAAAAATAAATGGTGGTAAAAATTTGTGTGTCCAGCTAAAAAGTTAAAAATATAATAAAATTTGATTAAGAAAGTGAATAAAAAGTTAGTAATTGAAAGAACATTATACTTACGTATTTTAAAAAGTGAAAATTTGTGCAAAATTGAGAAGATTCACTATTATTTTGAACGAAAACTTTGGTCACGATACAAACATAAACTACCACGAGGAAATTCAATCCAGATAGATCACACACCCTTGAAGGTCATCGAACGAATACCACTGCATAATTTCATGGTATATGAACCGAACAAACAGAATTACACCAGATAAAGGTACCGTCCCATTCAAAATTATTAAAAACATAAAAATTTTGTGCAAATTGACGATTAACTTCACACGTGCGGGAAAAACGTTTAGGTTTATCATAGAATTAAGATCTTTGTTATTAGAGATAAGAATTTTATTAACTATAATTATTTACATTTTGAAATTCATAATAAAAAACGATTTGCTGTATAAAACGGAGCATAATTTGTGTATGATCATTCCAAAAGCCACAATATTGCATTTCAGATTTGAGATTTGGCTAAGGAAGGAACCCAGCGTGGGAAAAGGTAGGTCTGTGCTATCCGAACTAGTCAAGCCGAGGCATCAATTTATTTTATTTGTATTTGTCAAGAATAATTTGCTTACATTTCTATTGACGAGGTACTTTTACGTACACCCGTACAAGGTTTTAATATTTCAGAGTGCAAGCCTAACAAAGCTCCGAGGCTACGTCAGCACACAGCACTTTTTGGCTAGCCCAACGTGTGGCATTATTAAAGGACTCCGTTCATTACAATATGTATATATTGTAGTGAGCTTTGACTCCTAATACTGCCACACGTTGGGCTAGCCAAAATATGCTCTGAATAACCTTCGCTAATGTGGTTACACGTTTTATTATTGATGTTTGTACGAGTGTACAGAAATGTACCCCGTCAATGGAAATGTATGTGAAATTTAGTAAATACAAATTAATGGAAATAATATGCCTCGGCTTAGCTGGTTCGTAGTGCATGTGTCTTACCTTGTACAGGGTGAGTTCGTTCCGTGACCAATACTGTAAATAAATTTATGGCGCGGAACAGGTTAAAATAAATATCCTTCGTTACAAAAATAATAATGTTTTTATTGAGCACAAAAATGTAATTAAAGGTTTTATTATATTAAAAAGTTCTATTATTAAATCTAATTATCAAAATTCTGAACGTTAAATAAAGAAAAACACGTGTCGTATGGAGTCCGAAAATTTCACTTAGTTATTTTAAAATTGTACTTAAATGTGCACGTTACCTTAGAAAATTCAGGAATCTTTTCGTTACTTGAACTGGAGATGGTACAATTGCGCACCAAAATACACTCGATGGGTTTATTACCATGAAAAGGTTCACAGTTGCAGTTGGTTGACCTCGTTTTGTGTCGATTTTTAATTCTTCAGAAAAATTCTCAATCCTTTACGTTTTTCAACTTATTTTTAGTTTTACGTAGGTAAGTAATTAATTTGCTGATTTTTACACTGGTGTTATATACTTTCACCAATTATTTTCACTATAAAATTAATTTTTATTAGGACGATTAAAATTCGTCACCATTACGTGTGAAATCTAACACCAGGACCTCTTCGATTGTTTTTAATTTTTTTATCTCGAAATTCATCGCAATCTCGATGTTTGAGTAGACGCATTTTATTGGTTGATTGGAAAATCAATATTATTGAAATTTTCAGGTTACAGGTCTGTATTAAGCACAAATGTGACTCGTTGGAATTTTATAAGTAAAATTTTTATATTTTCAGATTGGATTGACTTCTTCCTAAGTGCTTCGTGGTTGAATAATTAAAGATGCTGGACATGAAATTTCCATTCACAGTTCATTAACTTGTGACACGTCGAACTCACGTAATGATTTTAAGAACTTATTTAAATTTAACGCTAACATAAATTTTTACATTAATCAATTAATTAACAAAATTCTAACATTTGAAATACCTATCTTATTACTAAACAATCTTTCATTTACTATAAATAAACATTTTCAACAAAGACAATTATTAAAAGTTACATTTTAAATTTATTTTATTCAAACCTGCTTTATGTCCTTTTTTACAAATCATTTGACTTTGAACTAAATTTCTTGGTATCGGACGAAGTTTTTCTGATTACTTTGATAAGTCACATGCTTTATTAATAA
This sequence comes from Podabrus alpinus, assembly GCA_932274525.1. Lineage (NCBI taxonomy): Eukaryota > Metazoa > Arthropoda > Insecta > Coleoptera > Cantharidae > Podabrus > Podabrus alpinus. Next base: position 35,393,467 of record OW026457.1, on the reverse strand, counting down.
CAAAATTTTCCCGAATCTTAAATAACGTACTTTCATTGACGTGGTATCTCGATATCGCAATATATATATTGCCATGTATTGCTACTGTAAATACTCGAATTTTTGATTTATATAGCGGGAGAATTAACTGGCACTTAATTAAATAATGCTCCGACCAGCCACGCATGAGACTCGACAAATTTTTGAGTCGAAACCTGGGTTCATGTAAATTAATCAAAACACTCTTATACCTCACCTTAATTAGTGATCTTTCTCATAAAGACTACGTAATAAAATCGAAAAATTGTATGTGTTCTCTCTTCAATCTAATACTGCTATGAATAGATGAAATTAAACGCAAACGTTATCGAAAACAAAATAATGGAATTTATTTAGCACAATAAAATAAATTTTAAACAAAATATTGGTTTCCTTAAATCTAAACAAATTAAATTGTACAATGTCAAATATTCGTAATAAAATACCCCACAGTTTTTATACGCGCCCGAATTTAAAACGATTAGTTTATATTTTAAATAAGTTAGTACATCACATAAACTCTTACCGAAGTTTTCCGATGCGGCCGACGTTGCGTAGAGCATGGAAGCGTGAAGATCCTCGTTGAATACAGCTTCTGATCTTGGATCAAACAAAGGAGATTGAAACGACCAGTAAACAATTATCTTCCTCCGGAATCGTATAATCAAGAACAGGTACGTAATTTGAAATAATCTTTCCTTAGTGAATTCCCATTTACACCGCCATAAAACATAACCAAGAAAGTTATTGTCAGTGGTTCCAAAACTTTTCTTCCAGACAATATTGCAATTATGACCATACCAAATGCAATCACTTCAAATTTATTTCCAATCATCAAATAACAATGAAAACGTCCTTTTTCCTTTCTGACAACTGACTCGAAAAATTATTCCCAATCCAAATATAACTCAATTCTAAATTATGATACTAATAGCGCGTCTTTACTCATCGAACGCTCGCTTGGGAATCTTCAATACAAAAACTATTTTCAAATTGTAACACAATCAGCGCGTCTTTACTATACCACGACTGGGTTCAGAATCCAATACCAAAATTATTCAAATTAAACAGCGCGTCTGTACTCTATGACCGCTGACTTGGAAGTCCTTTCTTCTCGCTCCGTTATCGTTTTTCAAAACCCCACTAAATTTTTGTCCTGTTTAACTCGCGCATGCACAAATGTCACGAATCGTCACTTATTTTTAATTAAAACGAAATTCCTATTTTAACAAATAAAGTAAATTAATTTAATTTGTTTTTTCCTATTTCCATTTAATCAAACAAATACCAATATTTTATCTTTTACAACTTTCCATATTTTTCAGATTCAACAACGTTTGCAGCTTCCGGATATGTGAGGCAAAAGCAGTTTAACAATCTTTTGACCAAAGAAAATCCAGACACAACTTAGTGATAACCTGTTATGGTCTTATTAAATTAATTGAAATTATGAGTGTTTTCATTAATCTACCCAATTACTTCATACCCCCTATCTCATATAAGCGGAACACGAAAATATATACGGATTTCTACGGCTGGAGCCGCCTCTCCGTTCCCAGTTTCCATCTCTGTCTATCTTGGCATAACTCTTCTTCCATATTTCTGGAAATCATCGCCCCATCTATATCATCTCTCCATTGTATGACGTTGTTTAGCTTTGCTGAGAGAGTGAGGATGGATCACACAGGATGTCCCTTTCACATCTTTTAGTGTTTTCTCTACCTTTTGAAGTTTCTCCTTGGGTTTAACGATTACAGGCAATCTAAGCTGATCCGCATAGTACGTTCCTATCTCTTTGCTATTTTTATCACTGACATTTCCCTGCACTAATTTGTAATTAAATTCTTTTTTAAATTCACTCATGATTATTGTTTCCACTCTTTCAACTATAATTGGATTGCTTCTCTATTAATTTTTGTACCTCAACTTCATACTCCCTTATCTCATCCAAAAAATTTTTCTGATTAGAACTTAGCGCCCCAAACGAATCAATGCAAGAATCGCATACAAACTTGATGTTGCCGAAACGATTCAGAACCTCACAACCACTTTCTGGAATGCCAAAATACTTCTTCGAATGAAATGACCTTCTACAAAATCCCGCACACACCAATACATGTGTCTCCCTCCGCAAACTGTCACCACACTTCCCACAGTCCAGCTCCATCCCGCTTTGTCAGGAATATCCTGCAAATCTGAGTATTAAAATCGCCAAATCCTCAACACTCGCAAGAGCTGATCGTTAACACAACGTTACAAAAAAATGTTACAAACAATTTTAATTTGTAGGTGTCCTAAACATAGTACTGACGCTCATGAAGAAGTTTTCACTTTCTGAAATGGAGAGAGCTTGTGTTCTTCTCTTCGACGAAATTAAAATCCAAAAATCGTTTGATTACGACAAGAAAACTGATACAACACTAGGTCCATCAAGTTACGTTCAGGTGGTAATTGGAAGCAACCAATATTTTACAATTGAAGACACGAGTGGGGTGTTATGTTACATTTTATAAATTGTCGATATCTATGTGAACGAACGTGTTTTGTGCTATTTTTTCATACCACATGTAATTAAAAATATATAAAATGTAGAACTTATACATATAGTTAAATATATAAGATATTTTTAATTGCATATGGTATGCAACAATAGCACAAAACGCATTCATTCACACCGATGTCGACATTTTGTAAAAACACCTTCATCCACTCGTGTCTTCAATTTATTATGACTGTAAAATGACTAAGCAGTTATTATTTGAAATTATAAGAAAAGTTGAAAACGTAGGTTACCCAGTATATGCCATCAACAGTGATTTCGGGGGCAGCAATGGAGGGCTTTGGTCAGATTCAAACATTTCAGAAAAATATAGGTGGTTTCAAAATCCAGTAAATAACAAGAATATTTATGTTTTTGCGTATACACCGCACATGATAAAACTTCTACGTAACCATTTCATTGATACAGGTTTCGTACATAAAGGTAAAATAATCACTTCAAAAGCAATAGTAGAATTATTACAAAACACAAAAAATTTAGACTTAAACATTTCCCACAAAATCAATGAAAGCTTTTCGACTGTTAAAGGTGCCCAACGTCAAAAAGTTAAATTAGCAACAAAATTATTCTCCCACATCATATCTAAAGCTGTCTCAAGACTGGGTACTTTAGGTTTATACAAAACAGAGAACAATTGGGTAGAATGCTCAGAGTTACTTAAAATTACAAATGATTGGTTTGACATTTTCAACACGAAGGTTGCTGTAAGTGATTCACGAAACCGAACCAAGGCTTATGGTTTGAATTTGAATGATCAAAATTGATCAATATGCGTTGTCATAAAAAATATTGTGTCAAACAGCTTATATTGTATTGGATTGACATTTAAAAAAAAATTCTTCTTTAATTTATACAAAATCCGATCACCAAACATTATCGAATTCCGCTATCTTTGCGTGAAAAACCATAAAATCAATGCCAAATCATAAAATTTTCCTGTGTGCAATAAATTCAAACAATATCAGTTTTAATAATTAATTTAAACTTTTTATTACTTTGATTTTCTTCTTGTTGTTCTTCCTGAAATTTTAAATGCTGTTATTTAGCCTTGCCTTGTCCTGATTCAGGCTATTTTAAGGTTATCGATATTTCTTGCAAATTATTTTTTATCGTCTTTCATTAATTTATCTATCCTGTCTTTGTCTTGTAGGGTTCATTCTTTTAAACTGCCATTTAAGATTTTTATGTTTTTCATCAAATTTTTTACAGTTACAAATTAGGATGTGTTCTGAAAGACTTCTTAGTTGTTGGTCATTACAGGAGTTTTTACTCATCTCTGATTTTTATGCCATTTAGTACATAGTTTGGTTAAAGAAAATTTAACTTAATGTTAAATCTAAATTATCAAATGTAATAAAGAAAATTTACCTTTCCATTGATGAAATATTTAATTTTAAATAAAATTAATCCAAAAACTTTCTTATCATACGATATCTTTACTTCCAAACCTGCTGTTACAATTAAACTATAAATTATTTAGCATGAGAGTGGGAACTTGATATCGCGATAGAAAAACTTTTTAAGCAGAAAAACTTTCCGAATTTTCCAAAGGCATGTACAAATATTGTGAGAATCTACACATGTTAAAAAACATTTTACAATGTTTAAATTTTAATTAGTCAACGTATGCTACTGAAATTTCAATTTTATACATCATTTGCAATCATGGAACCGACGATTGAGTTACCAAAATTTTATTTCCAATACCAGGTTTTTGAATAACGTTTTTTTTATGAAAAGCGGTTAACTACAATGTTATTTTTAAGGTGAACTGGTTACGGTTTTTAGGGATTGAAGTTCTCATTAAAGACGAAAGTTATTCTTACAAGGTTTACTCATTTTTTATGCTGGCTTTCACTGCCGTGTATGTTTTTGTGGAATGCATAGAAGTATGTTTTCACAGAGACTTTAATACTTTGGTCGTTTGTTGTAATTATGCTATCAGTCACTTTTTAGGTAAATATTAACATTTTTTAAATTTTTTAATCAACATTACATATTTTAGGTATGATAAAACTTGTCGTGTTGTACAGAAACCGTAAGAAAATTGGTGATCTCTTACAATCTCTACACGAAGGTAGGTTCACACCGAACTTAGACAGAGCTGGAACTTTTGAACGAAAAACGATAAGGAAAATTTTTTATGAAGCCCATTACTTGGTAAATTTTTTATTATTACATATATGCGTCGTTTTGAAGAACTTTTTCCAACAGAATGTGATTTATGGTCTCACGATTGTGATTGTCGTTGGATTGGGAATATATCAAGCCGGTATTACAAGACTTACTAAGCCGCAAGAAATGTGGGCTTTATCATTTGCTCCAATTTCTTTAATAAACACAAAAGTTAGTCCTCAGTTTGAAATTGCATACTTTTATCAAGCCGTTGGTGTTGTTATGATATCTTTGTGTGTGTGGTCTAGCGATGTAACTGTAGCTTCCGTTATTGCGCAAATGGGAGCCCAAGTTAAAATTTTGGAACGCTCCCTAAGGTAACTTGAAGTATATCATAAAAAATGTTAACTTTAATTACCTGCTGCTTCCAGAGAATATAATGCTAGGGGTGTGAGAAAACAGGGAGAAGAAAGAAATCTAACTGTTGCTCAGTCTAAAAGCATTGAATTGAAAGAAGCCATAGACTACCATATAAACATATTGGATACCGTCGATTTGGTAGAATATCTTTGTAGCTTTTTAGTTTTATGTGTATTTTTAGCCAATCTGATCTTACTTTGCTTGCTAATGTACTATACATCTTTGGTAAGTTTTATGTAGCTTCTCCATAGTTTTGATTAACAGAATTTCCTAGATGCCTATTCATAGTTTGGCGTTTGTTCAGTATTTAGTTTACTGCTTTCTAATCGCAATACAAATATTTCTGTTCTGCTGGTGGGGTAATGAATTGACTTTAGCAAACGAAGCTTTAGCCGTAGCAGCATCTCAAACCTACACACCAGATGAGCCTATATTTCATGCAAAATCGTTAAAATTAATGCTAATTAGAGCTCAAAGGCCCTTATTTTTAACAGCAGGAAAATTTGCTCCACTATCGTTAGATACTTACAAAGGAGTAAGTATGGAACACTTCTGGAATTATAGGTAATACAGCCTTTTCAGATTATTAAAGGTTCATTCTCGTACTTTATGGTACTTCGTCAAGTTAACACTGATGAGTAATTTGGAAGTAACTTCGAAGTTCTGTATTTAGTTATGTTGAATTCGATTTTGTATTGATATTTTAGATTGACACAATAAAGATTATGCACAAAAATGTTGAAATTGTTTAACCACGTTTCTCCTTCCACCAAAGAAAAAAACTGAAATAAAATGGGCTGCAGTTACGTGTGACTTCTGGACTACAGCAGGTGACAAAACAGCCTTATGACTATAATTGATCATTATAACTACATGTCTTATAAAAGTGACATTCCTATTTGAAATCTTTAAGGAAGTTTCTTAGGCAGTTCAAAAGCATCAACAACAACAGGAACAAGGCAAGAACATAATGCTGTGATTTAAAATGACCCCACACAACACAAATAGTTGTAAAACTGAATTTATCATTATATTTAAGAAAATTAAGCTAATTTTAAACATTAGATTTAACAGATAAACACATTCAACTCTATTTCACATATTACAAAACTAATAAGATCTTTAAAGATGTGAAAGCTATATCAAAACCTGCTAAATACATTCAATTTGAAGGTGAACAAGTCAAAATCTTTTAATAAGATGCTTTATCATAGAAATGATGAAATTTGTTATAATTTGTTATCTCAAAAACATAACCTTTACGTTTATAAACTTTGAATTGATAAATCTCTGTGAATAACTTGTTATATGAAAATCTGTTTATAACCAAAATTCTATTATATCTAATTGTGTATGATGATCATAAATTCATGTCCAAAAATTGTAAAAAGGTACATAAGGGTGAAAATGCAATAAAGGTTGATAAGTGAAACGTGATAATGAGAATAGTCAAATGTACTTCTTCAAATGGTTACCAAATCAACTACAGTTATGGAATTCAACTGAAAACAGCACACAAGTAATCTCTTCAATAATGGAACCAACTCTGGAAATTACATTAAATTTCATTAAAGTAAAAATCGCAAAAAGGAATAAATTTGACTCACAAGTGGTAAGAATCAGCTCAAATTGGTATTTTGCGCAAGCAAAGTTAGTTGAATTTTGATATTTGAACTCGATGGTCGATTTGCAGCGTGATCCAAAAATTCATTAAATTTGATTGATAAAAATCAAGATGGCAAACCTAGTTGCGACTTCTAAAAATGAAAAATATTAATTATCAACTCAACTCTCAAATATCCGAGGATTATATAATTTAAAATTACTTACCGGCATACAATTTAGTTGAATAACACAATTGGAAAGTTAAATTTGGATAATTACCGTAGCAACAGGTCAATCAAAAGAAGAGAAGATCCTGCGTGACTCGTATCAACTGTAACATTATAACGGATTTTAGATTCTACATCCGTCATTGATCAACCTTCAACAATAATTTGTTGACCACTGCCATTTACATTCAAATTTATTGAGCACTTCCATATTTTGTTATCTGTTTTCCGGAACGCAATTGACCTGCGCGCTGATCGGGAGTCTTGGGAAAAATTTCGTACGAGAAGGTCACGTCTTTGGTGTTGTGAAGTGATTATTGGGGTTGTTTTCGATTTTGGGGGATATGGTTACGTTTTGTGGGAATTACAGTCCGACAGTCCGAATATTTTATGGAATATGTTGTTTTCCATCCCAGTAGGGGATTTGATTCGTGATTGGAGGATGATGGGTTCTTTTTGCCGTACCATGTGTCCTTGTCGGACACCCTGGCCCATAATTTCTGGGAAGGATTTTTATCCTTTGGCATGGTGAGTTACACATTAATTTGCAATTACTTCACAGCTACCTGTTAACCGATTGGCCAATATTTTTACACCAGGAGCTCGATGACGAATTTTACCCTTGCCCTTTTTAATGTTTTTTTATTTCTTTTATTTATGTGTAGCATTCTGGTTTTTCTGTTTGTCGTGCATTTTTTTATTACAGAGTGTGGAAAGAGATTATGATTGCGGTACAGGTTGTATTTCTGCATCGTAGTGATTGGCAGTATCTAATCTCTTTGACGTTCGCAAACGTAGAAGTAGATTTATGTTTGAATTTTGTTTTTGGTATAATTATTCTATTTAATAATTATTTGATTTTAAAATGTGTTATAATATGTATTTCGACTGAGTTTTATTTCCACGTTATAACATCGAGCGACGCTGGCATGATGCATCGGCGATCGGATTCCAGGGTGGTCGTTCTACGTTCAAGCCTCGTATTTGAACTTTTATGTTTCTTATTTTTTTGTGTTTAATTTTTGGTTATATATTATTTTTATAAAGGCTGCGATGTGCGACCTACATATATACAGGGTGCGGCATTGAACTGGGGTCGCTGCCGCTTGGTTTTATCGTCGGAAGCTCGATGTGGTTACCTTTATGGGATTTTTATATGACCATTCGAGTTTTCCGTCGGTTGATTGTTTGGGTGGTGATTCTTGGTGGCAATGTGATCGCTACTGTGCCGTTCTGGTCGGCTTCTGTAGTGGGCTACTGTTGTTACGGTCCACTGGCGCCATGCTAATACCATCATACATCGATTTTATCTTTAAGCCTTTCAGCAATGAACATCGTATTGTTTATTTTTATGGTTATTTTTATTTTATTGTTAAGTTTATTTTGTGTGTGTTTGCAAAGCTGCTTCCTTGAGTTTCTCCGAGGCGTTTTTACACGACCCATGGCCCTCGCATACCGACGTGTCCATCAAAGAGCTAGTTTATCTAACACCAGGGCTCCACGCAATTTTAAAGTAGAGGGTTTTTACCTTCTGCGTGGACGTAATCTGTTTCAAGCTATCCTCTCATTAGGGATAGTGAGGAAAGATTTACGGTTCAACATCTGATCGTGGAAGTGTCTCATAGTGCGCCTGTGTTTAGCAAGAAAGTGTTTTTCTACGCAGACTTATATAAAAGTCCGGATTATAAATTCAAAAGGTATTTGTAAACATTTATTATTTTTTATTAACTTTAGCCTTCAGCATTTTAACTACAGGATGCTGGGAAAAGACTTTAAAAAGTGTATTTTCGGCTACCCTATTTTATAAAAATTCAACAACAAAACATTTATTATTTTATTTTCTACGCTTTACCAAAAGCAACCATTTAAATATAAAAACATTTAACCCGTTTGGATAACGGAAAGACTTAAATTTATTTAAGCGATTAGAAGAGCAGAAGAAAGAAAAGGATCTCCATTCTACATTTTTGATTATTTGTAAAACGTTCTGGTGACGGATATGATATCTGTATAAATTTGTTAAATTGATTATTTGCGCTTTACGATATTATTGAATATAAAAATCATTTCTAAATTAAAGCAATCTTTTATTATTATTATCAAACATTTACAGGTCGGTATTCAAAATTTTAAAGATCATTCAGAACATAAAGAAGTGGATCGTTTATCTGATGAAAACAATTAAGTATTTTTACTCGAAGTCATTAAAAATTTATCTTAATACCTGCAATACTCTGAGAGAGTTTCAGACTGAGCTAAACAAGAGGGACAAGTTGGTGAGCTCTCTAATTAAATTTTAGCACGCGAATTTAAACATTTACATTTTTTTTATATTTTTCATTCATTTGAATGTGGCGCCCAACTTAAAAAAGCCGTGTCTAACTTTTAATATAAGGGAGATCATAGCAATAAGTTGACAGTTACTTTCAGGGATAGCGTCATTGGAATAAGGGTACATCACCAAGTTTTTGACAAAGATGAAAGTAGCAACCAATAACTAGTAGAGGTTGCTGGAAAACTTGTTTGCTATTGAAGCTGCTTCAAAGTCGTCAAAGTCGTCGAATTTTCCGAAAGTTCGTAACTGGGATGATGAAAGCCATTAATTCTCAAACCGGAAAAATACGAAGCACAGTTGGCAGTATATATTATCCAAAATTCATTTATTAACCGCTAGCATGAATGGACTCAAAGACCTAATTTCCTGAAATAATTTTTCTTAGTCACAGTTATAAAAGAAATCTATAAAATTTCTTGGTTCCATTTAAAATTACGTAAAAATACGGATAGCTGTTTCTATGTTCAAATGATTTACTCCTTCCTCGGAATAGTAATTCCCATAATACTTAAAGTTTTCTTGCTCTTTTGTTTTTCTAAAAATTCTTGATTAAACTAAGTTTCATAATATTGGGGTTAAAATTATTAAAATAAAACGATAACATGAAAGGGGAGATAATTTATTTTAATCGATGCAAAAATATTTGAATGAAGCTAAATTACAGGTTCATATTATTTTTATAAATTCAATTATTGCGTATTAAGTAGTCACGCCATCAAATAAGAATTCCTTACCACCAATTTTATTTTAGAGAAACAATTTTTCTTATCATATTTCCACATATGTTTTATTATAGAGAAGATTTTCCCATTTCACACGTCAACGCTTTTTTAGTTTCAAGGTGATATATTATGGAAACACGATCAATTATCATGGGACGACCGGTACACAGTGTGATGAAATGGGGTTTTTGTGGACAAACGGTTGCTGAGCCTTCAATTTTAGGGATAAAATCTGAAACAATCTGGAAGTTGGCTTACTATATCCATAATAGAATAGAAGAAAAAATCCTGTTTTAAGAGACTAAAATGCCCTCAACAGATGGCGCGAAATTCTTTAAAATATTGTACCCTAATATCATCCCTCTTCCTCTGGATATAAATTCTGGTGTTCTAACAATTTTACGGCCTCTGGTGATAGTAACGAAACTTTTTCGGATTGCAATATTCTTAATTAATTATTTCTGGATCAGAAGACATAAGTAAATGGTGCTATTGAAGATCATCTATTAATTTAGTGGAAATAATTTTAATTCCGTTATGATCTAAAAGAGACTGCAGTTTAACACAAGCACAATTTTCTGTGACAGTAATATTTTCAGGGTAGCGTCTTTTCTTTTCCTCTTTTCCTTAGGACGACCACGTCTTAGATAGAGAGACAATATTAGAGCATACCTCAGAATCATAGGAATAGACGAAGAACAGATAGAGACGCTCATGTCAAATCGAGAAAGATGGAGAGAAAATGTGAAGTCAGCCAAAATTCGCCCAGGGTTGTAGATCTACACGATTGATTGATTATACCCCATTGTCCTTGTGGTTGTAGTATGGAATTTTTCAAATCCTCATATATTTCGTTTTATTTATATTGATGTCAATTGATTATTAATATGATGTCAAAATATAATGCAGAATTCGAAGTATTTAAGTAATTCCGTATTTAAGTAATTCCGTTAATTTAAGTATTTAAGTAATTCCGTTAATTGGAAGTATTCCATTATTAGTACCAATGTAAAAACATTATAAACCGCGCAACATCAATCACTCACTAAATTTGTATACTTGTAACTCGAAATTGATCAGTTGGTCAGGCCCCTCTCTGCGGCGTTTAGGCCGCACAACATAGGCAATCACGTACCATAGTCCATTCACTTTAAGTCTATAGAGGTTTCAAATTATAACATTTACTATATTTAAAGTTTAACCAAATTGCTGTTGCCGTTCGATGCCGCACTTTTGTAGATTTAAACAGAATGGGCTCTAGATAATCTCTATATAATATCTAGAACCTTATAATAATAGCCTAAGTCGGTCATGCTTTATACTAACGCATTTGATTGGTCAATTTGAAATGTTTACTTATGAGAACCAATCTTAAAAATTTACATTGCAACCTTTGGACCTATAAATTGTTAACTACAAGGTCCCTAACAATAAGCCAATGAAAGTCGTTTTGTGGACTCCCAATATGGACTAAATTAAAACAGCACTGGAACTTTAAAAACTGACAACAAATGAAAATGTTATGGAATTACGTATTTCTAATTAACAATATTTAAAAAACTAGAATGTGAGGTGGGGAAATACATTAGGCTCAGTATGTTCGGCTAAGTTAAAATGGAAAGAAAAGTATTTTAAATCAAGGAGGTAATTATTTTTAAGTATTGTTAAAAAAATTTTTATTAGTAACAAAATTGCTATTAAATTTGTATTACGAAATTACAAAATATTAAAAAAAAAATTTTTCTTGCAAGGGAAGGGGGAACCTTCATAGGCACCACCCCTGTCTGGGGTGGTAGTGTCAGATTCTTACTGACTAAAACTAAAAAGCAAGTAGTGTCGCACACTACATTAACTGTATCATTTGTATCATTCCTAAAAGTAATTAGGCTAATACAGATTTTGACGTTTAAAATTTTATTAAATTTTAAAGGTCAAAATCTTCGAACAGTATATAAATATAAAATTATATTTTTGCCTTCGGCCTCCCACTTGCTTTCAGGAACACGGGTCGGCCTTCGGCCTCCCACTAGCATTTAAGAATACGGGTTGGCCTTCGGCCTCCCACTGGCATTTAAAAATACGGGTCGGCCTTCGGCCTCCAACTTGCTTATAAGAAAATACGGGACGGCCTTCGGCCTCCCACTAGCATTGCCCTGGCGATGGTCGAAATTTGTGTGTCGAATTTGCGTTTGACAGCATTCTGTTTGACAACAAGACAGGAGATTTGCTTAGTATTCGGAAATATTTGTAGGACTTAACCCTGTCCCTGAGTTGTACATAGACTATATATGAGATCGTCAAAAGCATCCGTGCCCATATTGGGCAGCTAAAATTAAAACTTCCCAACCTGCATTTGGCCAGTGTGGGAAGATATGGCCTAACCTTCACGTCATGGATAGTACAAATCAAGAACGGCCCTCAGTCCCCAGCACCTCCGTGAACCCTGACCAAGAATTACTAGGTAAAAATCGCTGGGTACGATTAGGCTTCTAGTCGACGATTCTATGGATTGAAATCTACAATGTAAGGAGATTGAATGACGATGACAAGCTGCATGAAATAGAACACCAACTGAGTAAGCTTAAGTTTGACGTTGTTGGACTGAGTGAAATCAGACACGAGATGGAAGGATGGATAGCATTGAACACGGGTAATCATTTTCTATACAAAGGTGGCGTTAACAGTGGAGTAGCTTTTACTGTTCATAATAGAATAACTCAACTTGTGGAAACATTCGAAGAATTCGAAGCAATATCAGATATATTGTCTTACGTATATCATGGTGCGAATAACCAACCGACTAAAAATGAAAGAAATTCAGGTGTATACGAGTATGTTACAGTTAAAACCCGAAATCAGTTAAAACCCAATCTAACTAGTAAATTCTAGTTTTAACTAACCGCTTTAGTTAAAACTAGTTTTAACTGAGATGACTTTAGTTAAAACTAGAATTAACTGACTGCTGTTAGTAAATTCTAGTATTAACCGAAATATCTTTAGTTAAAACTAAATTTCAAGTAAAAGCAAATGTAATTAGATTAAAATTGTTTTATTAAGTTGATTTTGTTTTCATTATTATTACATATTTTATGTAATGACATTTTGAATTGCAAAGAATTCCCTTTTTTAAACATAGGCATCCCTTTAAAATGCAATTTTTTGCAAGAACAGTACAAGAACTGTACAAGAATTCTGTACATGCCATCTCCATTCCTTTCGATTACGACTCCTATGATGTTTCGTAAGTCTGCCTTAGCGTTATCGACATCAGGAATTGGAATTGTTACATCATTACCTCTGACGTCAACCGCAGGATGGGTTGCATCTGAAATATTTTTCATTCTTTCCGTTTGTTTTTTCAAATTTTTTTGCGCTTGCTTTCTAGCTGAAGAAATGTTTGATTGTGTATCAGCTAGCGGCGCCTTCTCTTCCTCTTCTGCTTCTCCTTCATCCTGCTCTGCATTCATTTGCTCAATAATTTCATGAAGGTCGTCTTCTTCATGGATATTATTTGTAAGTAATACAGATGGCAATGCGGTTGTTGTCAGTCCTGCTCTTGGTTCAATTCCAAACATAGCCTTGTAGGGAGATTGTTTGATTCCTGAATGAAGGGCTCTATTCTTTATAAATTTATTGTACAAAACGGACACCGTTTGACCAATTGTCCTTCACCCATGAAGCCAACATTTCTTCTATGTCCTGATTAGCTCTTTCAACTGGACCCTGACTCTGGCTATGGCGTGGTTTTCTATGAACACATTTTAATTCTGTATTATAAACAGAATCAACTTCTTACAATAATTTTGTTTTTGCTTTTACTTGAAATCTAGTTTAATACTAGAATTTACTAACAGCACTCAATTAATTCTAGTTTTAACTAAAGTCATTTCAGTTAAAACTAGTTTTAACTAAAGTTATTTCAGTTAAAACAAGTTGGAACGTGCTTCAGCAGCGGTTCCTAGGCTTCTATACATACAACTACTTTTCTGGTGTGAAAATTTGTTGTTATTATAATCCGATAATTCGGAACCGAGAGTTACAAACTTAAAAAAGTTGTTATTATCTGGTTATTTTTGATCGCCATATAATGTAACATCACATAATCAGATAATCTGCACCAATTAAATTTTTTGCGATTGGTAATTATCATTTAGGCGACTGTGCACTTAATGTCACCACTCGAAACAAAATTTCTTCAGCTACACACTAAAGAATGGGCTTATTTTAGGCTATAGAAAAAATAACTTGCGAGAAATTTTGAAAAATAACCAAAATATCGACTTTTGAAAAGAAGGGAAAGTAAATTCATGTAGCCGGTCGAACCCGGGGTCTGCACATATATCGGGTTACAGTCCCTTGAAATGGAGTGAAATTTTTTCGGTCCGATTTGAATTTTTCTTTCAAATTCGGATAGATGGGGGTGTGATTAGTGGATCTTGGTAATAAATATTCGCAAAAAAATGGAAAATAACCCGTGTATTGCCGAAAAAGTGAAAAAATTAAATTTTTTTTGCCTTCCATTTTTAAGGGTGTGCATTCGAAAGGGAGGGTCAGCCATCGTCAAATCCTACTCTTCCGGGGCGCCGCTCCGCTCCGCTCCGCTCCGCTCCGCTCTGCACCCCTCCAGAGCGGATTTGACTCTGGTTACTAGGCTAAACATACGAGAAGCGCCACCGATCAAGAACACCGGGATCTATGCAACCGGGATGTGAGAGACCCTCGAAATAGCATTAAAAAGTATAGTTGCGGTATGGGGCAGTAAACTATTTCGTTTCACCCCCAAAAAATCGCGTAAAAACTAAAAATAATCGATGTAACATGTACGACCGTCGACCTGCATCTGCCGCTCCGAAATTTTCTAAGTGTAAGAGTATATCTATCTGCACGTACCGTCAACAAAATGCGCGCCGGCCGAGCGATAGAGTGGCATCGACCGCTTCTGCACCATGCTCTTGCTACTTTTCCGTACTTTTCAAAATCGATTATTTCAAAATTTTGATAACAAATTCTCGCCTCATATTTTGAGAATTTGTTATATTAACTGTGTTCTTTAGTGTGTAGCAGAAGAAATTTAGTTTCGAGTGGTTGCATTAACTGCACAGTAACCAAAAATTATTTTTTCACATCAAAGTAAAACAAGTAGTTTATATAGGGAGACCTCTTGGAAAATATCTTTAACTTAGTAAATTTCTTTCGAACATTTGCGTATTTATAAATTGCATTAGCGAATCGAAGCAACGGATTAACAGATTAACGCAATACTATATAGACGAAGTATTTAAAATATAACAACGTATCAGTTGATCAACGTTATGATTGGCTCTGAAACATGCGGACGGACACGAAGCCAGACCATAAGGCTTCTTTCTATACCTTGTATAGAAGCCTAAAAGTAGCGCACTGGCTACCCAGTTCTTAGACCTCTATACACACAGAGTATTTCCAACACGATTTGAAACGCTCTGTATGATTTTGAATTATGCGGACGGACGGACAGACGGACAGACACAGAGCCAGATCATAAGGCTTCTTGCTATACTTTGTATAGAAGCCTAATATATATCATCGTCGATCATATATCAACGTATCATCGTATCAACTCATCATCGAATCATCGGGTCATCGGATCAATGTATCATCGGATCAAAGTATCATCGGATCAACGTAATATCGGATCAACGTATCATCGGATGAACGTATCATCGTATCAACGTATCATCGGATCAACGTATCATCGGATCAACGTATCAACGGATCAACGTATTTAAATTATATAGGTGAAAAGTTATGTAAATAACACGATTTGAAACGCTCTGTATGATTTTGAATTATGCGGACAGACAGACGGACAGACGGACGGACGGACAGACGGACGGTCAGACACGGAGCTAGATCATAAGGCTTCTTGGTATACTTTGTATAGAAGCCTAATAAGGCTTCTTGGTATACTTTGTATAGAAGCCTAACTAGAATTAATTAAAGCGGTTAGTTAAAACTAGAATTTACTAGTTAGATCGGGTTTTAACTGATTTCGGGTTTTAACTGTAACATATACACCACCTTCATCTCACCTGGAATAAGAAAATGTACATAAGCCACAATAAGATTGGCGATGAGTCAAAGAAACGAATGGGGAAAAGAAGCGAAATTAATAGGAGAGTCAGGAAAGGGTGACATTGAATATGTCGAGGTCAAAAAGTTAATAAGGAAAACGATTAGAAAATATAGAACAAAGAAGTATAACGGAAGTAATTGAGAATAACTCCAATATGAAACGTTTACGGCCTGCCTAACTTAGGCCAAAACTCATAGTTGTGAAAGATTTCTATGAAAACCTATATGCCTTAAAAGTAATGGAAACAGTAATGCCTCAAAAGTAAGAAGAAAATGTCCCACATACAAATTGAAGAATTGTGAATGAGGGATCGGATGAACTCCCTAAGTGCGTATTGCGATCAACACATTTACCCGGTTGAACACCTCGGGGGTACCCTTTTTACACTACGCCTTTTTTGGTGTTAAAAAATTTCACCGCCAGCAATTGACATCCAAGGTTAACCTCAAAAATCTCAGTCGCCTCGTTTTACTATGTAAAGATCACCTGGTTGTAGTTTCGCTACTACCAACACGCTCTCTGCCTCACAATGTTCACACCAGTACACAATTTATTAATACACAATAACGCAATCTTCAATATCTCCAGCACAAGCCAATTACACTAAGTACAGGGCCGTATCCAATCGTTCACCTTTATCAGTGGATTGAAATTGTGTCCAAATTAAGAGAGAGATTACATTTAAGTAATCATAAAGTTGCTTGTAAAAAGGACACTCATAAAACTATTGCAAAATAATTTCGATAGGTATCGGAATGTACTGACGATTCTCTTACTATTTAAATTACTTATACTTAAATTAATTACTTAATTAAAATTTAAGTTTAAATTACTATATGAACACAAAAGTAGGTTTCCAAATCGAGAATGGTATCGGTTTGTCAATGCGTGTCTCACGAGTTGAGTCCCCATGGTATACGGGGTGACAAACAGATATCGTGTGACTGAAACTGCAGTCACACGATAAGGTAAGGGAGTTCGTTTTTTGATGAGCTACCTACGTTCACAACTTGAACGGATAGAGTTATTCCGTCTTTGCTTCCGCTAAACACTTAGTTTGGTTTTGCAATGGTTATATATTCGGCTAATATGTCGAATCGAATCGTAAATCACAGATAACCGGGTATTTAAGCGATGGGAAGAAAATTTGTGGAGGAAAATAAGGCAAATCTCACGTATAAGTGGCAAAGTCAAGAACCCGTCGGCCGGAATTTCAGCTTTGGAATTAAAAATTGCACAAAAGGGTTGTTCAAGAGTGACATAACAAACTATTTTGTTTTTTTTTCTTTTTACTGAATCTATTTTATTTTTGCAACAGAAATTCAATAAGGAACAAGAAAACGCGTTGGTACTTTGGATTGTCAGCAAAACATACACAGACTCTAGCATTTCAATATGCAAAACAACTAAATATCGATATGCCCGATAATTGGAAAGTTAATGAAATTGCAGATTTAGAGGATTTTTACATCGTCATCCAACGTTATCTTGCGGAAACCTGAAGCTACAAGTTTAGCAAGAGTTACTTTATTTAATCCAACAAATGTTGCTGCATTTTTTGACAATTATCAAACAGCTGCTGATCGAATTCAATTTCAACCAAATAACATCTGGAAAACGTTGGCGAAACTGGTTAACCACTGTACATAATCCACAACGAGTAATTGCGCGTCGTGGTCGTAAGCAAACCGGTCAAGTAATGTCGGCTGAACGTGGAACTTTGGTCACGGTTACTTTAGCAGTTTCAACGAATAGTTTTCGAGTAGCTCCATATTTTGTATTTCCTCATGTACAATTTCAACCACATTTTTTGAATGGTGCTCCAACTAGTTCTGCTGGTGGTGCCAATCCATCTGGTTGGGTCAATGCTGATTGTTTTCTATAATTCTTAAAACACTTTCAAATGTTCACACGTGTTATGATAGAAAATCCAATCTTATTGTTGGACAACCATGAAGCACACAGATCGTTGCCGGTGTTGCAATTTTGCAAGACAAATGGTATTCATGTAGTATCTATTCCACCACATTGTTCACATCGTTTGCAACCACTCGATGTAAGTGTTTTTGGACCATTCAAACAGCCGTGAATAAGCATTGTGAAAACTTTATGCGCATGAATCCTGGTCGTACAATGCAAATATTTGATATTCCAGCAATTGTTAATCGTTCACTTGAACTGGAAGCCACCGATAAATATTAAATCAGGATTTCGTGCTTCGGGTATTTGGCTATAGGATCAAGATATTGACCTGTTATTTTCCTCCCCAGATATATTTTTTGTATTTATTGAATCTACGATAAACATTCTTAAAAATTTACGGTTCAAGGATATAAGTGAAAAATGTGGTATGAGACAGTCGGGTCCGCGCGTAGCGGATAGAAGTTGAATTTTGTATTTTGGTTAAAGTTGAAAAATAAATTTGAAAGTTATTAAAAAGTAATGGTGTTTAATTTTCCTTCGTGAAATTTTAGGAGCGTAGGAACTCCACATCTTTAAATTGCTCGCCCAGCGTGGCGTTATTTTTTTAAAACACCACAATATATTTGCACGATACAGCACAAGGATAAGGACAATACTCAAAGATTCAGCGAGTACAGGTTTTAGCAAGGAGATTGACACTCGCTGCGCTGCGCTACGCTCGTGCAATCTCCTTGCAAAAACCTGTACTCGCTGAATCTTTGAGTATTGTCCGAATACGCGTTGCTGTTGCGGTGATAATTCCGTAAAGAAACGCCACGACTTAAAAGCACATCACATACGAAAATCGACATTTCAAACGCCATTTTTAATGTCGAAAATTGTGAAACAAATTGACCATATCGCATCACAATCATTGCAAAAAAAAATCAAACAGAAAATTTCGTAAGTACCGAAAAAAATGGAAGCATATAATAGCACTAAATTTTTAATATAAAATTCGTTACTATAAAATTTATTTCTAAAATAGAAGTACATTGCTGTAAGTGAAGTCGGGTTGACACTTATTAGGGTTGACTAATGCGTTTGAACCGGTACCTGCATCGCATCTGTTAGTCACACGTCATCACACTCATAAATTATATTCGAATATTTTTTATTACGTATGAACAATATTCAAATTTTTCAATTTTACTTAGGGGTTTTTGAATACTGTCGCTACAAATATTCGATATTCGATATTCACAATTTCAAATTTTTCAATTTTACATAGGGTTATTTGAATATTTTCGTAGTGCACGATTTGTATCTGTATAAGTATCATGTAAAATAAACGCACGCTGATTGGTCGAAACGCCAAAATTTAACCCTGAGTGGAATTATCCAAGATATAGATTTTCTAGCAAGTTCAGTGACTGATCGACCATTTATATAAGATATTCTCAATGAATCTGCAATTCCAACTGCAGAAAATGAAGAAATCGGTGCTGATGAATCGATAGATTTACGACGAAGATAGATAGACGACGAAGAGAAGGACGTCTTCTACGAACTACTTAATAAAACTATTGAAGATATGCCTAAACACGAGAATATTGAGAATGCTATGCGGATATTTTAATGCAAAAGTGGGCAAGGAAACAGGTTTTGGACCGACGATTGGTAAATATAGTCTATCTAACGATAACGGGATGAGGTTGATTGACCAGACAACAACAAATAATATGTTGATAAAGTCCACTATGTTCGACCATAAGAACATCCATAAACAAACTTGGAGATCAAACGACGGCAGAACTAGAAACCAGATTGACCATATAGTGATAGACGCAAGACATGGAAGTAATGTGATGGACGTGAGAAGCCTTAGAGGGGTGGACGGAGACACAGACCATTTCCTGGTAAGAGCCAAAGTAAGATAACGAATTTCAACATATAAAATAAAAAAGGAAAGTGCAACTATACGATGGAACACAGCCAAATTAAGTAACGCGGAAGAGAGAAAGAAATTTGAAGAATCAATAGAAGAACAACTCGAGAAAGGTATATATACACCGAGAGAACGTGGAAGGTGCATGGAAAGATATATTAGATGCGACAACTAAAGCAGCAGACAAGATACTTGGCAGAGAGAACAAAAACAAGAAGAAATCAAAGGGGTGGTGTGATGATGAATGTCATGAGATTTTGAGAGATAGAGAAACGTGCAGAAAGATAATGCTACAAAGAGACACACACGAAAATGTACAAAAATATACTAACGCTAGAAGAAGGGCAAGAAATACAATAAAAACTAAGAAAAGAGAATATAAGCAGAGAGTAATGAAAGAGATGGAGGGGAACAGAATCCGAAATTACCATAAAACATTTTATGCCGAAATCTCCAATACAACAACTGGTTTTAAACCTAGAGCAAAAACGTTTCTCCGAAACCCAAATGGAGACCTTACATCAGATGTGAAAGAAATTTTACAAATATGGAAACGACATTTTAACGAACTACTAACGAACACAGAAAACCCAGAACTCTCTCATCCAAAGGTATACCAAACCGCAGACTGGCCAACAGAAGAACCGGCTCTTCAAGAGATTACAATAGCAATAAAGAAGCTTAAGAACTCAAAAGCTCCTGGAACAGACGGAATGACGGCGGAGATGATAAAGTATGGAGGACAAACCTTGCATAAACATCTATATGATCTGATACTCAAATCCTGGAAAACAGAAAAGATACCAGAAGACTGGCAGGAAAGTATCATAATACCCATCCACAAGAAGGGAGACAGATCAAACTGCGGCAACTATAGAGGAATATCTTTGATAAACACAGCATACAAAATACTATCAAATATACTACTAAGTAGAATAACACCACTAGTAGAGAAAAGCTTAGGAGAGTATCAGGCGGGTTTTAGACCAGGAAAATCAACAACCGACCAGTTATTTACAATCAGACAACTACTAGAGAAGAGCTGGGAATTTAACAAGACCCTACATCACATGTTCATAGACTTCCAAAAAGCCTACGACAGTATTAAGCGGACTAAACTTTGGGACGCAATGTTTGAACTCGGAATACCCCGAAAACTCATCCAGCTCACAAAAATTTGCGTGGACGGATAAAAAACTAGAGTGAGAGTCGGAAATTTAACATCAGAATCTTTCGCAATCGATAATGGTCTGAAACAAGGAGATGCCCTCTCACCTCTTTTATTTAACATAGCCCTTGAAAAAGCTGTAAGACTGGCAGAGGTAGAAGTACAGATGTTCGTAGGAAACGGACCTCGACTATTGCTTGCATATGCGGACGATATAGACATTATTGGAAATAGCGTGATCAGTGTAAAGGATACTTTCGTGAAAATAGAAAAAGAAACGGAAAAAGTTGGTTTGGCAATAAACGAAGAGAAAACCAAGTACATGTGCGTAAATAGACAAAAACGTAGAGATAGGATAGGACAAAATGTTACAATAGACAATTATAATTTTGAAAGAGTCCAACGTTTCAAGTATCTAGGATCTATAATCACTCAAGATAACGACCTGACAGAGGAAATAAAACACCGCATACAAAGTGGAAATAGATGCATATACGGGCTAGCAAAAATTTTCCAATCAAAAAACATCTCGAAAATCTCAAAACTCAGGATCTACAAGACGATCATATGACCAACAGTAATGTACGGCTCCGAAACATGGACTATCACCAAGTTAAACGAGCAACGACTTCGAATCTTTGAAGGAAAAGTGCCGAGAAAGATCTTTGGACCGTCCCACGACCCTGCTACGGATTCCTATCAGATAAAAACTAACGCCGAACTTAAAGAATTATACAAAGACCCGGACATAATACAATAAATAAAATCACAACGACTAAGATGGGCGGGCCACGTACAGAGGCAACCGAATGAAATAATAATCAAAATGGCATGGGAAACAGTACCCGAAGGTAAGAGACCCATAGGAAGACCACGTCTAAGATGGTTTGACAATATCACAGCAGACCTCAGAACTTTAGGAGTAGACGAAGTGCAGAGCCGTATCTAGGTATGGGCGCGCCCTTGGCGGGACTTAACATTTGCGCCCCCCCCCCCACACCGGGGTGTTGGGGAGGTATGGAATATCCCCCAACGAAAACGGGTGATCCGGGGGTCCTTCCGCGGAAATTTTACAAAATTAAAGTGCAAAGTTGTAGGTTTAAAGTTTTTCGATCAATCATCAATCAATCATGATGAGGCAAAACTGTACTTTTCTTGCTTTTACCAGGGAAAAATCGTCGATGATATCGTTAAAATCAATCTGAAACGCAATGTCGTATTCTATATTCAGAATTGTTAAGTTTGTCAATCTGTTTTCAGACATACTTTATCTTAAATAGTTCTTGATCATTTTTAACTTGCTGAACGAACGCTCACAAGACGCCACACTTACAGGCATTGTTAAAACTATCCTCAAGCAATTTCAATGTTCGGATAGGCGTCTCTTAATTCATAATTAGAAATAACGTTCAGAACATCCAAATAGGAGGCCTTTTTGATGTCCTTTATCAGCTCTTTTGCATGATACTTGAAAGTAACTACTTCGTTCACAAGCTCTAACGTATCTATATCTTTGGCATACATCGCACCAAGATTAGCTGCACACTTTTCAAGAAGAGAATCAGAATACTCACTTAAAGACTTTCCGGATAAAAAATTAAAGTCAGATGAAACCGAATGGTAGATGTTTGCCTTCTTGTCCATTTCGCTTCTAATCCTATCAAACACAACGAAACACTCTCTCTCAAATGATTTTTCAGCACTCAACAAGTGGGATTCATCTTCAGCCATTTCACCAGCCATTCTTTTGACGTTTTTCAGTCCCTTAACAGGAAAACAACTTGTAATTTCCAAGAAACCACATGTAGCTTTGGACTGTAACTTAACAATCTGGAATAACATTCATTTCAATAACGTGAAATTTTTGTCCTTAACAAAATGCACTAATCTAGAAAAAAAAATTATTTTTCATGGCCGATTTTGCGCCCCCCGGGTAGCTGCGCCCTTGGCGGGCGCCCATCTCGCCATCGCCTAGATACGGCTCTGAGACGAAGATCAGATGGAGACACTGATGTCAGAACGAGAAAGATGGAAAGAGGTTGTGAAGTCAGCCAAGACGCACCCGGGGTTGTAGAGCTGCACGATTTGATTTGATTTGATTTGTAAGTGGATTAGAATAGCAAATATTTCATTTCAAGTGTCTCACTGTTACCTGCGTCTCACTGTTACCCATGCTCCTCTATACGAAACTAATCGGTCAGAAGTGAATTTTAATAAATTTTTTTTTTTTCTGCAGGGAAGGGGGAAACCTTCATAGGCACCACCCCATCAGGGATGGTAGTGTCAGATTCTAACTGACTAAAACCCCCTCCCCGACGACAGCGGGCTTTACCTTCTCGGCATTACTTCCGCTGTCGTCTGCGATCTTCCATGCTGCAACGATGATGCAGGCTCCCGATGACCTCCCGGTTTAGCACGAAAGTTTGTGTCCGGGAGATCAGGCACTATCACTTGATTCTACTTTTCCAATTGAACCGGACACACCGCTCGCCGCGATCCAACACGTCTCACCGGGTCACCTAGTGGTCCGCAATCGTCAGTATAGGTGAAAGTCCACTCGTCATTAACTTAATAGGCGGAAATTCCGGCGACAAAGTTAAGACCGAGCCGACCGTCATCCATACCGGAGACTCCGAGCCCCCAAGCGACCCTGCAAATCATATTAAATCACAGAGCGCGATGCGACCGGGTCATCTTGAAAAACTTGTGGTCGCTGGCAAAGTGCCAGTCCACTCGTCTTTATATTTGACGGCACTATTTTCGCGATCGTCCCCCTCTGGATTAGCACGAGAGTTTGTGTCCACAGAGGGTCTACGCGCTATCGTCGTACCGACACTAACCTACCCCGTCGAACGACCGTCACTACTCGACCCGACCCGACCCGCCGATCAATGACGATATTCTTCGGGAATTCTCTTGGGAACTTCTCGCGCATCTTCTCGCGGGAACTTCTCAAGGGAACTTAAAAAGGCTGTCATTGACTTAACTGTAAGGCGAGGACTCGAGCTGCGGCTTGCTCAGCTCGTCCGTCCCCCTCCTTGGTCTTCATCACTTGACTGATGAAGACCGCTACAGCCAGCCATTCGTCTTCGCCGGACAGCATGAAAGCAATCATGTTGTCCGGGCTTAGTGTGTCGCCCATCCGGAGCGAAATCATCACTCTCTCCCTCTCCCATCTTAGGCATCCGAAAAGAGTGTGTTCCGCCGTATCTTCGTCCCCGCAGTAACGACAGGCAGGTGACTCGGTCAGCCTGAATTTTAATAAATTAACTGTAAAAAAGTGTCGTTTAATTATTATTATTCATATTATATACAGTTTTTGTTTATTACATACCTATGTGTAAATATTATGTAAAACGATCAAATATTAAGCGCTAACACTGTGTTTTCTATGAAGCATTTCCAGACTACTTATCTAAAAGGTGATTTAAAAGCATCTAGACGTAATAACCTCAATTCCTTTTAAACATGTGCAGTTGTATGTATAAAATTCACCTCTCCATCATTTATGACACGCGCGGGGTAGGTTGGCACACTTCGCCTGTATTGTTTTATGTTCACCAAAATTGTACCTATCTGAGAAAAATATTTGTAAATTTGGAAAAATATAACCCAAGACTTATACTTTCTAATTGCAAAATCAGTTTTTGAAAAAGTTTTTTCAAATAAATTATAAAAATTAAAAACTGAAAAGTAACAACTAGTTTAAAAAAATTTTTACATCGCGTCGTTCTAAATTTTAGACAACATTTTACCTAAAAAAAAATTAGAGTTTATAGAGGGAGACATGAAAATGAGTTTAATAAGTTTGATCTATTTGCTTCATTAACTTTCAAGTACAAAATATAGACTCACCCAATTTTAACTCCTTTACAAGTTCTCTCCCCGATCTAAAATTTCAAGGATTTCAAATATTAGGCCAGAAAGCTTTCTAGTTAGTTTTACAAGGTTTTATACCCAAGTTTAGAGGAACTTCTGCGTTAAATTACAAAAGTAGTCTTCAGTAATAATAAATATCATGACCAACTTCAACAGCAAAAAAGTAAGTGGCTGTCAAATAACCCATATATCATTTTTGTATACATAATTTCTGATATTATAGGCAATGCCACAATTAATCGATACTGTTTCTTCAACACTTTCAAAGAATAGTTAATTAAGTTTTACAAAGTATATTATGAGTAATAGTGGGTATATTATTGATTATAGTAATCAATGCAGTGCATGAACCCATGCTGTAGTGGTTGGAGCGCGAACCTAATTCAGTAGCGTATTTACATCGAAAGCTTCAACATGAAACACTTGGTCAAATTTTCAAGTGGTGTATTTTCTTCGTTTAAATTAAACACGCCGAAGAAAATTAAAAACGGTAACTAAAACTCGAGTCAAATTTCACGTGCCTTTTGAGTGTTTTCATTTTGTAATTTCCTTTTCCGAAATGTGATCGGTATTTTACAATGATTCGATACAACAAACCGCTATCATCGCCAATAAACACCGCTAATGAATATAAATTACCTACTCCAATTTCGTCGGCAAATTCTCATCGCATTACTTCAGCTCAAGATAACATCATATCACTCACACCCATTTGGGAATTTGTTGTTCGAACCAAATCGCTTCCAGGTAAGTGGTTTTGCAAATTTAATGTTATAATTTGTCAACCATAGACTTTATAACTTTTATGGATATTTAATCAGAAAATATATTCCGTCCTTTGTTTAAACGTTCTTGTCTTCAAAGAGAGAAACTCCTGACAATTTTAGTTATTTCAATCTCATTACAGATGGTTTGGACCTAGAAATATTTTTCCAATCTATAAACGAACGATTAGAAAATCCGGAAAAAGAAATCCGTCAATATGCCTTGCGTGTGTTAAGCGACTTTTTGCCCATAATAGCCAGCGGAGATATCGATAAAAAAATGCAAATTATTATGCCGAATTTAATAAGTAATTTGGGTCACATAGGTCCGGCAGTCAGAAGAGGTGCAATCGATTGTTTGCACGTGTATCTGAAATTCAGTAATAATCCTAACGAAGTATTTAAGAAAGTAATACACGATGGATTGGAGAAAGCAAATGAAAATAAAATGAACAAAAATATCGTAGCAGGAATAATTATTGCTATACCTTTTGTCGTACAAAACGTCTCGCAGGATTCGTTGTCGTACGCAATTAAAATACTTTTGGACAAAGTGATCCAGATTACGTACCAAGAAATTTCTTTGAGAGCGCTGGTTCGTATAAGGGAAGTTTTGGGAGAAGAAAAATTTAGTAATTTGGTTAAGAATAGTGGAAGTAGCAGCACTAAAAAAGATTTTGATTTATTGTGCGAGGTTTACGATATGCAAAACTGTAATGAAGACGATCAAGATATTACTTCTTACCATAACAAGAATTATTGGAATGATCAGAATCAAAATCATTATCCGTTGGATACGTGGAAAGCGGGTGATGTTATAATTCGGGATGGTAGGAACGAATTTATTGAGGATAAGGTTATTTTGGAAACTGAAATTAAGCTGAACTCTGGACCAGCAATTACGATGCAAATTCATGAAGAAAGTCTGCAAAATGTTGAAGAAGACAGCGAAGATGATGCTAGGTAATAAGTAAAATTTTTTATACCTATAGTAAAATGCAAAATTTAATAGACTTTAATATTTATCGGAAATTAGTGTAGCACTTGTCGAAGTACTAATTACCTATATTATATTTACATTAAAATTGTAGTTCATTCAACCCTTACAAGCTTTTTCTACAATGTGAGGGTATAATCGAATAAATTTCAAATAAATATTACCTTAGCACTTATCAGATCGTTAGTAGTATTTTTATCGATGTCGTATCTCATATTAAAAATGTTTAATAATTCATTGTTATTTTTATAGAAATAGTGTCGGCATAATGAAAATATTAACGGATGAGAGTGAAGAAGATTACGAAAAAAGAAGAACCCCTCGACGTGTTCGATTCGGCGGCGAAATAGTTAAACTAAGAACTCCAGACACTGATAGTAACAATCCGAGCGATTTAGATAATGACTCAATCATAACTATCACGCCACGCAGTAATACTGATGATAAACCTATAATTGAAATACATTATAGTGACACAAAAACACAGAAAAGTACAACAATCACAAAGAGTAATATTCCAGTTTTAAATTCAAAAAAAGTTGCTTCCGTGCAATCCGAACCAAGTAGTCCGACAAAAAGTGAACTGTTATCAAAAAAGCGTAAATTATACAGGTCTCATCCAAATTTGACAAATACAAAGAACATCCAAAAGGTAACCAACATTACTTCAAAAGTCGAAAAAATTGAAAAGGGCAAAGATAAATACGTAACAAAGGAATCTTTTCAAACAACAACAATCCAGATTAAACTGCGCGATATGCAGAGCAAGAATGAAAAACCCAAAAATAAAACTGCAAAAACGTCCCTTCCTACCAAAAAAACTGAGTTACCTACTGCTACGAAACCAGAAGAAAATAAAAAAGTAGAAATAACTAAAAAGCGCGAAGAGATCATTCCGATCCAAAATCAACAAATTCAGTCGTCTTTACTAAAACCGCTTAACATCAAAATTGCTAAACCAGGAGCTGTTGATGTTTCCCAAAAGTCTAATTTACCCAGTCCTGTGCCGATTCATAAACAAATAGAAATTTTTCATAATCTCACTCGAAGTCCGGAACGAAAACTGTCAGATAATGGAAGCGAGATTAATCACTTTTTCGGTGACGCTAAAACAGTTACTGAAGAGCGGCACTTGACTACCGCTGACAACATTTTATTAAACCGTAAGTCGAGGTTACCGACTAGTACCCGAAATATTAGTACTGCTGATCAAGTAAATAATAGATTTGTTAATAAAGGTCCTGATAATTATATTTCGTATAACAGCTTTCATGTGTGTAGTTCAACGAATCAGCAAGGTGATCCTTTAATCCCGACTAATAATAGCGGGGATTGTTTGACTTGTTCGAATTCTGGAAGTGATAATGTGAGGGTAGATGGTGCCTGGGACAGCTTGGGTGTCGTAGGAAGAGAAACAATCGACAAATTAAATTGTAAGGTGAGTTATTCATGATTTTTATTAAATATAAGAGGTTAAAGCCGGATTCACACATGCGTGCTATTATCCAAGCGTTCGCATCAAACTTTTATATTGAGCATATATTATTTAGGACTGAAGATTTTATGTTATGTCTGCTAAGCTAACATTAAAAACATGCAGTAATGCATGTCATACTAATTTACTGGCCAAGTGATGTTACACTACATGCCATATTGTTTACCCATCCAATATAAATATTAAGGTGAATGCGTGACTATGTATCGTTAATATTTAATTAGGTAACTAGCATTATCTTTTGCATACAAAAGCATACAAATCATAACATAATTGCGTAATTTATTTTACAATTTTATCATTCATATCCACCACCGACATCCAGAATTCGTTATACGAGTTGAATAACTCTTCATTTTTCTTTTCCTTCTCAAGTCTTTCGTGTGATTTTGCTTTTGCATCTGCACCGCTCCAAATTTTGATACCTTTGCTTCTATTTTTCTCACCTCATTCATCACTAATATCTTCAATTGTTCAATTCTTTTCGTTCTTCTTTCAAAATTTTTATTTGTTTTTTACCTTAACCCAATCTTCGTTATTTAACTTTAAATTTTTATGTAGTATGTTGTCGAGTATGTCAAATATTAAAGTATTACATTATTAAAAAAATATATAGTAAAATGATATTTATATAATAATAATAAATGGCGTTCATTCCTTGTGGAATATGCCTACTTTTTGCAGAAGTCTTTACGATCCTTTTCTTGAGGTGGATCACTCCTCATCATCTTCTTCCTCAGTAACTAAAGCCTTGCATCTGTTTTGGCCTCCTCTACTATTTTTCTCCATATCTTCCTGTCTAGACATTTTATCCTCCAGTTCTCCACGCCCATTGCTCCAAGGTCTTCAGTCACTTCATCTTGCCATCTCGCCCTTATTCTTCCTCTATTTCTCTCTTCACTTGGTTTCCATTCAGTTATTTGCCTTATCGTGTTGTTTCTTTGTCTTCTCATCACGTGTCCCAACCATCTAATTCTTTTCGCCTTTATACACTTAACAACATCCTCGTTGCCCATTTCTACCAGTATCTCATTGCTTTTTCTCTGTCTGTACTCATTTTCATCGATTTTTTTAAGACCCAGAATAATTCTCATCACCTTCCTCTCGAAAACTCTTAACTTTTCCTCCTCTCTCTTTGTCATGTTGAGTACCTCTGCTGCATATGTATGTGATTGCCGGTCTTATAAGCGTCTTGTAGATCCGCATCTTTGTGTTTTTGGATATGCTCCTGCTCATTAACATTTTTTTATTTGCATGATAAGCTTTCCATCCCATTTGAATTTTTTCTTTTATCTCTTCCCTTCTATCATTGGTCTTATTTATTTCTACACCCAGGTACTTAAACTTCTCTATCTCTTCAAATACGTGATTCTCAATTCTTAAATCGATTCTTTGTCTTGTGCTGTCTTTTTTCTTAAATTTCATATACTTTGTCTTGTCTATGTTCACCTTCAGCCCTTTGTTTGCTGCTTGAGTTGCTATATCTTGGAATACTTGAATCACTTTTCTTTTTGATCTGGCAATAATAACCAAATCATCCGCGTATGCCATCACTTGCGCTTCTCTTGTTATTATCGTTCCTTCGCAGTTCGATTCTCTTATGATATCTTCTATTACCAGATTGAACAACGTAGCCGACAGCGCGTTGATTGCCTTGATATTTATATACCAAGAGCAAAAAATAGGCTATTACCATGGAAGTTCATGATTGAGAAATCGGAATGGATGCAAGGACGATTTTTCCCCACACTGTTTTTTCTACGACCACTTTAAAAATGAGCACAAAGTAAATGTGAGTGCTCAATAACTTTCCTCCTTCTGACTCTATTTTTATGTTTATTTTTAAATTTTAATTTAATATTGATTTTACATGGTAATAATTTATAACACCTATAGTATTTTAAATATTTAATTCGATTCTATTTACGAATAAACAATTTTAAAATCGGGTTAACACCGCATAACCAAATTACAAGTCAGCAATTTATTGTTATCTACAGCTTAATGTGGAATTCGAACCACGGCACCTCGGCGGTAAAGCAGAACCGTGAAAATATTAAAATATTTTTATATGATTTATGTATTTTAAATACTTTTAAGTTATAAACTTGTAATCACTACATGCATTATGATGAATTTCTTATGAGCTTACAAGAATTTAAAAAGTAGGAAGTACATAAATATAATTATTATGCATAAAATGATGAGAGTGAAGTTGGTATTAGAGAACCGCGTATTGAGAATGATATTAAATTTATTACTTGAGAAGTACAATAAACTCCAATATTGTCAATAATAAGAAAATAAAATTTCCATAAAAATTGTCTATTTTAGTAGCCAATCAGAACTATTCGTTAACTTTCCGCTCGATCAGTTTACTTTCCGCATGCTCAGCGCTGTGGTTACACCTCTACCACTTCAATATCCATGTAATAGGTACCTACTATAAAATATACAAAGTATTTCAAATGCCCAGAAAGTATTTTAAATAATCAGGATATTTTTGCAATTTCATGCTAAATATCATTAAAAATAACGATGTACACGCAAAAACACGCTTATTATTTTTTTACAAAAGTTTTTTAGCATTACAAATTGCGATAGTTAAAAGTTTTGATATTATCATCACATCATCGATATATCGACATAATATATAATAACTTAAATTTATCTGTGTGTTGTTAATGCAAATCAATAATATCTGTAACACTAAATTCATTTCTTGAGCCGTTGATCGGTCTACCATAGTGCGGCCTTTAAGCCGCACAACCTAGGCAATCGCATACTTGGTAGTTCGGTAAAACTGAAGCTACTTTGAAACTACATACTTCTTAACTTAAACTCGCTGCTTAACAATTTAAATCAGCTAAAAGTCCTACAGCTAAAATGATTGTAGCTATCTTGCTACTAATTATTTTTTACGCATTAAACCAAATCTGTTATTCAATTGAGCATATCACTTGGTTTTTTAAAAGGTTTGAAAACGCTATTTTAGTCGGTTTTTCGTTAGATTATCTTAAAATCTAGAGATTGTCACAATGCAAAATTTCAATCCTTTACGTGGTCTAGATATGTCCGAACATTTATAGTTTACTCGTACCTGCTTTTGTATACGTTTAGAGCCTATAGCTTGCAAGGGAAGCAGATGTGAACATTTCACATGTTACAAAATAAAGTTACAATTATTTATTACAAATTATAAATCTTGATAATAAAATTCCAGTATGTGACTCTGTCCGCTACGTTCTTCAAAGGACGTCGAGGGTCACCAAAGACAATTTTTGTCGCAGGCTACATTGTAACACCACTCGTACTCTGAGGGTGTCACGTTAACAAAATTAGAAAAATGGGGAGTATATCGAATGAGTACTTACCCCTTTACTCCATTACTAGGGACTTGTCACAGTCGCCGAACAGCGAAGAATGGGCCCACTCGTCGAAGTCCAGCTTCCAGACCTTAAGGAGCAAATTATGGCGCACTCGCAACCTTATAACCACCAAATTTTGTTTGTTTATATTTGGCAGCAAATATTTCAACAGAAACGCGCAAATAAAAGACTGCTTATCCAGGAAATTTTCACTCAAACTCCAATGTTATCTGGTAAGCAGTCTTTAACATCATCGGTTCAGACAATTTAATTTGTTTATACATTTTTCGTTCCTCAGGTAACGAATCAAAAATTTGGTATCGTGATTTTTCATTAATTTTGTAAAATTGGTAAATTGTTACAACATACGAAACGGAAGGCCGAGTTAATTATGATTAAAGTATAAATGTTTTTTAGTCGGGTAGAGGTCTGTAATATTTTTAAATTTTTTCCAACGTTTCGGGCCGTTTACATTTGGCCCATTTTTAAGGCTAAAAAATAAATTATTAATTAATCAAATTCTACAAATTGCAATCGCTTTTGTATCATTACTTTAATTAAAAATAATTTACTTTTAGCCTTGAAAATGGGCCGAATGTAGACGGCTCGAAAAATTTGAAAATATTTTAAAATATGACAGACCTATACCCGACTAAAAAAAATCTTATAAAAACAAAGAGGTCAACTGAAATACAAAAATATAATAGTACTAATAACATCTAAATCACGAAACAACTTTTGACAAATAATAATTCGTAAAATCAACAGAATTTTCTCGTACTTCATACCAAAAACGAGAATCCTTCAAAATGGGTATAAAATAATTATCAACATTTAAATCTCACAACTAAAGTTCTTAGGGCTAGAAATTTGTTCCACGCGAATATTTACACAAAATTTAGTCACATTTCACCCAACTATGGACCACTTGTACGTCACACGAATAAGAAGAAAATTCTACATCAAATTAACAAAAAAATTTAATTTTTCTGGTCAAAATTTGGAAAGCTTTTTTACCGCTCCTCAATATTGGGAAACATCGATACGTGAGTTATCAGTTTTTTCATAACTATTCAATTCAATTTTACTCACCCCCCCCCCCCCCAATTTCTCTAAATTCACAATTACTTTTCCATTTACGTATTATCGAGGAGTTAAAAAAAATTTTGATTTAGCATTTTTCCCATGGTTTATGAGTTCATATGATTTATTTAAGAACAATTTTGGAATGATGTCTGGATGTGAGTGTGGTGTTTTTATCGCCAACGATTACAGAACGGTTGAATACCGTTCATTTTTAACCCATTATTTAGAAGTATCAAAATTGTTAAAGATCAGTGCCGCTTCCCGGTGGAACATATGAGAATGAAAATCATATCAATCGGAAGAGATTATTTTTCCTCGTCTTATGATATCTGACCTAACCTAACTTGTTAAAATGCAAAAATAAAAGAAAGAAAATGAAAAAGAAAATGAAAAAGAAAATGAAAAAGAAAATGAAAAAGAAAATGAAAAAGAAAATGAAAATTATTATCAATCGAAAGAATTTTGCTTCGTTTCTCAGGATACCTAACTCTTGTTATATCCTCTTTAATTATTGTTCAAAATGCAAGAATAAATTAAGCGCTTCTTAAGAAATATGACTTGCCTTGTAAAAATAATCGCCTGCAAATTTCGGATAAAATCTGTGAAAGTATTAATTTTTCCAAGGAAAATCCTATTTTTTAAAAAGGGGTTAATTTTATTCTTATATTTTTAACAATAAATTACAACAATGAAAAAGAAAATAATAAGTGTTGAGTATCTTAAGATGTGGAAAAAAATCTCTTTTGATTCATACAATTTTCACTTTTATTTATTACAATAATCGAAAGCAGGAATCTTGAAAGCCTGATTTTCCACGTTATTTTCCTATGTGAGGATTTAAGACTGACAATTTCTTTCTTTCATCAGCTTGATGTTCTTTCGAACATCCATCCACTCCTGGATTATAGCCTCTCCCCCATGAGGGGGAGGTTCCTACCCTACCACGCTGGCCAAATGCGATTTGGTAGGGGAGTAGACAGCGGCGTTCTTTTTAAATTAGGAATTCGCGGTTAACCATCCAAGTGCAAACCGCGAGCAGCCTTGCTTGACTCTCGTGATCTATTGACCACAAGCATTTGCATTGCGCTGCATCACTGCTCATAATACTGCAAGACTGACCATACCATATACAAAATAATAATTAAAAGCTTATTTTGATACGGCTTCTGTAGCCGATTCCGAGGGTATCACGTACTTACGCCTAAAACTTTTACGCTTAACACACTTACGCCTAATCCTTTACGCCTAAAGGAATTTATGCCTAATGGTTTTAATGCCTAAAACCGACTACGCCTAAAACTTGAACGCCTAACGCAATTACGCCTAATCCTTTACGCCTAATGCTTAAAATTTTCTAAAAATCGTACAAACATAAAACCACTGCTCCGATTTTGATGGAATTTTGGCTATTGTTTTTATTATATTCAAAACGGTTACTTCTTGTTACTTTTTTTTTTAAATAATCGCAAATGTTTTTGTTTTTCACTGAAATTAAAAAATCAAATTTGAAAATTTAATTTTTTTAAAATTTTTTTGTGTTGGTAAGAAATTAATTTAGTACTTGGTTACTATATATTATAAGACCTACATAACTTTTAGTAATAAAAGTAAGTCATTCCTAGCCCTGATTAAATTTAAAAAAATGGTTCTTACGTTTATCAAAAGTCGAAAAGGGAATGATCAATTACTACACAAAAGCTTCGTGTATACCAAAAACAGGAATGTTAACGATAACATTTTTTGGAAATGTGTAGAATACAATAAAAGTAAATGTGTAGCCGTTGTTCACACAAAAGGTGAATTCATCGTTTATGAGAGTGCTGAAGAGCACAACCACGGGCAGCGGAGGTCAAAACCCGGCAAGTCCTGGCAGAAATCAAGGATAAAGCTCGGGACAGTCAAGACACACCTCACCAGATTATTGCCGCAACCAGTATTGGACTTCCAGCTGCGGTAAAAGCCGTAGTTCCTTCGAAATATCGGTTGAAGCGCAACATTCAAAGAGCGCGTCAAGTGGCCTGGGGCTGCACTTCCAACACCTTCGAACCTTACGGAACTTGAAATTCCAGATTATGTTATCGAATTTAATTCGAATGGAGCCATTCAGCAGTTCCTTATTTTTGACAGTGGACCTGAAGAAGATCACATTTTAATATTCGGTACTCATCAATTGGGTTTAGATTTGATGGCAAGTTGTAGCCATTGTTAAGCTGATGGTACTTTCAAGACTGTGCCGCCATTATTTGAGCAACTTTTCACAATTCATGGTGTCAATTACCATAATGTGATTCCTTCTGTGTTCTGTCTCTTGCCAAATAAGCGACAGCAGACCTACGTCCGAGTTCTTGAGGCACTAAAGAATATAAAACCAAACCTTGCTCTAACTTTCATCATGACAGATTTCGAGAAGGCTCAGATTAACGCTTTTCAACACGTGTTTCCTAATTCACAAAACAGGGGTTGTTTCTTCCACTTTAGTCAAAGTTTGTGGCGAAAAATTGCGTCAATACCTGATCTCAGAGAAAAATATGCCGATGTGGAGAACCCAGATTTTTCTCTTCATGTAAGAAAGTTGGCTGCACTTGCTTTCGTCCCTCCCGATGATATAGTTATGGCATTCGTACAATTAACTGAATCTCCATTTTATGTTGATAATGGAGATATTCTCGATCCTTTTCTTGAATATTTTGAGGATAACTGTATTGGCCGGCTTCGTAACAACGGAACCCGAAAAAACACCAAGATTGGTTCCATCCAACTCTGGAACTGTTACGAGGCCAGTTTGAATGACCTCCCCAAGACAAACAACTCGGTTGAAGGGTGGCACCGGAGTTTTCATTCTTTATTGAGTGCATGCCATCCCTCTATTTGGAAATTTATAGAGGTGTTAAAAATGGAACAGAGTGCAAACGAATTGAAAATTGAGCAGTACGTGGCAGGATTGGAACCTCCAACAGGTCGTGTGCGCTACCGAACAACCGCTGCCAACATCAAGAGAATCGTGGAGTCCTATGGGGATGGTCTAGGTCCATTGAACTTCGAAATCGACGTTTACCTTCGAGGCATCGCGCACAACTTTGAGCTTCAAGCTGTATAACATTTGTATTAATTTTGCTTGTAAATAAATTATTATTACGATTAATTAATTATTGTGTATTATTGAAAAAATAATAAACTATGAAAATAAGTATCAACTGGTAAACATTAAAAAATTGATTAAGCATAAATTTTTTAGAAGTAAGGGCTTGTACTATTAATAAACTTTTACTATAAATCTCATATTATCTCGGCTTTTAATTTTTTTGTATGTTTGTACGATTTTTAGAAAATTTTAAGCATTAGGCGTAAATGTTTTAGGCGTAAAGGATTAGGCGTAATTGCGTTAGGCGTTCAAGTTTTAGGCGTAGTCGGTTTTACGCATTAAAACCATTCGGCATAAATTCCTTTAGGCGTAAAGGAGTAGGCGTATTGACTTAGGCGTAAGTGTGTTAGGCGTAAAAGTTTTAGGCGTAAAGACGTGGATCCGATTCCGAGAGGTTGTTAATGACTCGAAACCAAACTCGTTGCTTAAATTGGTTCCTAGTGTTTTTATCACGTTTATCCAACGTGATAATGACAAACTGAAGAGATATAAGGAGACAACAAGAAACCAACAGAAAAGGTATATTGGAGTTTCTCCAATTTTATTACCATCGTCACTGTTAAAGGCACATGACGTGTTAAATACCACCCGACCAGATAAAACCGTTGTTTCTTCAAATACTCTCAAGATGTTTGACCCTGATATTCCTTGGAGTGACACCTTTAAATACTTGGGGTTCGACCCGAGGATGCCCTTAAATTCAAAAACAAGGGCTTAATTATATTGCTTTTATGTTTATCCCCCCTCCCATTTTTCTATGAAAATGGGCTTTCTAAATAGCGCGGCATTAGGCCTCGCATCGCTGAATTTCTTGACTTCTTCGTCGTATTTTAATACTGACTTTCTGATTGATTTCCTGACTTTTTCGTACTAAACAACACTACGACGTCGTCACCTCAAAGATTATTTTAGGTTGCAAATAAATGAATTAACCAATCAGAGTGTCAACTTTCCAAGTGGTCTAGAAATGGCCAAAAAGAATATTTGTTTGAAGCTCAAACTACACAGATCTTCCATACAGATAAATAAATATTTGTCCATTTCTGGATTTTAGAAAACTGATTGGTTGGTTCTTTGATTGATTCAAAAATTTATTACTAATCTACGTAATATAATATTTTGGATGATGACGTTATGTAGCCTCGGAAAGACAACAAAATATATCAAGCACTACGTAGTCAAGAAATTCTTGAGGGAGATCTAAGTACGAGGCCGAAGACCGAGCTTATTTATTGTGGCCTCAGGCCGGGGTTTTACTAAAATTTTATGCTAGTTGCACTCATTTGCGCCCTATCGTGTCAGGCAAACAGGACACAAAAGCTCTACTTGTAAATTGGAAGAAAAATATGTTTTTGGGCGTAATTTCAGAAATGAACGGCGTTGTTATAAGGGTTCTATTTTAAAAATTAAGAGTTATTATGCTTACTCACTATTTGCTGCTGGGTATGAAAAAGTCATAAAAGTCGATTTTGAGTAAACGCTTATCAAGGAAATTGGCAAATTCCATGTTCGATTTTAACATATTTTTGTTTAATTTTCTGCGGAAGTTTTGACTTCACTCCTTTTTCATTATCGAGACTGTAGAACAAAATGTTTTTTTAATACTTTTTTATTCAAAATAAATGAAATACAAAGAATACAAAATGAAAAAATATCACTAAAATTCTTCTTCATCAGACGCCTCGGGAAACACATCAATTTAGTTATTAAATGCTTATAAAAGTCTCAATTTCCTTCCGAGATGTACGAAAGAAGTTCCAGCAGTTGTTTCTTCTTTCAAATTGTTATTGAGAGTGTATTTCTATGCGCCTGTTTTGGATCTAGCATTTTTATTCACTGTTTTTCTAAGCTGAGAGTTTTAAAAACGAAGCAAAAAACAAGTTTTTCCAGTTAAAAGCTTTATACAGGTGAACTCAAAAGTAGAAAATAATCCTTTTCTTCTAAATTTCTTGCATTAAAATTTCCTTTGGAAGTTTAAAGCTTTGATGGCTTATATTTTCCTTCGTATATTTGACCTTGAAACTTACCTAAGTAGGTAGACAGTAGCTATGTTGTAATATCTTTAATATGTTCATGATATTATTGATTATTGACTGAACTCTTTTTACACATTACATCGTTATTTTGTAACTATAACAATTTAACGCTTATATGTTCCAAAAATGACTAAATCCCATTTTCTAAAAAAATGACTTAGCCCCTTTTTCATCCCCGGCAGAGAATTATATTATGTAGTTAAATTTTGATAAGCACTATTTTGTCCATATGACGCAATAGAAACTGTCAATTAACGACTTTGTGGATTTTGTGATATTTTCTACGACAAATTTTACCCTTAAGGACTATTTTCTGACTCCAAACCAAGGGGTTTAAGCTGATTATTTTTGAAACAATATCTTATAAATTTCAGGAAATTGAAAGAATGTTTCCTTGTGTAGGTATAAGAATTTTTCTGGTTCATAATTTAGCCATTCAAATTTTTACTTTAAGAATCCTATTCTGGGGACGAATGCCCCCCCCCCCCGCATATTTATGCTTGGTAGTTACTCTTATTATTATTCTTCTTCTTCTTCAAGTGCCATATCCGGTCTCCCGGACGTTGGCGACCTTTCTCCTCCTATGTATGTGTTGTGCGTTTGAAGTATTATCACACACATAGGGGACCTACTGCTTAACGAGGGCTACGAACCGCGGGAAGTGTATACACTTCATCTCCAGAGAGGCTGTTCCAGGCAGATTACACCTCGGTGGTTTGCCATTGCCTTCCGAGGGGAGACGGTCAGAATAAAGCTTTACTGAGCCCGGAGTCGAACCAGGCATTCAGCT
Source organism: Podabrus alpinus (assembly GCA_932274525.1). Lineage (NCBI taxonomy): Eukaryota > Metazoa > Arthropoda > Insecta > Coleoptera > Cantharidae > Podabrus > Podabrus alpinus. The sequence goes on along the minus strand of OW026457.1, from coordinate 35,354,775 downwards.
TTAGCAGCAACGCACTTAACTGCTTTAGCTGACGACCGTCTCTTATTATTATTAATATTATTAATAGTATTATTATTAGGTAAGTTTAATCAAAGAATAAATCGCTACCTGGGGCGAAAAATGTGGTAAGTGAAAAAAGTTCATTTTGAGTAAAAGCTTGTGATAAAATGGGTTTATATTCTTTTATAGGTATACGTTCCCAATATTACTAAACCCCATTTTCATGAAAATGTGACTTATCACCCTTTTCACCCCAGGTAGAGAAATGATAATTGAAGTTTATTTTAGAACAAATTTTATTAGCAAAGATATTTTTAAAATAATTTTTATTTATTATTTGATTACTGTTTAACTTCTATACAGTTTCACAAGAATAGCTCGGCATATGAAATTCTGAAGGTCATAAATGCACAGTAGACAGGGACGTTTATGTTAATTTTTCTGATTTAGTTTTCATTTAGTAGTTCCGGTATTGAATCAGTTTAAATGCAACTAAATATAAACTTTTTAATAGGAATGGCAGTGGTGGAAATTATATATCTTTAGAATTTAATCCCCCCCCCCCCGCCGTATATTCTATGGAGACTTTATCACCGCCACTGGTAAAAGGATACACCTCATAATTAAAATTTCTTGATTGTGATACTTCTGATTCTTCACGTCTACAGTTCATTTGATGACGCGCACCCTGCGCATCCCTTTCCATCCAAATGGGCGCTACCTTTTTCGTTTACTCATCCTATAAAAATCTCAAACAGCACTGATTGGTCAATTATTATATTTTGCCAACCTAATAATTAGGATCTAATGGGATGAAGAATCTTATGAGTCTCTACGTGGGGGGGTCTAAAGGTTTTATTACGTAAGGTTTTTTTAAATATCTTAATTTACACTAATTTATATTCGGTTTTCGACATTCCTTTTTCATATTAAAAGCTAATATCTCATAAAATATCAATGAGGACTCTAAAATTTTCAAAATAATCCATCCTAAGGTAAAGAGGGTTTTAAAAATCTTACGTACCATTACATAGGGAGAGGGGTGAAAAATTCAAAAATCTTCCATACGTAATTGGTAAGTGAGACGTGAAAACTCAATATGTTAATATAGGAAATAGATAGCTGTCGTAATTAACTCAGTGCGGTCTTTAGGCCGCACAACCAAGACTGAATAGTATTTATTTAATAAAAGCAATTCAATACAAAGTTATAGCGATATTTCTTGCCTTATCAGTTCTATGGGAATGTAAATGTTGAAATATATTGGCTTTCCATGGTTTTCTTCTTTCATTTTGCATTATCTTTTGCATGTTTTATTACCCTTTGCCTCATATTTGTGCAAACCATAATTCGTTTTTGAATTTTCGTATATCAATAAATTTGCTCAATATGTAACTAAAAAGTCCAACACTAAAAGTTAATTTTCTAAATTTCTACGTAGTTGTGTATGATTAGAAAACTATTGTGAAGTAGGTACTTAACATTATTATAGAGCAAAAAGTTTCATAAACTACAACTAGTATTTCATAAAACTGTAAAAGTTTTTACACACAATTAAAATCAATACATAATTATATGTAGCAATCCAGTCGATGTTCTCTGTGATAGGTATACTATAATTTGCACAGGATCCTAAGAAACAGAAAAATTCAAAAACGAAAGCTTTAAGTCTACATTTTTGTCAGGTTTTTAACCTTTGGCCACAATTTGGAAACACTTATTGCTTTAACAATATTTATTTTCTTAATAAGTTATAATGTGAAAATTTTAATTTTTAATCTCCCCTTGGCCCGTCTTACAAAATTCAAAGTCAAAAAAATTAAAATGCCAACAGATCATAAATGAAACCGTCACCTTATAGTATTTCTTTCTCAGTCCTTTTACCCTAATGAGAGTTTGGTGCCCCATCTCTTTCTATGCACATGTTGTGCGTTCAAATTGTTTTCACATACTTAGAGGACCTACTTGTTTAACATGGGCTCCGAATCACGGGAAATGTAATACACTTCATTTCGAGATGGATTTTCTTGGCAGATTACCTCGGTGGTTTACCATTGCCTGCCGAGGAGAGACTGTCAGAATAAAACTCTTGCCCTGCCCCTGCGCTTCTCATTAACAGTAGACGCACTTAACTGCCAAAGCTATGACCGCCTCTCGTTATAGTAACCAAATACAAATAGAAAAACTTATTATCTTAAATTGTGAAAACTTTATTAATAAACTTAATGATATCACTATTTCAGTATAATTAGTACCCTGGGTTTTGTAAATTTTTACTCCTATCCAGAAGCCTGTGTAGTTAGCGTTTACAGGTGCTGGTCTGAGATTCAAGTTTATTGCTAAGTTTATAAGTTTTTACATCTTAGTTTTCATCTTATTTGATCTTAAAATCTGAGATCAGAACTTTATGAGAAAGAAGTAATTTTTGCTCCGATATACCCAGTAAATTAGGTACATAACTTGTATTTTTACATAATTTCTGAAGTTCTGGCCTCAGACTTTAAGATCGAATAACATGAGAACCAATAAAATATGTAAAATCTTATGAAAAAAATGTAAGATATAATTTGGTTAATGCTAAATGTCCTACTAAAATTTTATTATTCTAACTTATGCCCTTTCAAAATTATTTTAAGAAATGCACAGAAGAATGTTAGTTCTAGAAATCGTATAAATATTTGCGACTTTCATGTGCTTATGTAGGTACATAAAAGCTTTTTGTTTTTCTATACAATTGCATAAAATTTATGTGAGACGTAAAACAAAGTACACTCTTTCAGATACCTACATACTACAAACTTATTATTATTTTTTTTTTCAAATTTATTCTGAAAAACGATTTATATAAATTTCCATTATAATGAGATTCCAAAATAATGAGATTTTAAATAATATGTTCAAGTGTCTTTGTAAAAATGTGCCGACGAGAAGAGAAGCGGGGTAAGTAAAAGGAAGCGATTAACTTTACCGTTTAGGTACAAACGTGTTTTTCGAGTTTTTACATCTCGGTTGAATAAATGGTTTTTGACCAATAAATGATTAAAAGGAAAAATATAAAAAATACATTGTGATAAGCTGGAAGAATCAATCTATAAATTATTCTTAACGATTTTATTTCAGAAATGCACAATTACGGCAGTAGCGTGGTGTAAACGGCGAAACGACCAAAAATATTTAAATTAAGTAAATTTTTATTTCGAGAAAAACGCATTTCTATAAAAATGTGCTCTTCCATAAACGCGCGTGTATTTTTAAAAACTTTTCAGGTAGAAAGGTCTTAGAGAATCCATTGAAAAAACTCACACAGACACTTAAGTTATCGAAGTTTTTCATCATGGGGCTAAATCAAAATTTTGGTATTGTGTCCTTTTCTACTGAGCGACTTTTTGGCGACTTGCACATTTCGAATTTGTGAGGCAAGAGCAATATTTTTAGATAGGTTGTTGTTCTTTATTTAAAAATGCCTACTAACTCTTTATTTAAGGGACTTATTCGTCTGCGAGCACTCTAATATAAACGAATCCATCTTCATCTTACACTCTTCTGTGTCCAAACTTCTTTGTCCAAATTTCTTGCTGACATTGCCTCGTCGATTCCTCATCTTCACCTTAATATTGGTTGACCCCTTTTTCGTTTCTGGGGGAGGTATCCACTTCAATGTAATTTTTGGCATTCTATCTTCAAGCCTTCTATTGGCATTCCCAAACCATACCAGTTGTCCTCGCTCGATTTCTTCTGTAATATTAGATTTTATCTCTAAAATGGAATCTACAAAAGATATGGATTCTTGAAATCCTCATTTTGTTTATTGGTGCATGATTGTATGCTTTCTCTACATATATGAAGGCTAAAGCATAAAGATATTATGGACCGCGGTTCCGCCGCTTTTTCCTCTTTCTGTTTTTGTATCAGATTTTTTACTGTTTTTGAATATTGTCTTATTTTCCTACATCCTTTCTTGAAGATTGGTGTTATAATCGATGTTCTCCATTGTTTTAAGTATGTTTTCCTCATTTATGCAGCATTCAAAAAGATGCTTTAATATTTCATGCAGCTCTTTTGGTCCGTATTTCAGTAATTCCGCCGGAATACCTCCTGGTCTAGCCGACTTAAGATATTTCATAATTTTACAAGAGGCATTGGCAACATCAAAATTTACCTCAATTTTTTCTATCTGTTGGGCAACTGATGGTTGGTCATTATCTGACACATATCTAACAGTCGATCGTTTTCTGTTTTTCGTATATTTTTTATTAATTTCCAGGCGTGGGAACTTCTTGATCCCCCGACTTTCTGATCTATATATTGACATTACTTAACTCACGATGTATTTTTCTTTGTAGTGACTTTCCATTTTACTTCTCTGTTAAGTCGCTTATATTTTCTTTTCGTTCCTTTATCTTTTTTGCTAGCCACGCTAGATAAGCTTTTCTTTTATATTGTCTTTTCCTCTGGTACTGTGCCCACCAATATGATTTTTTTGCGTTGTATTCTCCAATTGCTTCTCTCGCTGCTCTCTTTATTGCTTCTGAAATATGTTCATACTCTTCTTCTATTGGTCTCAGCCCTATGGAATTTTTCTATTGGTCTTCTTCGATATATATATATATATTATAGCACTACAGGCCTTGTAGACCCATGGCTTGTTTGGCTATACCAGCCCATATCTTCCTGTTCATCGCTTTTTCCTTCCATTCCGTGATGTGTAAATAGTCCAAGTCATCCTGTACTTCTTTTTTCCATCTCGACTTTGGTCTTCCTCTTCGTCTCTTCCCGTTCATCGTCATCTTCAATACAATTTTGGGTACTCTTTCTTCTCCCATTCTCATTAAATGGCCTAACCACCTTATCCGTTGTGCTTTTACTCTTCCGACTATGGATTCTTCTCCGTATAATTCGTATATTTCTTGATTATTTCTTCTTTTCCATCTTCCATCTATATACTCTCCGCCAAAAATTCTTCTAAGGATCTTTCTTTCCCACACATTCAACATTATTTGGTCTTGTTTTCTGAGTGTCCAGACTTCACTTGCGTACGTTACTACCGGACGTATCATTGTTCTATATACTTTTATTTTCACCATTCTGGAGAACATACCACCTGTCAGTATTCTTTGCAATGCATATGCGCTTTTATTTCCTGCCGCAATTCTGGCTTTTATCTCTTCATTGCTTCCTGGATGTCTCGTTACCAGTGTTCCCAGATAAGTACATGTTTCTACCTCTTCAAATTTTAATACTTCATCTTGTTCTAGTTTTATCTGAAAGTACGTGCCTTGTTCGAAAGGTTTATCGTTCCACACCATATATTTCGTTTTTTCGGCATTCACCTCTAGGCCCATTCGTTTTGCTGCCTTCAGGGTCCTTTGCAAAACTTGTTGTAGTTCCCTTTTGGTTCGTGTTATAATCGTTATGTCGTCGGCGAATGCAAGGCATTGTTGTCGTTTGTGAAATATGGTATTACTTCTGTTAATTTTGCTATCTCGTAACGCCTTCTCCAGTACCACATTGAATAGGATCGCAGAAAGCGGGTCGCCTTGTCTTAGACCGCTCTTGATTTCAAACTTTCTCGATAGTTGCCCATTCATTTTAACTCTGTTTGTTGTCTCTTCTAACGTCATTTTCACCAGCCGTATCAATTTGTTGGGAATACCAAATTCTTTCAATGCCAGGTAAAGCTGGTTTCTGTTTACACTGTCGTATGCTTGCTTAAAATCGACGATATAGATACCTTATACTTTTCTATATATTTCTTAGACGTTGTTCGTTATCATTTAACGTGTTTTCTCCATGCTGTCCAACCACCGGATCTTTTTGTTATCTACCGACCTACTTTTGCATTAAAATCGTTAGATATTACATTTTCTTGGGATTAAGACTCTACGTCTATTATTTCTCGTAACCTATCTTCAAATTTTTCCATTTGTAAAACTAGAGCATCGCCATTCGGAGCATATACACTTATTATATGGAATATTTAATCACTTTAATGAGTCTTTGGTTAATTTTTTCCCAAGATAACTATTGACACCCTTTGATTAGCTCTATCGCTTTTAGGTACTCCGCTGTAGAGGTTGATATGGACTTTCCACATTTTGCTGCCCTTTCCTTTCTTTATGTGTGTTTCATTTAATTCTATCTGAATTTCTTGCTGTTTATTTGTAATTCTCTGAATGTTCCAAATTCCAAAATCCATGATTCCGTTTGCGTTGCCTATGGCTAGATTCTGGCTAGCTCTGGAGGTCAAAATACAAAATAAATAGAACCAATACTGCTTGCAAGTGCAGCGATAAGATTCTTTGCTTGCTAATTATTTCTGAATGAACTTGCAAATTTTCGACTACATATATGTATTTATGATAAACGAGAGGTAAATGCCATAGATTTGCACAAAGGGTGCTAGCAAAATCTGATGTTGGATTAAGGCACAGCGTGATTTCTAGACCACTTAATTATCACATAAAAGGAACCACAATTAAAAATCACGAAACAGTAGTTAAACCCGGCCCTGTAACCTAAAGTAAATAATTCAATTCAATAAAAAAAATAATTCAAGAATTACCAGACAACAGAAAATCGATCGTTGCGTAAATAAACAAATAAACCTTCTTTTCTTTGTTAGATTAACATTGAAATAAAATAACAATTAAAGCCAAATTAATTTCCTCAAGGTAATAACTTAAAACGTAAGTACATCGCATTCGATGTACAATAATAAAATAAAATAAAAACGACTGTTCCCAATCGCACATGTACAACGCAAAATTTATAAAATCAAATAAAATTTCTAAATAAATTAATGTAATATTAAAATTCAAACGATACGAAAATACCTCGATTTTCTGAATATTAATAAGGCTCCAGCGAATTCCCCTATGCGTGTGTAAATGAAAACTATGGTGCAGTCTTGATCCTCCTGTAACGAAACAATCTGGAACTTCCCCACAAAATTGTCGCCAATGGGCAACCGGTAAATAAATTGAGAAGTCCAGGAAAAGAAAACAGGGAAACGAATTTTCCCGCACTAGGTGGTTGGTGATTAAAACCAATAACCTCGTTAACTGTCGCACACCAAACATTTCTCAAAACACACACCTACATGTTTTCGCATTTCCCTCCAACAACGGACTTAAAAAGCGATTAATTGTATTTTCAACCTAAGACCCAATAGAAAATCGCTTGCAGTAGTACACACACTATTAACAATACCATTTAATTTAATCTACTCAAAATTTTTCATGTGACAAAATCACCCCAATAATGCATTTTTTATATGAATTCTTACTTCCCCAATTTGACCTTATCAACTTATATTTAAATATAGCAGTTTATAACCCTTGCTTCCTAACTTCACCTTAATTGCTATTAATATGCAAATCATCCCATTAGAAGCACCCTGTATTTAATCCACAAACTATTTTTACTTCTTTGTAACGTAGTTTTACAATTTGTCACTGAAATCGGTCATACTGGTCACTTTTATGATATTTTCGCATGCTGCTTAAATTGTCAGTCATTTAGGTTCCATAAAGTATGCCTTAATAATTTATTACCAACATTAGTTGTGCACAAATCATAAAATCTTATAAAATTTTTATTAAAGCACCAATCCATAGACAAGTCGTTTGCATGTCGGTCATCTAAATCCACCCTACAAGAAAAATAAACCAAAACATAATAATTTTGGAAATTTACATGCATGCTTCCAACACCTTATTTTAAGTTTGACTGCATTTTAGGCAACAACCATAATACATTCGTGCACGCATTAAGTTTTCATAACATGCACAACTAGTTAAACGTAATGTTTGACCTCCTTTTTTCTTCCAAGATATGAAAATGTCTACAGCGTTTCTTTGTTTAAGTAATTTATTAAAACGCTAATTGAAAGCTTGGAGTTTGTTCAATTTAAATTTGCATTACTCACTTTCCAACAAAGTAATTTCATTAGCTGTTGAAAACCAATAAATTTAGTTGATGATAGCGAAAAGTATGAAACACGTGCTCTAATTATCATAAATGTGCTTTATATATGTCATTTTTTGAGGCAACCGTTATTTCAGTATAAATAAATGATTTGGTTAATTCCCGGTTTTTCTTGCACTGCCTTGTCTCGACCCCATTCACTTTTAAATCCATAATAAATACGCAATTAATCGTGTAGAACCCAAATGTTCCAAGGTTGGTATGTAGATAAAGTAATTAATTTATTGTGAATTTATTTAGCCTTATCGCCAATATAAAACACTTTGTTCACGATACGAGCAGTATTTCATTCGATTCGGCCTCTACCATTTTCCTCGGAATGTATTTTTATCTGGTCCAAATATTCTAAAAAGAAATATGGACCTACCTACACCTTCCCAAATTTTCAATACTTAATAAAACATATAATTTGCAAAATTTTCTATACATTTGGAATATAAAACACATATTAGAAGAAGGTAATATCGTGCAATGCCTCAAACATAATAACCAATTCAAGGTGGAACGACTAAAATGATTACATTTCGTGCATAAAATGAGGACCATCACAAAGCTGACCAGCTGTTATAGCGTGATTTACTTCAGGTCAAAAGTAGGTTACTTCACCCATTACAAATATAAACATCATCAGAATTTTTAAGTCTATAGTTTGCAATGCAACCCTTAGCATAAATGACTTTCTTTCGTACAATTTTGATTTGAAGAGTTTAAGAACCTCGTTAAAATGGTTTCGATCAAATTGCCCAAATTACTTCCATAGATAATGGAAAATTATTATTTATGAAAAGCAATTTTATTTTGCACGAATAGCTTTTTATTCGAAAATAATTAATGACCAGAAGTGGCCAATGAAAATCAAATTTGTTGTGACATGGTTAAGGACTGACAATTTTTTGGGGCTTCCTCTGCTTTACCCCTTCTTTTTCAACGCAATTCTTAAATGAATAAAAAAATATACGTGACCAGAACAATCAACTATTGTTGATTGAAGTTGACATGAAGTCAGCACAGGATGGAGTTTTAAGTTGAAACAATTTTAATTTAATTTTTCAAAACTGATGGAGATGTAATTGGCATTTTTTTTCAATTCACCACAATGTAACACCACAATCTTGGTTAGGTTATAAATCTCTGTACCATCTGCTAAATTTATGTAGTTCTCCATTTTATAACATTTTTAAATATAGTTTATTGTAACCCCGCTATTCGTTGGACGTCGTCAACGTGGTATAAGTGAAACCTGAAGATACAATTCTACTTATTGAATTATTTCAATAATTGCATCAGGAATGAGAACCGGTCTCAGAACCCAGTTCTCAAAAATTTGTTCCTTTTCGGGAGAAAATAAGACCTCGATCTTGGTTATGTAGTAAGGCTAAAACACAAATTCACTTAAAATCAGAAAGTTGTACAAATCTTACGAAATATATTTCGCCATCCTTAATTAAGAAGTCCTAACTACCAAATTAGTTTTTGGGAGAAAAATGAGTTTATATGGATGATTCAACGCCATTTTCATTTAACTTAAGAGAAATTTAATAACTAATAATGAAAATTGCAAAATATAATGAAAAGATACATCAAGTTATTTTTCTCCATAAAACTAATTTGTAAGCTAGGACGTTTTAACAAAGAACAGCTCTGCCGTCATAAGTAAGAAGGCAGTAAGTCAATTTTTTTCGAAATTGAGTTTTATATAGATATATTTAGATAGATGCGGTTTTTTACGCTGATTTCAAAAATATAAAAACTCAATTTCGAAAAAAATTTGTATTGTTCGAAATAAACATTGACTTTCAAAGAACCCATAATTACATTATTGAATGTAAAATTGATACAAACAAAAGCGAGCTTCCCCGAGAAGTCGAAAACTGGTTTATTCCAAAAATAATTCAAGCCGATTAGGTACAAAAATATTCAGATGAAATCGTCTTTGTGTAATCTTACACAGTGAACAAAACATTAAAACCTGAAGCCGTCGACTAATCCAGGCGTACTAAACCGTTTCCGCATAATCAGCGTTGGTCCACCAAACCTCGTATTCCGCTGGCCGTTGTTCGCTATGTTGTCTACTGTCCATATCCGCCTTGTTGCCGTTGGTTGTATTTCGCTGGCGTACGATTTTGAAATTACATTTATGATTACATGATCTCAACGGGCAGCTATTCACCAGGACGAGAACTTTTGTTGTAGGTGTTGAAGTTTAACTAAATCAAAAATTTACGTACAATCGCAAAATTGTACAATTTGTGACCATTTCTTGTAATAAAACAAAATTGAAGTACTTAGAAATCTCAAATGATGTTAACTGAAGTAAATTAAAATTTAAAGCTTATACAGAAGGTATGAACAACTAAAAATAAAGAATAAGTTGAAATCTAGCGAACAAAATTCTGAATTCAAAATAATACCTACACAATTAACAATGCAAGTACAATTATACAGTTGCATTCGTTGTAAAATCAATCAAGAACATTATTAAGCGGGAAAAAAATTATCAATCATTAAAGCATTGATCATAGTAAAAAGGTAACTGTAAAATTCTTGATTATGTAGTGGTCTTAGAATTAGATACGGAATATAGCAAATGTTAACCCGCTCTTCTTCTTCAATTATGTCGGAGATAACCTCCCCCCCCGCCCAAGTATGCGAGAATTGGATGGTCGCCATCACCGACGCTGATATGAGATTGGAGGCCCTTTTCCAGCCTGGAGGCTAGAAGCTGATATGGGTCGGGTGTTGACTGCCATGATGATTAGAATTTTATGGCGGTGACCGGTTTTAATATTTGGACCTGGGCTTTGGAAATTTGGTGTACCCGCAGAAACTTGCTGGATGAATCCCGCCGCGTCTCTTTAGATTTCGTGCAGGTAGAAGTCAAATGCGCGGCCGCTTTTTGACGTCCATCGGCGACAACCTGCAGCACCGATGTACATGACCGGAGGTTTGGTAACAGTGGCCCTTGGTTGATCGAAGTCTTCTTGATTGGAGATTCAATGTTTACTTGTATATCCAGTATGTGAGTAATATTGAAGATCATTTTGTTCTCGGGAATATCTCTCATTGTTAACGTTATTACTGGGAGATGATACTTGTCCCGCTCTCGGTGAATCCTGCTGATGGATTCAATAGGAAAACCCTGGGTGAGCAGGTCATCTTTCATGACTTGAACATCCGGATCTTGATGGATGCCCCTGGGTTATCCCAGAGCGGGTTTTCATCCTAAAGTCGATGGGTGGAAAGCCCACTCACGTGTCCAAGTTGACCTAGAATAATTTGACCATCGCACGGTAGTTTCCTAAAGTGGAAGGAGTGATGGAAATGCCCTCCGCGATGGTTGTACCTTTGGAATAATTGATGTTTTCGCATTTTAATTGCTCCGCGAACTAGGGCAACTTGACAAGGTCCTTTAGGACGAGCGAGGAGATCCTAGCTCGCTTTGGTCGGTATGTCAAGGCTTGTGTGGGAGGGGGTGATTTAGAATGGAGGATTTCAGGGCTGGTAGCTGCACTCTGGTATCGCATTTTGATCTTGATCGTCCTCGTCATCTGTTTGGTTCAAATTTGCGAACTTATTGGCTCGCAGGAAGGGGTTTTCAGGTGAGGGCGCCGGAGGTGAAATTTCGACCTCTCTTTCTCTATATGCGACCATTTTTCCCGACTGGCGAAAGAAAGTCGCCTCTTGCGGGTGAAATTTCGAGTTGAAGAGCCAACTGTTGTTGTTACAGGAAGGCGACCTTGTGAGCTTCAGAAAGTTTCTTAGCTCTAATGAGTTCTTCTCGATATTCCTCGAGTTTGTTCCGCAATTGAATTGTTTGCTGTAATTACTAAATTAAATCGTAAAAGACTTGGTTGACTTATTCCGTACTTTTGCGTAAATTTGCCTACAGCTGATTCAATAAAGGGGTTCCAAGACCTTTTTCCTGTTGCAATGTTTCTTACTTATCCTGGGTGATGGTGGGTACGGGAGTTGTGCATAAATCGGTGTCATTTTTGTTTGGGGTGGTTGTCATCTTTTTTTTGGATTTGTTTTTCGTGGCATACTAATATAAATGAATTTTTGGCGGAGCTCAAAGAAGCACGTCTGATTTCGACGACTAACTTGTAGCACGCAATCGGTTAGCACATCAAAACTGTTTGATGTTCTAAAAATCTACTTTCTAAGAAATATCACGCTTAGCTCTTTCCTTCCCATCAGAAAAGGTTAACTAAGCCATAACAACCACTAGAATTACTAATCGAGACGACCGAGTTGCTAGGGGTGGAGTATGATATAGCGGTCCTAGAAGAAAATACCAAAAAATGTAGGAGTTCCGCGCAAATAAAACTAACCACCTCGGTAGCGCATAATTCATATTATGTAATATGTAGAGATGAGATTTTTAGGTCGTATAAATGTTATACCACAGAGCGTTAAAAGGTTAATTGATACACGGCCCCGTTCGAAAGTTATGCTGTAAGAAAAAGAAAGAAGAAACGGGGCCGTGTATCAATTAACCCTTTAACGCTCTCTGGTATAACATTTATACGACCTAAAAATCTCATCTCTAGTAATATGCCAAGGTTCGAATCCAGGTCGACGAAGATTTTTTCAGCTCATCTTGCTAAAGTTATAACCAAACAGTTTTCATCAAAATGATAACTTTTCAACAAACTTCCGATCATTATTGTATAGGTCTCCATAAAAAATGTGGTCAATATTAAAATAAATATCTACATCTAGATAATGGCATTCATTAAAGTCGAAATTATACTACTTATTATTACAAAAAAGCTTCACAATAAAATTCTAAATTAATTGACCAATTAACTAAACACCTGAATACATAATTAATCACAAGTCAGAATAGGCTAATATTGCTATGCAATAATTGCTCCGCATGACAGGTGGAGACAATCACACGGTTCCTCGCACAACTACTGTGCTTGATCTAAATAGGGATAAAAAAAGAAGACTTCTCTCACTCAGCAACTACTGCAAATTACTGTTTTTCTATTTTAGTTTGTAAAAACTCCGGGAAACCTAAAATTTTGTAGACATGATTGTATATTTTAGTATTCGAATAAACACCCAAAAAGTCTCCTAAAATTCCCTGACGGTTTCTCCCCCAAGTGGGGAATTTAATTTCTTCAACGTGGTTTTCTACAAAATATATTGAAGAGTTTTCTGTTTTAATTTTTATTATTTTATCAAGTACTGCGTTGTATGCCAAATGCGCCTCGCGTTGTATCCAAATGTTGTGAAATTTCTTATAATCATAAACTTTTCATCTCGTTTCCAAATAAACAATTTTAAATTCTTTTAAATTTTTTATTTTTCTCAAAACTTTCAATATTTTATACAAATTTTCGGCAATGACCGCCTCAGTCGAGGGTCACTAAAGCTACATTCACATGGGCTTAGTGGTAGAATCGGTAAGAGTTAAAACGCATTAACTCAGGTAGGAGCGTTCGGGATGGTTCGGGTAAGGAACGCTAAGAAAGTAGGAATGCTCCTACCTGAGTTAATGCGTTTTAACTCTTACCGATTCTACCACTAAGTCTATGTGAATAATACTTAAGACGCTCTTATTTCGGCTCATGCATTCGCATCTAGGTCTAATTTTGAATCAATTTTGGTGACAATCGTTTGTGTGTCGTGTGTGTTTTCATTATTTTCGTTTGTGTTAGCACCGTTCACGAAATATCTTCAAATTTACGTGGGCGGGGCTGGGAAAACGGCAGCCCCGCCCATCGCGAATTTCGGGTCGAATTTGGTGTCAATCGTTTGTGTTTCGTTTGTGTTTCGTTTGTGTTCGTTTGTGTGCTCATTATTTTCTTTTGTGTTATCGCCGTTCGCGAAATATCTTCAATTTAAGTGGGCGGGGCTGGGGAAATGCCAGCCCCGCCCATCGCGAATGTCGGGTTTAATTTGGTGTCAATCGTTTCTGTTTCGTTTGTGTTCGTTTGTGTGCTCATTATTTTCGTTTGTGTTAGCACCGTTCGCGAAATATATTCAAAAACATAACCTATAGGTTTTATTTCCCCGGCCCCGCCCATTTTGAATTTTTGCTCGAATTTGGTGTCAATCGTTTACTCATCGTTTGTGTACGTTTGTGTTTCTATTCCCGTCGTCTCAATATCGATTTTCAACTAGCTGGGAGAAAATGAATTTTTGTCAAGCTCCGAGCAACAACCGCCGCATTTCAAAATTGTAGCAATTACGTTATTTAAGAAAATTGGTGTTATTTTAGTTGTAAATTTATCAATATGGATAGGTTTCAACTTAAAATTCTTGAAATTTGAATGAAATTTCTTGACCGTCTCCAAGCTTCGGAGCCTCCGATTTACCGATGGCATCGCCGAGTTGACCGTCGCCGTCGCCGAGCTGTCCAATTTCCGAGTTGTCGCGTACAGAATTCCCAATATTTATGAAAGAAGCCGACATGAGATTTTAGAGAAATATTTGCTCTTCATTAGGACACCCAATACAGAATAGGTGTAGGGAAAACGTATTCGCGAAAATTTAGTCTACCTGTCCGTGTAAAGTGCCAAATATACCATACAATTTTTCGTACCGATATCGGTGCAACTGATAAGAGAGACGCGCACACACTATGCAAATTGCAATAGCACTATGCAAATTGCAATAGCACTATGCAAATTGCATAGTGTGTGCGCGTCTCTCTTATCAGTTGCACCGATATCGGTACGAAAAATTGTATGGTGTATTTGGCACTTTAGACAAGCATGCATTTGATCGCCAATATTATACAATATTCGAGTATGTAATACGAAATTTGTTCTTCGGCGTGAATGGCGGAATAATACTAGGCGGTAGAAAAATCTCCAATCTGAGATTTGCAGATGACACTAATATTTTGATCGGGTCAAGAAGAACTTGAAGCTATCATGAGTAGGCTCATCGAGATAAGCAGGCATTATGGTCTACGGATTAATAACAACATAACAAAATTCATGATAATAGACCGAGCCATGGACCGAGCCCACAATAACTTCCCCGACATCTATACATCCATGGGATTTGAGGTTGTGCATAACTTTATAACCTGGGCTCCCTGATCTCCTATCTTCCAAAGGTGGTACGCTAGAAATAAGACGGCGACTAGCTATGGCAAGAACGGTGACCACTAACCTCTTCAATATATGTAAACACGACCGTTACCAGAACAACAAAAATGAAGCTCTTGGCGTCACTTATTTTCCGGTAGTCACATATCCACCCGAAACATGGGCAATGAAGGTGCACAACAGAAGACGAGCCAGATGTGGACGTACCAGCGAATGTTGAGATTACCTTGGACATCCAACCGCACAAATCTGTCCATCTTAAGAGAGCTGAAGTTCAAAACGCGGTCATCAACTAAGATCAGCCAGTCCTTCTTACGATATTTCGGCCACATTGCGCGAAGACCAGAATCCCCAACAACAGAAATCCCCAACAAGATTAATAGACCACTGAACAAACCCCACAAATGTTGACTCACGTAGCACATGATCGGGGGGGGGGGGGGTAGAAGCTCGCTGAAGATTCTGCCGTTATGATGCCACGATATCCTTTCGAAGCAAGCCTAGAGAGAAAGAGGACACTCAAGTACAAAAATCTGCAAAATTCTAGGTTTCACGGACTTTGCCTGGACTAGGAAAACATTTGTAAAATTCCGTTTTGTAAATTATTTTATTCTGGTCAGTTTTGATCTAATGAGAATTTTCCGTAACTAAACACGTTATTTTAGTTACACAATGTTACCAATTTTTTTACACTACTGTATATAAACAATATAACATGAATACAGGGCATGAATAAATGTATTTTGTATTTCAAATACTGTATTTTGTATTTGAAATACTGTATTTTGTATTTTGTATTTCAAATACATCTCAAAAATGTATTTTGTATTTTGTATTTCAAATACAAATTGCAAATGTATTTTGTATTTTGTATTTCAAATACATTTGAAATACAAAATGCCCAGCCCTGCATATAGCGCTAGAGTTATTTTATTGTCATGGTTTAAATTTTTTTTAAAATAAAGCTGTAAAATACCGCGCACACCTCCCCAAGTTGGTGTAAACAGTTTTGGGGTTTATGTATACCTCAAATACCCTTCTCTAAAGGCGGCTGATGTTTCGCATTAATACATGTTCTGTTAAAATGCATTAAAATTAAAAACAACGCATCTGACGTCATACTGCGTCAAAATATGGCACTTAGAATAATGTGGGCACTCCAATACAGTTACTTGTTTTAGAATTTGTGTTAACACGCATTAATGCGACATATCGGCGAAGTCTGAATCCACTTTAACCGAGTCGTACGGAACCGATGCTAAACTTTATATGCTCCATACTCAACGTTAATGCTGATGTAACTGACTGTTTTTGACTGACCTTGCCGAAGGAAAGTTTTACAACAAAATTCTGGAACTACGGCTAAATCAAAGACTTGGTCTGTTTAAAATTTCGTGCAGGTCTTCCCGCTTTTCTTGACTGGTCACGCAAGTCTTGTACATCTCCGGTGCACCACTTAAGCACTATTGAATAGGGTACTTCAAAATAAATGTTACAATGATTGGATTTTGGATTTTGGGGGAGGGGGAGGGGCAAGTATTAACTTGCACGCACTTAGGCCACTCTACCGTGCCCATTGTACTGCCTCCGATTTGTTGCTTACCCTCAGCCTGACCCACAATGTCGACACTGCCAAGTATGACCGCAGCCGTTCTCTCGGCCTCACCACCGACCAGAACTACCCAACAATGGCCGGCACTACGAACCAGGGACGTCCGCTCGATGACCGAGCTCTGAAATTCGCACCCCACCAATGCTAGGTACAGTCGATGGGTGGCCCCTGGACCAGGCCACCCAGCCCGTAGCCTCAACAAAGTCAATCATTGCGTAGTCGATGGGGAGTAGGGGTGATTTTTATTACCCTGTTTGATATATTATATCAGGTCAAATCAGGGGGACCGCCGGCTTAACGTGCCCTCCGAAGCACGGAGACGGTCATTGAAGGAAAGAAAGTCCGAAAGAAAATTGACTCCTACTGAACTCGAACCAGTGCCTTTAGCATCAGTAGTAGATTGCTCTAACTACTCGGCCAATGACCGTCTCAAAATGTTACAATGTTACAACAATTCAACAAAACCGACCACGTTACGCAACTATTCATGGTCATGCGTACCCGAAACTTTCAGGCAGTCCATATTATCTGAATAACCCTGTAACAGAGTCTATAAAAGTTAGTATTACCACAGATCTACTACTAAACACTTGACATTAAATTGGGTAATTACGTAATTTTTAGTAACCATAAATCTACATGTAATTTCATGTTTTGAAAATGTAAATTGAATTTTATAATTTAAGCTGTGCTATAAATTTTTTTACAATTTTGAATAATGTAACGACAACACGGAAATTATATTAATTAACAAATAAAATATTTAAATAATTCCCAATAAAGTTCTCGTTAAGATGCCACGATTAAATGTAAAGAAAAATTGACGAAAAGTAAATGTCGAGTGCGTAAAAGTTCTATTCAAATGCTACCAATTTAAATAAATTTTCATAAAATTCTAAGCGTTTCTTAAATCATATTTTATGTACTTGACCTTTGATACAAAAATTTAAGATTTTTTTGTGCGATACGCGCTTTTTTGGCACACATAACGTGAAATGTCAAAAAGGTGTTGCGAATTATGAGAATTTTATTTTAAACTTTTTTTTTGTTCAGGACGATTGGAGGATAAGATTAAAAGGACTGGAAGAACTACATCAAATTCTGCAAAACTCTGCTTCCATTATGGCGCTGCAATCGAAAGCCGCATCTTTGTTTCACTTTTTGTTCCTGTGTGAACAAAATCCAAGATTGCAGTTGGTTGCTGAGGTAATTAATACCGATGTTGTAAAAAATACAAAGTTACTAAATTTGATTTTACAGGATATACTTAAAATTGTGTTTACGAACATGAAAATTGAAGTTTTGCAAGAACGGCTAAACCAAGTGGTAGCAAATTTGTGCAAAATGGGTTCTCCCACTGGAGTGCGACTCAGTATTCTGTTGATGAGAAGAATCACTGTAGAAGAGTTCCTAAATCACCTCTTAGGGAATTCAATCCTGGGGGCTAAAAGCAGCAAGGTATGAAATTGATTTGATGTTTTTGGCAGGCTTTGACTAAAAATAAAACTTTTAGATAAGGGAAGGCGCGCTACAAATTTTGATGACCATAAGTAGAATTTTTCCAAGTACGGAAGTAAACGTTTCGAAAGCGACTGAATCGATAACACCTTTACTTCGAGACAGGAAAAGACGTGTTCGTCGTGCTTCTTTGGAAACCATTGCTGCGTTGGCTCAAGTTGGAACAAGAACTACTATCATGGGTATTATAGATAAAGTATCCTCCAATTATTCAGACAGGGAGCAGTTAATGAAAGTGGTTAGAACAAGGTAGGTCATATGAAAATAGCACTTCGTCATCCATGATTGATCATTCCTATTTGTTTGGAAAATTCTGAGAAAGCTTTTCATCGGATAATAAACAGCTTTTACAAGTGAAAGTTTTAAAAAAAACATTAAAGTCACTACAAACTATAATGAAAAAATGACATTTATAAATTTTTAATGTCGTTATAATAGCCTTTCAATTTATACGTTAGTCGTTTAACATTAAATAATTGAATGTAATACTTTTATTAATAATTTATAAAATCATCAGGTATAAATTTAAATTAATCGATGCGATTGTTCTACCATTTGAAAAATCAATTTTTCCAGGAAAAATAAAAAATTATAATTACTTTCTTGTATAAAAAAGTAATTAGTTTAACATACATGTACGTGCTAAAATTGTGACGTGCTAAATTTAAATATTCATAGATAATTATAAAAATATATTCTTCTATTAAAAATACACACCTAATTTTAGGATTAGTTCTCCAATTTAAATATCCTAGATGCGTGGTTAAAATGTTATTTGAATAAATTAGTTTATGTTAAATAATGCAACAACCCCTTAATGGAACAACTCGCTGCGTGTCTGGAAAAAAACGGTGACGTAAAATTTCATGACGTCATACTGTGAGTGTTCAGTGGGAAACACTCGGTATAACACAACACGACATTTTAATAATTTTTTTGTGGTTCAGAAAATAACTTTAAATGTTTTTAGGTTATCTAGGAAGCAGCTTCCTGCAGTCGATTTAAATGGGAGTATCCGGTATTCAACACCAAGCGAAGAATCTGAACGGGAATGGATTTCGATAGGCAGTGCAACCCCTTCTCCATCAGATATGCAAAATGTGGAAGAAGAGTTAAAGCAAAATAATGGAGTCAACAGTTATCCTAATAATCCAGGAACGGAATCATGTCAAATTTTAATAACCCACGAACAAAACACTTATCCAATAGAAAATGAAGAAATTATTCAAAAATCTCAAGATGATTCGGATTGGTCAGGGGATTCCAATTGCCAAAAGGTATAATGAATTTTAATTGGACATAAATGTTTTTAAAAGTCTTTACATAGTACTTGCAAATGCTTTTTACTTGTAGGTACAAAATGTCTTTTGATTAGCTAAAAAAAAAGTTTAAGTTTTCTTCCTCTTTTGCTATACCAAACACATCTTGCGATCAATCACGGATCTATGCTAATTCAGGCTATCTTGCATACTAACGCAATATTTATTTACTCTATAAAATGCTCACATGCATGCTCATAAATCATAACATGTAATTAACTTTTAATATATGATTGAAATCAGTCAATGTTCTTCTTGGGCAACGAAAGACGGGAAGACCGACTATTGTCAAAATTGTGAGGCCATGCATTGAGTGAGGGCCAATTAAAACAATTAAGAATATAGCGCCATAACTGATTGTCTTAGTAATTAATTTATTTTCAACATTTCAAAGCCATACTTTATTTTTTTAAATATAATAGAAGATAGGGTCCTAGATGACAAAGTTCTTCTCTTGACGCATAGTTTCATCGCATGAATATAACAAAGAAAATACAATCTAAATGCGATTCCGAACATCCGCCGTTGTCATACCAAATCTGTCCTGTGGAACTGATGTACATTTGACATAAATGGAGGACTTACAATTTAACGTGCATTCAGAACGTGGATAGAGAAACAAAATACAAAAGGGCAATTATCCAGAAAAACTGTGTATATTAATTTGAAATGCCCTTAAATTCTGACATTCCTTTGAAAAAATTGAAATTCTTTGAAAATTCCTAATATTCCTCGAAAATCTTTAGGAATCGTAGGAATTTCTTTGAAATCGTTTGAATTGTTCTTTTGGGAAATTCGTTTAAAATCACTGGGAAATTAGTTGAAATTCCTTAGAAATGCCTGGAATTATTTGATTATTTGGCAATCGTTGGAATTCTTTGGAAATCATCAAAATTTCTAGTTTTGTGTAACTACATCATTTTTTCAGTATATTTACCACTCATGTAATACATTCCATTTGCGTACATTATTTTCGTGGTTTGCTATTGACCTCCAATCAGAAATGGTTACAATAAATTATTCTCTATGCTGTAACTTACTGTCGCTAAAATTTGAATACTAATATATTATGAAGAATATCAATTTATAGTTGAAGCTTTGTATGAGTTAAAATTTTAGATTATTATTCATTTTTACGTAAATTTTGCACCCCCCCCCCCCGCCAATTGCGAATTTTTTAATAAAATTAGTGTCAAACTTTGAGCTTCAATGAGCTTCCATTCAATCGTTTAAACCACTCGCATAGGGAAGTTATTAGCAAAAACTGTAGAGGGGGTTGTAGAAACGACAGCCTCCCGATCGCAAATTCTTTTATAAAATTGATGTCCATTGTTTGAGCTCCAATGAGCTTCTATTTCCGTCATTAAAGCTTCAAAAAATATTAATAAAAATTAAATTCTTTAGAACAATTTTGGGAGGGCATCTAGAAATGATTACTTTAATAAAATTAATACTTGTTGATCAAGAATCGTTTGATTCTTGAACCCCAAAGGTAAATAAAGTTATAGCGTTTAAAAGATTTTGAAATTGTAAATTTTACCAATATCGCTCCGAGCAAGTAGCGCATAGAATTTGAGTATTGCTGATTAAAATAGTTTTTATTTTTTAATATAACGTTTGATCTAATTCTGTTAAAAAAATTCGGGATGGGAGGAAAAATGTACCTATTCAGTTAATACATTTTCAAAGCTATACACGACCCCAGTTTATCAACGAGATTTTTTCATTAGTTGAGGCGTCTACTTGCAATACCGGCTGCATCCAGTTAAAGTAAATTTACAGAATGGACTATTATTGTTATCTCTCTTAGCAAAGCAGAATTTCTTTTTGAAATCATGTGGATATGATTACATTTGATGTGACTTGACTTTACATTAGCTGGTGAAACCACGAAAAATTTACATAAAAATTAATCACAAATGAATGTCAAATAGTAATTTGGATGTACTGTATTGTTATTGTATTGGAACTAAGTCGATGATGGATGTAACCGCGTTGCAACAATCTGTATATTTAAAAGCTTATTTGAATGGGATCTAGACTTTTTGAAACGATCTGAGTTTAACACACGAAAGATCATATATTATACTATAGTTTTTCACTGTTGGATAAATATTCAGGAAATTTGGATGTAGCCGGTATTGCAAGTAGACGCCTCAGTTTTCCTATAATGGGATCAGTTTGCAGCAGTTTTCGAGTTTAAAAATTATTATTACTATATTAATAGTACGGTTGTGTCGGTCTCTACGAGATGTTTATTAGAATGGTCCATATTTGGTATCTGATGAATTTTTATCGAGCCTTCCCCTAATCAACTCAACAGAAGAGTACTCTTAAAATTGTAGCTTTCTATCTCGCCAGTAGGGTGAATTTCTTCACTTGAAGTACATAAGGTTTTGTGATCTTTTCAGATTTATTTAATTTATTGCATCACGAGTTATTAATCTAAAATCTGAAGTTCTCACAAATCGATGTATGATAATGTTACTTATTATGTAGGAAAAAATCACCCCCTCCTTTTTAAATTAGATAATAGGAGTGACTCCGTGCCAATGTAAAGCTATTTTTGCTTATAAATTGATGAAATATTTTAAATTTTTTGAAAATCAGTAGAAAAAGCAATCAATAAATCTAGGCAAGACTTGTTTGTATAAATAATCGTCTTCACAAAACTAATATTTCTCAGGAGCGCATCCAGAAATATTATCAAGTGAAAAATTATGAATTTCATCATCCACAATATATTTTAACTTCAATCATCATCAAATTTGAAGTATATCGAAAAAATTAAAAATGAAACTCCATATTGCCTATTAATGATGTAAAACCACACAACTCGACAAGATATCGTTACGGGCCAGTTTAGGATCGAAATTGGTGAGCTTTTATTATTTTACATTTTTTCTAAGATATACCTGGCAAAGCCAAATCTTAATTGAGGTTGAACCCGCTATAATATAATGAGGATTTTGAATTTTATTAATTTCACTTATTAATATTTCTGGATGCGGTTCTGAGCAATTATTGGTTTTCTGAAGGTTATTTCTAGAAGCACGTCTACGTCTATTCATTTTTAAATAAAATTTTAAATATTTTATTATTATTTCAATTTAAAAGAAGTGGCATTATATTGGCACGAAGTAGCCCCCATCTAATTTAAAAAGTAAGGGTGAGATTAAAATTTTGTTCCTTATAGTAGCAATATCCTGAAAATTGAAAAAATCACAGAAAGCGGGAATCACACATACTGCAGTAATCTCAAACCCAATGTCAACCTGTGAGCTACAGAGATGGCAACGGGAAACCACCCTATTAAAATTTCTTGCCCTAGTCAGTCGTCTTGGCTTCGGCCAAATTGTAAACCAACGTTATAAAACTGATATGACACTATGAAGAAGTATTTCAAATAACTAAATTCACTCTCTCTAGTATTGATAGCGATAGAAATGTAAACTTATAGAGGTACTCTTTTCTAATAAATGAAAAAAACAATTTTAACGCAGCCCTTTGGGTAAGGAACATTTGTACGCCTGGACGTTAGATGCGAGACCGTTTGAACGCGAGACTAATTACATATTAACTTTTAGTATTATATAATAAACTTTTAAGTGGGTGCTGAAAATCGTTCGGTTTCAATTTAAGTTTAGGTTCGACTAGATTTTCTATAAGACGCAAAGGGCTACAAAATCGTTTGGTAATATGCTGTTTTGAACTTGCTATACATGAGGGTAAAAACTTGGGTATTCTTAAGAGAAGAGGGATTCAGATACCTATATATACGAATTTGTAGAGAAAGGGGGAAGAGAAAATTTTCCCAAAATATTGTGTCACATAACATGGAATTGAATTTTCTTAAATCGTAAATTTAGAAAATTTTTGTTTTACGACTCCTTTTACGCAGGATGTGTGGCGTAATATTTAAATGGAATCTACGTTTGTGCAATTATTTTGTAGACAAAATATAAAAATAGTTATTTATTGTTCATTAGAATTGTCGTTATTTGGGGTCTGGACGAATTTTTATCGGGTCGTTCCCAAATCGATGTCAAATAATTCAAAAAGAGGACTCTTAACATTTCTGTTTTCTATCTTTATTATTAACCAATACCAGAGGGACTAAACTTGTCCATTTCAAATATATAGCGGCTTTAATTATTTCAGTTTCTAATTAATTACCAGAAGAGTTATTGATCAAAACATAAAATATACAAATATTGGTGTAAACTATTTCGGCTCTCTACTGTTTCAATCAGATAGGGTTTCTTTGAGTATATTAAGTACAATTTCCCGGCAATAATAACGCAAATTGAAAAACACATATTTGGTGTTATTTTTTACTCTTTCCTATCATATATGACAGGAGGGGATCCAGCCTAATTTACAGAGGGAGGAGAGTAATAAAACGCAAAATTAAACAAGAATTTTCATATTTACAGATATTTTGGTACAATTAATCGTTTTTTTTTTAAATTTTTAGAAGTTCATGAGGATAACGAGTAACTATATAAATGAAAAGTAAGAAGCAGATTAGTGACACCCCCCTCGCAAACTTGAAAAATGTAAAAGAATTGGTAATTAAACTAACGTTATTATAAATTTGAAAAACGTCCTTTCATTTATTAATTGTTTATCGTTTATGTTGGTTCCAATGCGATAATACTTCTTATATGTGACTTCCCTCCCCCCATGAACTTACAATAGATCCATTCTTGAAAACCGGTAATAACAAAGCAACAAATCCCATATTTTGAAGCTCTTCTAAAATTATTACATAAATTTATAAAAACGATAGAATTATATTGGAATGAATTAACCACTATGTAATTGAAAGATTACGGGCTGAAAATCTTTTTCCATTTGGTAGCATTACCATATAAAAATTTATGAGAATTTTGCAATTTTCGATCAATAACATCAATAATTTTGCCTGAATTTAAATTCAAACTGAAAAGATAAAAAAATCGGCTGTATTTCAAATGGAAAAGTTTACCTCCTCTTTGTCCAAACATTAAATAAGAACCACCCTAATGAAGATACAGCTTTTTGACAAATGCACCGTTTATTATTATTATTAATCATTATTAAATTTCCTGGAGAAATTTTCGAAAACTAACTTAAAAACTTGAAAATTTTTGATTTTTTAAGGATTTGAAACAAAAATTAAAAAGTTTTGAGTTTTTATTTTACTTCTTTTTAATTTCGTGGCCGAATTTAAAATAACAATTGAAATATACGAAAAAAATATTGACCTTGTAAGTTATGTACATTTTTAATATTCGCCAGGAAATTGCATCCTGTCACCGTAAAATTTAAAACTTGAAAAAATTGCGAGTTTTTGAGGCATTTCTTTTTATAATTAAATTTCTGAAGTTTTTACGAGGTTCTTTCATAAATTAATAAATTGCACTCTTCTCGTACCGTAAACACGGGTGGCTTTGCACACCGCGGTTGACTTTAACCCACTTCTGAAGAATGGATTCGCGCTTGATAAAATTAACATTTATAATTTGTTGCTCTAAACCTGTCAATGGAGCGATTCCATGGGGTTTTTATTAATTAATTTCTTTTTAATTTCGTTGTGAAATAAAAACAAAATAATTTAAAAGCTTTAAAGATAACTAAAGATTCTTAAGCTTTTATGGTTTTGCCTGAATTTTAGCGAGACAAACTATCTACTAATGCAATGCTTGGCTCCGGTTTGACTCCGGGTACCTTCTGAAATTTATGAACCGTCTCCGTACTTCGGAAGGCACATAAATCCGCTAGATGTAATGATTTAGACAAACCCCCTTCCACTCGTGATGAAATTTATGAATAACTCCTAAACCAAACAAAACCTAAGGTTTCTTTTCACTCTCATGTATAAACAAGGTGGAACTCGCTTTAGCGGCAGTTCTTAGGTTTCTATACAGCTACCTTTCTGGTGTGGAAAGTTGTTATTATCTGGTTATTTTTGATCGCCATATAATGTAACACCACATAATCAGATAATCTGCACCAATTAAATTTTTTGCGATTGGTAATTTTATCATTTACTATATAAGTAATAACAATCAAACTTTTCCATTCTATTAGAAATTTTACTTCTCTGTAATGTATGGTCCTTTTTTTGAGGTGGACCAATCCTCTCCTTTCTCTTTTATTTATAACTTAACTTCACTAACCACATCAATAAAAAATTATTTTTTCACATCAAAGTAAAACAAGTAGTTTATATAGGGAGACCTCCTCGAAAATATCTTTAACTTAGTAAATTTCTTTCGAACATTTGCGTATTTATAAATTGCATTAGCGAATCGAAGCAACGGATTAACAGATTAACGTAATACTATATAGACGAAGTATTTAAAATATAACAACGTATCAGTTGATCAACGTTATGATTGGCTCTGAAACATGCGGACGGACACGAAGCCAGACCATAAAAGGCTTCTTTCTATACTTTGTATAGAAGCCTAAATAAGGCTTCTTGTTATATCGTACTTTGTATAGAAGCCTAAAAGTAGCGCACTGGCTACCCAGTTCTTAGACCTCTATGCACACAGAGTATTTCCAACACGATTTGAAACGCTCTGTATGATTTTGAATTATGAGGACGGACGGACGGACAGACGGACGGACAGACACGGAGCCAGATCATAAGGCTTCTTGTTATACTTTGTATAGAAGCCTAAAAGTAACTAGAATTTTTGTTGGTAAAACCGTGTAAAACTAGCTTTAACTGATTTCGCGGAAAAAAGTTAACCTTAAATACATACCAAAAACAAATGTCAATAATAATTATAACCTACAATATTGACACATAAAAATATTACTTATCAGTCTGTTACCTATGTTGACAGCCCAATATTGCTCTGTTAACTTATCAGACGACTTGACAGACTGGTAACTGCTAACAGTCATTGGTGAATACAAATATATCACATTAACAGACTGTTATTGACTTGACTCTCTGTTAGCAACTTAACAGAGCTTGGTGAATACGGCTGTAAATGTCACTGATTACATTTTTGCTTGGAAAAACAAAAACACGTCTGGAATAGTCGACTGTTTACTCGCGACACCGGCAGGCCGCTTATGTTAAATTAATAATTATTATTAATAATATTAAAATTAATTATTAATAATGAAATTATCATCTTAAACCTAGTAAAACACTTAAATATTAGTGGGATATTCGAATGTTTGAATATGCCGTAGTTGGTAATTTGTTCGAGAGAAATTCGTCCAACTCAGCATTTGTACGACTGAACATTTAATCGACAGGGCATTTTCAAACAAATTTCTGTCGCACATAACGCTGTCGAACAAATTACCTAGAATCGAGTATTCGAATACTCGATTTACCAGCCCTCGTAGATATAACACTACCATAACACACCAGCTACAAGATTTTTTTTTAATTAATTTGATTTTGATTAAAAAATATTAGTTTTTTGATATCTATGATATCAAAACCCTAAAATAGCATCGTCCGAACCAAGTAACGTGATATAACATGCTTCGAAAATATTATTTTTAAAGCATGGTATATAAGTTACGTTCGTAATATAGATTGTACCATAATTGCTGACTTTCGATGTGATAAATACTGAAGAAAGATATGATTTCGCGCTATGCTGAAGAAAAATTGGTCACAAAGTTGCTAATGATTGTAATTTTACATACAATTTCTTAACGGTGTGGATATATTGTTCAAAAGATAAAAATACAAATAACGGATAAGCAGATAATGCAATAAATGGATAAACAGATTAACGGATCAACAGATCAACAGATCAGCGGATCAATGTATCAACGTATCAATATATCAACGTATCAATGTATCAACGTATCAATGTATCAACGTATCAATGTATCAACGTATCAATGTATCAACGTATCAATGTATCAACGTATCAACGTATCAACGTATCAATGTATCAACGTATCAATGTATCAACGTATCAAAGGATCAACAATTTACTATATAGGTTACACTTTGTATTTAAAATTTAGGTAATACTTTTGAAAAGGAATCGATATAGCAAGTACCACTAATTTATAAACATGAACAACTCAAGCAATTATTCTAGCAGCGACTTTTCCGATTCCGATTTTGATTCTGATGAAATCAATACAAAACATCATCTAACCTGTAATAATAATAAATTGCATTAGCGAATCGAATCAACGGATTAACAGATTAACGCAATACTATATCGACGTTGTCGTGACAAAAAGGCGTAAGCGGCTTTTGCAATATTTTACAGGGGAGACAAAATACATTTTATATCCGTTATTTGTGTTTGTTAATATTGGACTTTGTTTTAAGGTATAAACATTATTTAAAACACATTTTTTTTAATTCTTAAAAAAATAGTAGGTCTTGAGACTTATTTTTAATTTGGGTTTTTGTCGTATACGCCTATTTATTTTTGTTAGTTGGTGGTTAAGCCTATTTTTCTGAGACATAAGCCTTTTTGATTTTAACAATTACTGTTTTAAATGTCGTTTACGCTCTACTTACGCCTTCTGTTTTCATCAAGATAATTTTATTATGACGCTTAGAATTTCTTAATAAAATTAAGGAATTTATTATAATAATTATAGGAAAAGCATAAAACGAAAAGTTTAAAAGAACAAATAAATAATAATATGATTTTATTAATTTTAAATCTTTTAAATCTTTTAAATCTAAAGGCGTAAGTAACATTTCTATCTCAGATTTTAAACACTGTTTGTGAGAAATCTGTTTACTTCAGTTCAAATATAAGAATTTTTCTTATTAATAATGTTTTGCACACTGTTAGTGATTCTTAAAACATTACAGGACTATGTACAAATAATAAGAAAAATTCATTTAAAATATGGTATGAATTAACATGGACACACTCCACTTACGCCTCCTAAAATTTTTAATAACAAAAAGGCGTAAGCGACAAGACAAACTTTTAACGATTTCTTATAAACAAAGGTTGATTTAATCTTACTAACAGTTGAAAACACAATGATTTACTAAATAACATAACAAAAATAATAAATTATGTGCCTAAAATGATACAGTTTCTGGTAATAGCAACGGGGCGTAACGCATGTACTCAGTTACGACACTCGGTGCTTACTAGCGTTAGGTTTTATTTTGTTCGGTTCCATAATGTCGCTTACACTACTTTAAACTGAAATAATTCATTCTACGATTTTTTGGCGAATACACCAAAAACATAAGTAGTGTAATTGGAATAGTACTTTATTTTAACATCGAAAACGATTTTTTGAAATTTTGGCGCTTACGCCTTTTTGTCGCGACAACGTCGATATATACGAAGTATTTACAATATAACAACGTTTCAGTTGATCAACGTTATAATTGGCTCTGAAACATGCGGACCGACACGAAGCCAGACCATAAGGCTTCTTTCTATACCTTGCATAGAAGCCTAAATATGGCTTCTTGTTATACTTTGTACAGAAGCCTAAAAGTAGCGCACTGGCTACCCAGTTCTTAGACCTCTATACACACAGAGTATTTCCAGCACGATTTGAAACGCTCTGTATGATTTTGAATTATGCGGACAGACGGACGGACGGACAGACACCGAGCCAGATCATAAGGCTTCTTGCTATACTTTGTATAGAAGCCTAAAATTATTTTTTCACATCAAAGTAAAACACGATTTGAAACGCTCTATATGATTTTGAATTATGCGGACGGACAGACAGACAGACGGACGGACAGACGGACAGACACGGAGCCAGATCATAAGGCTTCTTGCTATACTTTGTATAGAAGCCTAAAAGTACACAGCAGTATCAACAGATCAACTTATCAACAGATCAACTTATCAACAGATCAACTTATCAACAGATCAACGTATCAACGTATTTAAATTCTATATAGGTGAAAAATTATGAAAATAAAATATAACTTATATTTGGTGTGCATTGGAAATAGATAATCTGCACTAAATATATTTTTGCGGTTGGTATTTATCATTTACTATATAATCAATAATAAGCAAACTTTTCCATTCCATCCGGAACTTTACTTCTCTGTAATGTACGATCCATTTCTTAAGGTCGATCAATCCTAATCTTTCTCTTTTATTTACAACTTAACTTCACCAATCACATCAAGCCACTGCTGTGGTTACAATAAAACGGGATCAACGTATCAACAGATCAACGTATCAACGGATCAACGTATCATCGTATCAACGTATCAACGTATCATCGTATCAACGTATCATCGTATCAACGTATTTAAATTTCCTATATAGGTGAAAAATTATGTAAATAAAATATAACTTATATTTGGTCTGCATTGAAAAAAAGTTGTTATTTTTGGTCGCCATATTATTATAATGTAATATCAGATAATCTGCACTAATTAAATTTTTGCGGTCACAATCACAATTTCGAAGGTTCTGATTAGATTTGAATTATGCGGACAGACAGACGGACAGACGCGGAGCCAGATCATAAGGGTTCTTGCTATACTTTGTATAGAAGCCTAACAAGTAGTTTATATAGGGAGACCTCTTTGAAAATATCTTTAACTTAGTAAATTTCTTTCGAACATTTGCGTATTTGTAAATTGCATTAGCGAATCGAAACAACGGATTAACAGATTAACGCAATACTATATAGACGAAGTATTTACAATATAACAACGTATCAGTTGATCAACGTTATGATTGGCTCTGAAACATGCGGACGGACACAAAGCCAGACCATAAGGCTTCTTTCTATACCTTGTATAGAAGCCTAAATAAGGCTTCTTGTTATATCGTACTTTGTATAGAAGCCTAAAAGTAGCGCACTGGCTACCCAGTTCTTAGACCTCTATACACACAGAGTATTTCCAACACGATTTGAAACGCTCTGTATGATTTTGAATTATGCGGACAGACAGACGGACGGACAGACGGACGGACAGACAGACGGACACGGAGCTAGATCATAAGGCTTCTTGTTATACTTTGTATAGAAGCCTAAAATGTATGAAAAATCTTTTCGAGTCTTAAATAGTAACGTGAGCAATGCCTACGCTCAAAACCTGGCCGACATAAATGTTCCAGTAATTTTGCCTTCCCGAGTAGATGTTGCGTTGTTTATTCGTCGAAATAAAAGATTCATTTTATCCATAGAATTTTATCACAGAAAAATCTAATTTAGTTATAAAAAATTTCATTTTTTTATTTTAACGTACGTTGCTCCGATTTGTTGCGTTGTTAATCATCGAAATAAGACTCATTTTATCGCAGAGAGTGTAACTTTCTTGAAAGAAACTTCTTTTCTTTAATCTAACGCATGATACTATAACTTTTAAGATATGATCACTTGGTAAACGAATTTAGAACGCGGCCGCGCATCGCGTCATAGCGTGACCTCACGCAAATTTCGCCCTAAAAGACGCCGTTTTGACGTTTTGAAATGAGGTTAGACACGATTTAAAATTTATTGTAAAAATGTGATAGGTACCTAATAACTTATATAGGTATTTATAATTCAGTAAATAGAAATTCAGTTCGATATTTTATTTTCAATCAAAAAATCAGAGGATGTACAAATATTTATTATTAATAAGAGTAACAGAGTAAATAAAAAATTTATAAAATGTGGAAAG
The DNA here is from genome assembly GCA_932274525.1 of Podabrus alpinus. Lineage (NCBI taxonomy): Eukaryota > Metazoa > Arthropoda > Insecta > Coleoptera > Cantharidae > Podabrus > Podabrus alpinus. Next base: position 35,323,662 of record OW026457.1, on the reverse strand, counting down.
AATATACAATACAATAATGAAAATTTCAGGTTGTAATTTTCAGAGATTTTCTTTTCCTTACATTAAATTCTTCTTTAAATTTATTGTTTAAAATTCGAATTCTATCCGAATTCGAATCCGAATGCACAAGAAAGGTGAAAGACAAAAATGTTAAATGTACTAATTGTGGAGAGAATCACCCAGCAAACTATAAAGGATGCCATGTATATACGCAATTGCGGGAGCGTTTGTATCCAGCTCTAAGAGAAAGAATTAACATACAACCAACACAACCTAATCAAGGTAATACCCAAAACCCACTACCGACTCAAATGGTAGGACCAGGAATATCATATGCACAACAGGCAAGTCAACATACACAAAGCCAATTCAGCAATTCTGCCGGTCAAATTAACCAACCAATCCAGCACAGCAATCAAACGATTTTGAAGAACTCAAAAAAATGATGAAACAATTGATGGAACAAATGAGTACGATGCTGAATCTGCTGACTACTCTGGTCAGTAAAATGGCTTAATGGCCGAAATTCTGAAATTAGCAGTCTGGAACGCAAACGGATTATACCAGCACATCCAAGAAGTAAAATTATTTCTTGAAACACACAAAGTCGATGTAATGCTAATTTCGGAAAGTCACCTTACCCATAGTAGCCATCTAAAAATTCCCAACTATGCCTTATATAACACAAACCATCCAGATGGAAAGGCACATGGTGGAGCAGCAATACTAATCAAAAAAAATATTAGACACCATGAACTACAAGAATATCGGCACGATTATCTCCAAGCTGCTAGCGTATCTGTTGAAGACAAATTGGGAAACATAACTATCTCCGCAATTTACTGCCCACCCAAGCACAATAACAAGAAAGAACATTACCAACAATTCTTTAATACTCTGGGAGGCAAATTCATCGCGGGTGGCGATTTTAACGCGAAACATCATCAGTGGGGGTCAAGGCTAAATACCACCAAAGGAAAAGAACTGTTTGCGGCATTAAAAATTAATAGCATGGCGAAACATCATCAGTGGGGGTCATTAATAAAAAAAATATTAGACACCATGAACTACAAGAATATCGGCACGATTATCTCCAAGCTGCTAGCGTATCTGTTGAAGACAAATTGGGAAACATAACTATCTCCGCAATTTACTGCCCACCCAAGCACAATAACAAGAAAGAACATTACCAACAATTCTTTAATACTCTGGGAGGCAAATTCATTGCGGGTGGCGATTTTAACGCGAAACATCATCAGTGGGGGTCAAGGCTAAATACCACCAAAGGAAAAGAACTGTTTGCGGCATTAAAAATTAATAGCATGGCTACATTGTCAACGGGACAACCAACGCACTGACCTGGTGATCTAAAGAAAATCCCAGATGTGATTGACTTCTGCGTCACAAAAGGCTTAAATAACAAAAAATTTGGAGTCGAATCGTCGTTAGACTTATCATCAGATCACACACCCATCCTAGTAACACTCTACTCCGATATCCTTCATAAGCAAAAACACCAACTGGGATATCTTCAAAGATACACTTGACAAACACATTCACCTAGATGTAGATTTAAAATCGAAAGAAAAATTGGAAAATGCAGTGGAACACCTGACGAAAGCCATACAAAATGCTGCCTGGTCTGCCACACCCGATTGTAACGAAACCCACATAAAAGAACAAACCCCAGTAGTAGTTAAAAGAAAAATAGCGGAAAAACGAAAAATTCGCAAACAATGGCAGATAACAAGAAATACAGAAGATAAGAAAAACTTTAACAATGCCACTAAAGAACTTAAAGCATTACTTCTAAACCTTAAGAATAAATCCTACAACGAATACGTTAGTAAATTGTCTGCGACAGAAGTAAACAAGTACTCCTTGTGGAAAGCAACAAGAAATTTGAAACGACCACAAGAATTTACAACTCCAATTAGGAAGGAAAACGGGGAATGGGCAAGAAGCGAGGAAGAAAGGGCTATCGCATTTGCCGAACATCTTGAAAATGTTTTCAAACCGCATCCATTAACAGAAGAAGATTCAGACATCTATCGATATTTGGATGCACCCTTTCAGATGGACTTACCAATACCGAAATTTAAAATCAAGGAAGTAAAACGAATTATTACTAAAGAAATAAATCCTAAGAAAGCACCTGGTTACGATCTCATAACAGGCAAAGTAACACAGAAACTGACACCCAAATGTTTAAAACTTCTCACGTTTATTTATAATGCGGTCATAAGATTGAATTGTTTTCCAAATCAGTGGAAAGTCGCACAAATCATTCTTCTCCCAAAGCCTGGAAAAGAACTCCAACATACAGCATCATATAGGCCAATAAGCTTGTTACCAGTTCTTTCGAAGATATTTGAAAAACTCTTGCTTCGACGTCTACTACCAATAATAGAAAAAAGAAAAATTATACCTAATCACCAGTTCGGTTTTAGAAACCAACACGGCACGATTGAACAGGTACACAGAGTGGTGAAACAGATTGGTGACGACCTCGAACACAAGAGATACTGCTCGGCAGCATTTTTAGACATTAGCCAGGCATTCGATAGAGTATGGCTAGCTGGCCTATGTTATAAGCTAAAGAAGAATCTTCCTCATCCTTACTACGAGATTCTGAAATCCTACCTAATGGGAAGATATTTCTTGGTTAAACACCAGGATAAATATACTAGCCTATACCCAATTCATTCTGGGGTACCACAGGGTAGCGTATTGGGACCGGTGCTCTACATAATATACACGGCTGACCTTCCGACTACGAACCAAACGACAATAGCTACGTTTGCTGACGATACAGCAATACTTTCATCTCACCACGATCATGTGCTTGCCTCGAAACATCTTCAGGAACATCTCAACAAAATTCAAAACTGGCTATTGAAATGGAAAATAAAGGCTAATGAATTAAAGTCCACACACGTTACCTTCACAATGCGAAAATACTCATGTCCTCCAGTTAAATTAAATAACAAAATTTTACCACATGCAAATGATGCAAAATATCTTGGTATGACTTTGGACAGAAGACTTACATGGGGTAAACATATTTTTAACAAACGTAAGCAACTTGGGATTAAACTTAGCCAACTACAATGGTTAATTGGTAGGAAATCACAATTATCACTGGAGAGCAAAATCACAACTTACAAAGCTATATTAAAACCTATATGGACCTATGGGATCCAGCTGTGGGGAACCGCCAGCCATTCCAATATTGAGATTTTGCAGAGGTTTCAAAACAAAGTGCTTAGAGAAATCGTAAACGCCCCGTGGTACGTACCAAACTACATCATAGAACGCGACTTACGTGTCAATTCTGTTCGGGATGAAATACAAAATTATCACAAAAAATACCAGAACAGACTACAACTTCATCCAAACGAACTTGCCAACAAACTCCTGGACAACACAGGCGAGATAAGAAGACTGAAGCGCTTTAGGACCACAGACCTATCCACTCGTTTTGACAAATGAATATATTATATATTGAAATAATGGGAAAATTCATTGGAATTCTTCCCACATGACTTGTATCATACCATATCATTTACTTATTGCTTTGTAGGCAGATTGTAAATACTCGTTGAATAAAAAAAAAAAAAATCTAACGCGCGTTGCTCCGAGCAACAGGCGTACGTCCACGTAATTCTCGTGCAACGCCCTTATACTTTTACCGGTGTAAGCCCCTGGGAAGCTTTTCCTCTCAGATGTACAAGTTCTTTACTATAAAATAATAATAGACCACTTAACCAAAAAGCTCGATTTCTACCAACCTATAGGGAGTAAGCCGCATTTAGAAAGAACTACAATACAAATAGAACATCTACAAAAAGTAAGAACTTTTATAAAATTAAACAATTTGGATTGAGTTCATTGACTATAGAAAAACCTTTGATACAGTGAAAACGTGAGCACCGATAAACGTCCTGAAAAATGCTAGAATCGACCGCCAATACACAAACCATATCAAGCAGATCTACAAAAATATAACATGCCAAGTTCAATTTCACGAAACTATAGACACAGTTAAGGTAGGCAGGGGAGTTTACTCATTACTCTGATACTATAAGGACGCCTAGAAAATGGTCGAGTGGGGTGAACAAGGAGTGAGTATTAATGGGGTAAGGCTACATTACCTAAGATTTTCGGATGATAAGCGGACAGGAAACGAGTAAGACAGCTAAATTTCCTGAACACCAAGTATATGACGAATCGGGAAAATGATAATCAATTCATTACGGTTGGAAGCGAGCAAATAAAATGGTAGAAAAATACAAACACTTGAAGCAGGCTGTAACTACCAAGAGGGCAATCAGGAAGTTGAGGTAAATGAGAGAATAGGGCCAACGTGGGCAGGTTACGAGAATATACGAGCCGTGTTGGAAATGGACATGGACATACCTCTGAAACTAAAAGCTGAACTTTATAATCAGTGTATACGACCAGTAACATCCTCAACAAGGTAAGAGTAAGACAGAGAGCCATAGAGAGAGAAATATTAGGCAGCACACTGAAGGATATGAAGAGGAACACATGGATAAGAGAAAATCCAAAAGTACATGACACGATCCGTAGAGTAGCTACATTGAAGTGGAGTTAATTGGGCGGGTCACTTGGCAAGAGCTCAAGATCGTTGAAATGACGCCCATAGGAAGACAGAAAATCGCTAGGAAGGCCACAGGCAAGTTGGAGCGATGACCTGAAGAGGGCAGCGGGACTGAACTGGATGAAATACATTGCGGAGACTTACATCAAAAAGATGGAAAACAGCTGATGGAAGAACATCTCCAGTATTGAAATGAGAGAGTCTGAAGAAGAAAAGAAGAAGTCGATAATTCTGAAATAGTGGCTATTAACACTGTCTAACATAATATTACTTGTTTATAATGAAACAGTAGATTTATTTTGCTCGCATTAAATTGAAATTCATTGGGTACCCTGAGTTTTAATGTGAGTATAAAAAAGTGACCTGCTGAGAAGTGAAAGAAACGTTAATAAAAATTAGAATTAGAAAAAGAATCTTTTAATACAATTTTATTGCGTTGCTCTAATTTAAAATTAATTATCAAGTGAAAGTACAAGTTATTACCCTCACAAATATAACTTCGACAGAAAGTGAAACTTTCTGTTCATTTCGATAGAAAGTAAAACTTTCTGTCCATGTTATTTCATATCAAGTAAAGAAAGTATTATTTTCTTTAGTCTTAGAGAAAAATATCTTTCGCCGTTTTATGAACGGAATTCTAACTTTCTTATTCAGTTTTACCGAGCTTCCAGGTAATTACGTTTTATCTAGAATTTTCCTTAACAATTAAATTTTCTTGGCATGTAGGTATTTCAAAGCTCCAATCATAAAACCCCATTAGCTGCATATACTGCATACATGCATTTCAAATTTTAATTAGTAATTCTAATCTACAGTATAACACCGATGAGGGTTGTCACCCTTCAAAGAATAATTATAATTTGCAACTTTTATTATAATTGCGAGGCCGTTATAATATTCTACAGGTACGAGTTAACATAAAATATACTGTTAAGTTTGTTGCTATTTTTTGCAATAAGTTCTTTGCAATAATAATTAGTGCGCGATAAATATCTTTGCGCATTTTTAACGATTTAGGAAATTTAATTGCCGTATATTTAGCATTGTTTTGTTTGTACGTACATATTTAACATTATTATCGATTTTTCCATCATAAACAGACATTAGAAATCATGCAATGTCACTAAAAGGACGCAAAAGTTATAGCGGTATTGGTTGGCGCCGCTACTTGATCGATTATTTCTGAAAAGTGCCGCATTAGTTCGTTGGTTTAACTCAATGAAAGTGAACAATATGCATTAACAGTTGTACGTTGTTACAACAAAATTTGTTGATAAAATGTAAATAACACACCGTAGAATAATGCACATGATGCTGTGTCGTTTGTTACCTTTACGTCCTGTAGTTTTAGATAATTATTTTGTGGTGAGCTGAATTTTATCCTGAAACGCGCATAGACTAAAAATTTACAAAATGTTGTTTTTTCAGGACGATTTAAAATCTCAAAATTTACAAATATGGGCGGTGGATCCATGGACGTTATCAACCCCTGTAAAACTTTCAGCTACCAATGGTGAGTACGGTTACAATCAATCACACTAAGCGAAATTTTTATAAAATTTTCAATTGCGCAATAAAAAACAAAGTTTGATAATCAATGTTGCTAAGACAACCTCTCAAATTTGGTTATTTATAAGAGATCAATTGTGTAAATGCTGTAGTCGTACTAATAATACAACCGACACAGCTTGGTAGAACTTTTGACACAAAATAATCAATATTCTAAAATGATTTTCTTTTCAGGCACCTTAAAACCTATGTATTTAGTTCAACGCGAACAAATTAACAATAACAATAACATCGTAACTACTACAAATGATTTTGATAATTTTGAAGGAAAACTCCAAAAGCGATCACCAAGAAATCGATCGTTTTCGCCACCAAAGAAAAATGAACAAATACAAACCGAAGAACCCAACAGATTCATCAACATCAACGCTGATGAAAATTATGCTAGGCCGATTCTTCAAGAAAAACTACAAAAGAGTTCCTCATCTGACTACATAAGGAAAAGCATCTCTCCTCCCACATCGTCGAATTCAAGTAAGTACTTCGTTTTGAAAATTACTGTGGTTCTATTCGATATTTTTGTTTTTAGGTGGATCTTTAAGGAACTCGTGGAAGGGTTTTAAATCGGGCATTCCGGTTCCTGTTGGACCCGAACCTAAATTCAAGTTTAAAACTCGTCAGTGTGAGAACACGAAAGGACCTCTGTCCATTCCTCCGCAGTTTTACAGGTAGGAATTATTTTTTACTATTAGTTGTACTTGCGAAACGTGGAATCCAAACCATGAAGAAGATATAATTTGAATGAAAACAAAAATGTCAATGCCCTTAGTTTCATCCTGTGTATAATTCAATCTAACGATTTACACTGATCTTAAGTACTGTTTTAATTGGGAACCGAATTTTAGGTAATTAAATGTTCTCCAATTTTTCCCAAAACAGTCCCGAATTAGATGGCAGTTTCTCAATTCTGCACATGACGCATCTTTCTATTCCACTAAATTCGAGTACATTTCTTATTGATATACCACGGCAACGGTAACAGTTTGGTGACGTAAACATGTAGTTTTTGTCGTTTGTTGGTGGTACCAAGCAACTGCAAATTTCGGACTGTAATGGTTTCGTGATTAGTGTATCCGGCCTGAAGGAGGCCATGTCGTAAACCGTTTTGATTGTTTCAAGTGCTGAATTTTTTCCGTAAATATTTAATTCCTCTTCCTCTGGGATTTTTATTATTAATTACCTTACATTACTTGTATTGGTTGGGGTTCAATGACCAAGTACATAAGTACATGGGTAGCCCAGTGTTAGAGCACTCGCCTGGGGAGGTAATGATAATGATTAGTTTGCAGGGAGGTTCACATGCATATGGCCCGATTGAGGGCTACAATTAGATAATTGTTATCATCTATACATATAAAACTAATGCCCGGTTTCTGAAGCTCGAGTTATATTAAGATTAGTTTAATCTTAGTATAAATGCAGATTTTGAGTTTCTATAACGAAAAATAATCTCTGGTCAAAGTTAACCTACGTTTTTATTGGTTGTTAACTTTCTGGAATATGCGCATTGTGGATAACTATAAATTTAAGCTTAGATTAGTTATGTAGAGTATAACTAGAGATCTTCAGAAACCGGGCATAAGAGTGCTCCACAATATATCTATCTATAATCTATATATCTTAGGACCGATTTTTCACCTTCAATTAAACTTAAAAATCAAACATGTTTGATTTATATGACAGTTATCCTGAAATGGAGGTGAAAAGATCGGACCTTCATCATCTATAATCTTATACAAAAGTAATCTGATAATTCGGATATGGAAATGAAATCTTGAGATAGGGACTCCAGGTACTAATCTGCACTGGGCCAATCCATACTATAATTTTCGAAAACTTTGCTAGAGTTTTGAGTGCCAAAATATGTTATATGAGGCATCTCAAAGAAAAGCCAAACAATTACGGTCTAGCCTTGTGGTAATAGTCCCCCCAGTGCGGCCTTTAGGCCGCACAACCAGGGCAACCACGTGTCAGATGACTATGAATCAGAAATTATCATCAATTTCATGAGAATGTTAATTGAGTTAATGCATTTCAACCTATGAACAAGACTTCACTGTTTTATTATAAGTAATTAAAATAAATAATTTATAATAAATTTTATTTATTATAAATAATAAAATTAAAATAATAATCATATTCGACATCGAACCCTCCATAGTCTTCTCAGGTTGAAGCCACAATGAATCGCTTTGATTTGAGTTTCTACCTATATGTGGGATTCATTTTTCTTCGTAAAATTAACGCAGGCTAAAAAATTATTCACAATCGTATAGACAAAGAATACGACGGCGACGTGACGATGTTTGTTTTTCTCAAATATCTCGAAAACTAAGCAGTAAAGTCGAGTTTTGAATTATATAAAACAAAAATTTGAACAATACTTATAGCAAGTTGATTTAGCTTGCAGGCGCCTTCAAACCTTCAAGCTCGACTTCGTCGTTTTGTTGATGTTATAAATAATTTTTTTCGGCCATCTAAAATAGAATTAAAATTATTTTGTATATCATACAACCTCTCAGAACGTCATAGAATACTTTTCATTTTATAACAAATTTTTAGACCTTTCTTTGATTATTTTGTAGGTGAAGAAAAATACAAATACAAAATAAACTTTTTGGAGTAGTCTTACTCCAGCGGGAGAGCGTCCATCGAACCGACGTGGCAGGAATCACTATAGTAACAAGTGACCAAAAGTGAAGCTTTCTGGTGGAGTAAGTGTAGCTTTTTGTCATTTTGTACTAGTACTAGTGTATTTTTTATTTAATTTAATAAAGAAGTAACAAAAGTGACTGGTTACTACACCTTTTCCACCAGTAATTCAGAAATCGTCAACCGTTATTCAGATTTGTCAATTGATATTCAGAAATCGTCAACCGTTATTCAGATTTGTCAATTAATATTCAGAAATCGTCAACGGTTATTCAGATTTGTCAATTGCAATTCACGATTTCTGAATATCAGTTGACAAATCTGAATTACAATTCACGATTTCTGAACAGCAGGTCAGGTTTTCTGAATTACTGCTGGAAAAGGTGTAGTGATTCCTGTCACGTTAGTTCGGTGGGCGCCCTCCCTTAGTTGTTTGCTGCTTTTAGATCTTGGTTCGATTTAACAGGAGTTCTATTATAGTATGGCTCTTATCATGGACAAAATTTTAAATAAAACATTGCTCTTGTGTTTTAGTTTCTACAATAAACGCAGAATTGTTTTATTGGCATGCAAAGATATCTAACATTGCGCATAGGCAAAGAGGATTTATAATGTAGAGGGCCAGCTACATGCTGAACTACATATTTTGCACACTTTTCAGTTCGATAGATGGGTTTTCCACACCACCTGGTGGACAGGGTATCTCTAAGTTGTTGTTATGCGATTATTTCTATTGTTAAATAACAAATAGCTATTCTTAACTTTTGGCATAACCCTGTCCACCGGGATGCGTAAAAAAGGCATCTATCGAATTAAAAGAATACAAAATATTGTTGACAGGAAGTCCTATAAGAGCTGTCCCTCTATATATAAATCCTCTTTGGCATAGGTTGGATAGAGCTTGTTTGTGCAAGTCAATAAAAAATTATACGTTGGTCGTCGGAAGAAAAGAAAAGGTCCTTTTTATATAAAATTTTGTCCCCAATAAGATTCCTATAGTAAGGTTCCAGTAAATACAATTTTAAGACTTAAAAACAACAAAACTTTTTGCTCCTAAAAGTATAATCTTATTGTTCACGTAGCTACAAAATAAACAAAGGTCTAAAATTCGTTTGTACAATGAAAATATTCCTTCAAGTTCTTAGATAATGCGTGAATTTTTGTAGATTATTAATTTCCTTCCAAAAAAAAAATAGCGGCGCAACATAAAAAGCGACAAAATTGAGGATCTTCGGGATCCTACTTGAAGAGATTGACGATGCGTGCTAGCTAAAAGACTGACTTCACAATAAATGTTATTGAAATCATTATAGTAAATAATTTTATGCTCTAGATAAACGTGAAGTGTAGTTTATGACCCTATCTTGCTTAGTTTTCAAGATATTTAAGAAAATCCAAAATTTCTAAGATTGTTAAAAACTTTTTAAAGTAATTTAGAAGTAAAATGAATTCATGGTATTTGGAAGCCGGCAAGACTAACTGGAGGATTAACTTTTTAAAGTAGTGCAATTTTATAACTGGTCTATTCTGAAAACTTTGAATCCAAAACGGAACGTACTTACTTAGTCAAATTATAACGGTAAATAAAAATAAGCACACCAATAAGTCTGTATAATATTATAAAACAATCCAAACTGGGGGCAGATTTGTGGGGCTGATGCCTTGCATCCACTGTATCCCTCATCTGGGTCCCGCTGACCCTGGGTCCAAACGCCAGAATTACTTCTGACTTTTGATAGCCGAACAGCTCTTCAAGAAATTAGCCTCCCATATAAAGTTTTTTCATTTCTTTCGATTTTTCGCTCATCAGTAGTGTATTTGGCAGAAAAAGATATTTTATATGCGATATGACGATATGAGTAACAACTTGAAGAATAAAAAATGGCTAAGGGCCAGTTTATCAATCTCCATTTAAATTTACCTCTCTGATAAATTAATATACCATGTGACGTCTTTTAGTTCAATGAGAAGAAGCCAATGTCAGATAAGTCTAACTGGAATTTTAACAGCAGATTGATAAATTGGCCTTCAGAAGATAGGGTTAAAATTATTCACGTTTGTCGGTTTTCTCGAATCAACGTTCATTTTTTCTCTTTGTATTTATACTTTAAAAAATAAGGACCTTGGAAGTGTGCAATTTCACCTAATATGTTCATATTTAGTCAATCTAGTAAATGTATCTCAACGTTTTTGAAAACTGCTTTACAAACATTTGCTACTGTGAGAATTATCAGAAACTATCAATGTAATTTTCTTGTTTTTATGCGAAGGGAGAACTTAATTACTGACCGTCTTGTCTCTTTGTTTTTTCTAATTTATTTAATCTACAATTATCATTCAGAGACGATTATCATCAATTATCAGAGACGGTCGCCAGCTTAGCGGTTAAGTGCGTTGCTGCTAATGCTAAATACCTGGTTCAACTCCGGGCTCAGTAAAACTTTATTCTGACCGTCTCCCCTCGGAAGGCAATGGCAAACCACCGAGGTGTAATCTGCCTGGTACAGCCTCTCTGGAGATGAAGTGTATACACTTCCCGCGGTTCGGAGCCCGCGTTAAGCAGTAGGTCCGCTATGTGTGTGATAATACTTCTAACGCACAACACATGCATAATAGGAGAGAGGTCGCCTACGTCTGAAATCAGGCACGGCACTTAAAGAAGAAGAAGAAGACAATTATGATTTAGTTCTTTGATTAAGCTTACCTGATGCTTGTATTATGATACCGAAACATCGGTTTATAAGCTACCGTTTTTATCAATTTTTCAATTCAATTTTTTTAATTCGCAAGTTTTTATTCTTGCTGGATTCTATTAATTGTTTGGTTTTGACTTTAATGACTTGATAGAACCTGTTGCAGCCCCGCAGTGGCGATATTTGAGGGAAGAGAAGGAGGCGGCACTCGTAGTTTATGAAGGCAGAAATGAACTCTGATATATTTTTTCGGGGAGGGGTCAGGCGAAAAGGTTTTGGAGTCTCCCAGACATTTTTTTGAAAATTAACGATGAAAACGAGTTTTTTTGAAGAGATTGGTTTTGGTATTTCGGGGGGGGGCATGTCCCCTCTACAAAGAGTAAAAATTTAATTTATTTTAATATTAATCCATTTGTAAATCGTTAAGCGTTCAATACAACTAAGATGAAGGCTGCATGTGTTTTAACTATTTTTCTGAAATTTATGAGGGAAATTTTTAATTTCCTTATTCAGTGGTGTCACTGGTAAGTCTTATACCATGGGGCATAATACAATAAATTAATCTAAGCACTTTATTTTGAAGCTTTTCGGGATTTCAATGATTCATACCCTAGCTGTTCTTCAAAACTGGATGCCTTAGATCCAAATTGCTAGTAAAGTAATTCTCTATACCAGAACTTTATTCACCATTCATCTTCTTCACAGTATCACTCCATGTTGGAGGTTGGTTAATCAACTTGGCTGAGGTCAAGCTTTATACCATTATTTTGTGTAAAAATTCACAATACAGTTTCCTAAACTTCATACCTTTCGTTTGCTGAGTTTCGAGCCTGTGAACGATTTTTAAAGCAGCTGCAGGATCATTAATATGTAATTCGAGAATCATAATTTATATTTCATATTGTGACAGATTGCGACCACCTTTATACAAGCTCTGTTGAAGAAACTTTACTAACACGGTTATTTTTTACATTTTAATTTCCACATTAAAGCGAAGAAGAGACCATCAAAAGTGTTCAAAAATCAGTTCAAAATGATCTTTTTTTTTATTATTCGTATTATTCGACATTTGGGATCATCTTTCCTTTGTCGAGATCTATTAGTTAACCTGGATTACAAACCACGGGAAGGTTAATACACTTCATTTAGAAAGTTAAGGGCGGAGTCAAGTTCTTAGTTCGCCCTGGATTGAACCGAAAACTTCAGCATTAGCAGTCAACGCACTTGCCCCTAAACTATGACCGTCGTCAACGTCGGTTTTGTTGTCAACGAATGCCAATAAATGAATGAACTATTTAATATTTACCGTGAAAATCGTTACCAAATATTGAATTTAGCCATACGTTCTAAATTTTCGGTTTCGATCGCTCGTAATTTAAAAACCGTTCGATTAACAAAAAATATATTGAGAATAAAAAATAAATGTTTTGTTATAACTGTAACGGTTTAAGAATGCATTTAAACATAAAATCGGTGGTTATATTTCAACAGAAAAATTCTAAATTCTTCCTTAATTTATTTCTTTTTAAAACTATTTTGAGATATTACCGACCCAGACAATTTTTCTTACCTCAACATTTATTATTGCTTGTTTTACATTTAAATTAATGATTTCAATAAACAGCACGTTCATATAATAAACTACGTCAATAAATTTCCTAAGCATGCAATTTCTTAAAACTCTTACTTTTGTTAATCTTTTTTATATCGATTCTTACTATATCTACATATTTCTCTTCACCATACATTTTCACTTTTTCCATTTATTGACCTATCCAAAAAACTAGACCACTTAAAATGGAAGTAGTAGTTCGTTAACCTGATCGATAGATTAAACGAAAAATTTATTTAGATTAATGCAATAATTTTAAAAGGGACCTCGTAAGTAGGTTAATGAGAAACATGATTTTAGTTATAAATTTATTGATCAGGTCTATCCACTAAAAGACGTGCGTATTACCGTATTTATAAAAAAAAACTTAATAGGTTCTTTTCACAAAATTTCAGTGCAAGGAGCACAGGATGGTCTAAATGTCCTCCCACCATAAATAGGTTGACCAACCAAGTCTAATTTTAACCGGTCAACCTAATCGGCTCTCTAATCTCTTGCGTTTCTAAGTCTCCATAAATTTTATTGTACCTACTTAAATTATTTTTAACCATTGAATTAAACAGCCACTTATTTGATATTCAAAGTAATTGGGGTCCAACTATACATAGAATGCAATGAAAATAGATCAATTTTGACCGCTGATGATTGTATCGCTTCCGAACTAAAATATGGGTCATATGAGTAAATTGCAGGTCAACAACCTTAATCTATTTCCAATACACACAGACATTATAAAATATTAATAATAATTGTCGCATGTAGATATTCAATATTTTCCATTAAAAAACTTCAATGGTTAATTATCGAAACACTTCAATATTTAAAAGAAAGTTCAATAGTTATATCCGAAATATAATTTTAAGGTCCAGATGGGGGCTTTCCCAAACAAAATCGAAGCGATTGATTTTTAAGTTCAAGGTACTTGGTATTTGATAATCTTATTCAGGCTTCTATTCCATCTTATGAATTGGCAGTATAAATTTAAAACTCATGACCTTTCACGCCATAACGGCAAAAAATAACAATAAGGGTTCCAACAAGTCGATAAAAAATTATACCGCCATCAGAAATTGCAAATGTAAATTTAATGCTTTTTTTATCAAGTCTGTTTTTGCACCGTTAAAAGTTGGGTGATCCTCCAGGAGAAAGTTTTCACCGGTTTGTTGCTTCCTCTTCAGTAAAAGGGTAGTAACGTAAAAACTAGGTCATTGTACGCATATATATTTTTGTTATAAAAAAATCGATTTTGAATTTTTAATTTAACTGCATCGACCTCAACCACCTACGTATTAAGCTATAGATAATCCAAAGCGCCACGTGAAATAAGGTCGATAATGTATTACATTGTGTTGTGTGTGTGGAAAATCCACTCTTTTGTTAAGAAATGGTGGGGGGCGGTCAGTCCAATCAATGCGGTATATTTCATGAAAAACAGTTTCGTGTAAGTTCTCAAAAGTCACGTTCTCAAGACGCGCACGACAAAATTTTAAAATGCGTAGTTAATTTTACTAAATTTTTGTACCAAATGAAGATGCTTTTTGAAAATAACTTCATGGTTAAAAAAACTGATAACTTGTGGGGCCTTAAAGAAGAAACGAAAAAGAGTTCCTGGAGAGTTTTTCCTTCGTGTTGTACTTTTTTATTTCGGCCAAGAAAAGTTGTAGATGTTTCGTCGCAAGTTAGTACTCCAGTTGTTGCTGTAACTCTATTATCAAATAATGATGACATCAAGTAAGTATATTGTTGAACATTACGGAAACTTTCCATGAGCATTTCCTCCAATTAGAATTCCAAAATATTATTCGTGATGCTAATCAGTCATTATTATGTTTTTAAATTTAGATTTACTTTTTTTTTACTAGAACCCACTGCCTTAAGAGTTTATCATACAATTAATATATTTTCGGGCACGCAACAAATTTGCGTCTAGACGTATGATTCGCTAAAAAAGTTTATATTTTGCAAACTTAATTGCATGAAAATTCAATACCGAACTGTAATTATATACGTAAAATATAATGGAAACTCAATTAAATCATTAAAACTTTATTTGTCCTTTAAAGTTTTTTCGCTTCTTGGATTAAATGTTCACAAGTTTTTTTTAGAGTGGAAACTCCGTTTTCCTTTTAGGTTAATTTTCTTCAATTTTTCTAACTTCTACTATAATTTGTTTTAAAATTTAATGAGAGTTTGATTAGACAACAACAGGATACTATATTTGATATTTCCTTTATTTGGTAAATTCCGAAAGTTTACTTAGAAGTTCATAAATAAATAAATGTTAACTAAAACTTAAATAACAGTTAAAATATAACTATGAGTGGAGAAATACAGAAATTTTTGTGGCAGGGGTAAATGTTAAAAAATTAGTACAAATCAACAAATGAAACTATTTATATTTTTTACACTTATCTATTTATAAAGTAATGTATGTACCTATTAGGTGCGTAATAGAGGTAGTAAGTTTATATTTAACTAATGTAATTACTATGAAGAGTAACTAAATTCGTTCATTTTGAGAGCGAGTTTCTGAAACCTTGTAAAAATAAGTATCGATTATAAATAGTACTAATATATTATTGAACTTAACACGGCTCAAATATTTAAAAAAATTAAAAATGTTTATAACATCGCTTCTGTATATTTCTATCTGTTCGTTATTGACTTCTGATTGATATAGTTTTATATTTCCAATCCCAAAAAGTTGCAGTGCGGCCTTTAGGACGCACAGCCATGGATATCACGTTTTAGAATATGAATGCTTGTCAAATATTGCAGTAAATTTTTAAGGGTGGTTTTTAATGTAAAATATTTCTAATATTCAATTTGTTAGCTGATTGTGTCAAGTTGCACTTTCATTTGTTGGCTCTGCTCAAATTTGTAAATTTTAATATTCTTATTTTTGTGGTTTTTACTTTTCTTATCTTTTATTCCTTTATGATTTGCCCTTTTACCGCTGAAATTTTCACTTTCGATTCTAAATCTTCCACCATTTTCTTAAATCATTTCCAATCCAGACACTACTCATAAAACTTATTTTCCCTTCTCCAATTTAATTAAAAAAGCTTCTACTTAAATAACTTTATTTTAAGTTAAATATTTTTATAAATAAAACGGACATGTTGCCTCCATCAAGACTCAAGAACGAATCTATTATATTTATTATACTAGCTACGGGCTGCTTGAATAATTTAGAAACTCCTTTGGACGCGGGGTGAAAGAGTTGATTGCAACTCGATTGGTTGCCTTCTTTCCTTTTAGATTGGAAACAAAAAAATTAACCAATAGGAAGTGCGTTAGGAAATAGCATTGCAATTCAAAATGTCATTTAGAAATATAATTTACTAATTATAATATACATTCGCCCGGTTCAAACTAGATCTCCGACAAAGGCTTTCCGATGATCTCCAAAACTTGAAATCATGATATGTGCCTTTTCATGTCATCAGTGAATTCTAAAGTAATTTGAGAATTCCCACATCGAAGTACATGCAAAATACCATGCAGTCGTGATGACTTTTTCCAAAGTGCTTTAAGATTTAATACTTTTCACTTCCTTCAATGTTTTGTTCCATTAATTGTCATTTTCCAGTAGATACAGTACTAAGAGCATCGCCAGATTGAATGCCGACATGTTCTTCAACAATTTTGCCTTGTTTGCATCGACTGTAGACTTTATTTGACTGGTCCCATGAGTAACACTTCTGAACTTCGTAATAGAGCAGTGTTGTTTCAAATTCATTTAAAAAAATACTGGAGATATACCGACCTGCTTGGTACTCCGAGATTTCATCGATCTGGTGATTGTCACGCGTCGGAGTAAAATCTTCTTGATGGGATTAATCATGAACATGCGAGGACGATTTAGCTCCAAATACTTATTTTAACGTTTCTCAAGCATTTTAAACCTGCCATCTAGTATAATTTATCAAAGGCCTCAAAATAGATGTCTTTGCTTTGCATGGTTCACATTCCTCAGGTGAAATTCACTGTTTTGATTATTTTTTGTTTCTGGCGTGTAATGATGAATCAAAAGAGATGATGACAAAAAATTATGAGCAAAGAAACCGCAAACAGAGAATGTGACCGAGTATTGGGAAAAGATAACTAGGTTGCCGAAATAGGAATACGTGTTCAGATGACATGGACAGCCTTCGGGAAACTTAAAATAATTTTTAAAAGCAAAGGTTTACCCATATGCTTAAAAAGAAAGGTTCCAGTCATAACGTATAGCCACGGGAGCCTGGAACTAACTACCAAAAATTGCAAACAACTCAATGAGCCATGGAACGTGTGCTCAATATAAGTCTAGGAGACAAAATTAGGAAGGAGGAAATACGCAGAAGAACTGCTATAACAAAAATGGAATTGAGCAGAGCACGTAGCCAGATACAGTGGCGGATCACTGCACAGGCGCATGAGGCGCGCAACTGGGGCCTCACAATCGTTGGGGGCCTCACAAAATCATGATCAGCCGCTGACCTGCCAACATCCCAGCAGATGCCTGCACAGATTGTCATTCTAGAGACCCCGATTGACAAGGCGTTATTGGTCGAATCCAGAAAAGATGGGTAGACGAAATAAGAAAAGTAGTAGGTAAACAATGAGAGAGAGGAGTGAAAAAACGAAAAGAGGAATACGTTCAGAAGTGGATAAAGAACGGCTGATATTGAAGAAGAATGGTGGATGGAATATTCTTAAACAGTTTAAGAAACTTGAAGCTTCAGGTGAGCGAATGGATCTTCTTAAGGTACTATCTATAGAAGTATTTTGAGCTCATCGAATACCTGCCTGCTGACTGCAGAAAAAATTATATAGGCTAAAAACTTTCCTGATCAGAGTGGATGGTGAAAAAATTGTGTATTCGCGTGGTTCGGAATCCATGTTAATTGTAGGTCCTCTGTGCTCGTCATTCATTTTTAACGCGCAAAGAGCACAGATAGGGAATTAAACAATGTCGCGAGATGTTTAAAATCGAATATATTGTAAAATATTAAGATTGAAATAAGCTTTGAAATTGTCACACGGTTGAGTTTTTGATCAAATTGTCAGCAAACGCTACAGTCATTTTATAGATAGATTTTTCAGGAACAAATATTTATGCGAGATGTTCGAAATATACGAAATCATCCAATATCAAAAATCGCGCAGATTTTCACTCTGTACATTCCACTCATGTATTTTTCAGTCATTTCTTGAGTTGCCGCTTCATTTGGACGTTTCGAACGTCCCGCATCATTTGTAGTTGTACGACCTTAACGGAATTTAGTACACCACTATGAATTGTCCCATTCGATAGAGAAGAGTTTTCTTAATAGTTCTCAAGTTTTTTGTTTGTTTTGGCAATGGTTTTTCCGCCCTCATGTACCTTCGTGCATAAGAATTTAATAAATCTCACTGAGTTGCAGCACTCAACGTTGATATGAGAAGCAACGAAGTGCATGGACTTGTAGACATTTTTTGAAAACTAGAATTGCATGCATTTACATATGGATCACGCTTACAAACTCTTGCTATTATTTTACAGGGGACGGAAATGAACTTTTTTTGGGTTAGTAATAAATAAATCACCATCGGGAATTTTTGAGCGAATAAACTACATTCATTTTTATACATTTACATCTTGGATTAGTAATAAATTTGAGATACTAAAAATATAAATCAACCAATCCGGGATTTTAGACCGCACAAGCAAATTTTCATTTTTATAGACATCTATATTCTATGAGATTTAGAAGATTAGACTCGACCACCCCCAGTTCAGAACGAAACATTACAATATACATAATTCAAACATTTCTTCTTTGCATATGCCTATTTATTGCTATGTTATCATCCAAATTTTCAACAACCCCAGTAATTAAATTTATTAATTAAATAATTAAATTATATTGTAATTAAATAATTTTCTCCGCCAGCTTTACTTTTCTTTTGAGACTCTTATTTATAGATTTGTACCCCTCCTTCGACCTTCAAACAATAATTAAAATTTTCACCTGCCTGAAATTTTCATTCAAATTTACTTTTCCATTCTTCGTTATAAAATTTCATCGATCATCTACAAACTTCTTCAATAAAAGCAAAAAGTTTTTACTTTTAAACTTTATTTTAACTAAACCTGGCATATCAAAAATTTTACCATCTCATTCTTTCGAGATCTGAGTACGAATCTCGCATCGCCGGTTATTCAGCGAGCACGCGAAGAAATACATGTACATAATAAAATTCAAAAATTCCCACACAGAATTTCAATTCGAAAAAATAAGAAATACCTTTTAAAATCAGTAATTCTTTCTTCTACATTTATTTAAAATTTTGTTACGACGATAATCATGAATCTGATCATAATCTGTTCATAACGCACCTGCGATTGGTTGATTTTTAATTGATGAAGCTTCTCCATTCCATTCGGAGTATAGTGTTCACGTTTAATTTTCTAAGGTGGATCAATCCCTCCTTTTTCTTTTACCTACAACTGAACTTATCCATAATAGTTCACCGAAATGAAGGGAACATTAAAAAATTTCGTGAATTTCCACGCTGTAACTCAACTAGCGATCACACTAAGTCACCGCTGTGGTTTTCCTTTTTCGTTATCGTTAACAAAAATAATTCTTAGTTATTGTTTTGTTATTGTTTATGTTGGATTACCCTCTTCGCACGCAAAATGGGGTCAGTAGGGTCGTGCATGTTAGTTAAGGCGTGATCGCTATTAAAACTAGTAGGTTGGATAGAATTCACTTGTGGAGAATTGGCTGGTGTCCAAAAGCGTAGTTAAGTCCATTTTCATCAGTGAAACCTAGTGGATACGAAAGCGCATAATGTGCTCCTATCTTCAACTTGCCACCTTTTTAGTTCATATTTTATTCCATTCCATCTGTTCTTTCTTAAAGATAAAATCCAAATTCTGCCCTAACGCACTTCTGATTAGTTAATTTCGTTAGGTACCAATTTAGAAAAGTTTCATTCAATAGAAAAGAAATCCATTGCATTCGCACATCAGTAATTCTGAAGTACCAATTCTTTGTATATATCCGTTCGTAACTCAATTCTCATTGATTTACTTGTTAAATTTTTGTTAAATTAAAAACTTGTTAAATGCTAAATTTTACCTTCGTCCTTTATCGAAAAGTACGCTATATTAAATTTTACCAAAAAATATTAAATTTATTCATTACAATTTGATACTGTAATATATAGCATGCTCCAAAGTTAATGTTGTTGTATTGCGTAACCAAATTAATTTTATTTCCAATTCCAAATAATCAAACAATATTGGCAAGAATGTACGTAATCATTATTAAGTAAACCACAAGTGTATGACAATGCAAACTATATATTTATATACAAGGAGCGCATCGCAGCAACTATCGACCTAACATAACATCGACGGAAAATATGTAATATGACTAACCATCGCTCGAAAACATCGTTTTCCGTACACCTAGGATCATGTTACATTGTTATCTTACATTATACCAGAAATGCCGACTATCAAAGAGATAAATTATAAAGAAAATAATGTTTTCGCGCTGACCTGGAGAAAAAGTCTTTTAGTTTAACAAGACTAAACTTGGTAGTTAGTGTAAAATAATATAGAGGAGTAGAAATCAAATTTTCTGGATTTCCAAATACCCGAATTTTATGAAAAGTGCTACATGTTTATCTAAAATCGCTTATGCTGAAAAAACCAAGTGAGAGATATCGAAAAAATCGACGAAATCCTGATTTTTGTTAATGCTTTAATTTTACCTAAGATTGATGGAAACAGCGTAAACATGAAATTAAAAATCTGAAAAAATTTATGGCTTATTAGAACGCTATAATAAAATTTCTAGATATTCTAAATATGATTTTCAGCTCCGATGGAATTTATTTAATAGCATGGTAAAACGTAATTAAAAATTGTCGGGTATTAAGAGATCCATAAATTTCGGCGAAATGTAATTTCTACTTCTCATTATTTTACATTTAATTACAAAATCAACTTGGCCCATTCGCGATCTCTTTCAAGGTTTTTTACTAAAAATCGCATCTAAGCATTGGCCTATTATTATTAATTTGTGTACCTACTATCATGGAAAATAATTATAAAAGATTATATTAACTTCTGAAGAAAATTAATAAACCTCAATTTTAGTTTATCACTTCATGTCTCTTTTCCTAGACAGCACATGGGCCAAATATGGCCTTAATTTAAATATAAGAATCTTACCTGGTTCTTCTCGGCATATTCGTGCAATTTCTTCAAGACGGAAAAGCTTCCATCATTATGAGCAGTGACGCAGCGCAGCGCAAATCCTAGTGGTCAAATATCACGAAAGTCAAGCAAGGTTACTCACCTTTCCTAATCAGAAAAATTACCTGCGATTTCATCTTGCTGATTCTATTCCCTTCATTAATATCAAAATAGTCGGTGTGTTTATCTTGAATTTTCTTCAGCGTACTGAGCATACGATTATTGTGGTAATATGGAAACATTCTATTATGATCAATATATAGTAACCCCGTTACTACGCAGTTGTTTAATTATCACGTTGTAATACTTCAATTATTATTTCTTACCAAATATTAAATCATTAATTCAAGTTAATATAGTTTTATTTAATTCAGCGATCTACAAAATATCACAGGTTATGACGCCCAGTCTACGCAATTAAAGAAAAAAGTGTTTATTGTAAGACATATCAATTTTTAATAATATCATAATGTCAAATAATAAAGAAGGGTCGCTAGAAAAATTAAAAGGCTCCGAAAACTACAATACATGGAAATATTCTATGCAAGCGCTGCTTGAACTACATGATTTAGAAAAATGCATTTCGGAAACTGATACCGAGAAAGATGCGAATAAGTTAAAAAAGGCAAAGGCGAAATTAATTTTAGCAATTGATCCAGTTTTGTATGTGCACATACAATCATGTGCAGCAGCAATTGATATTTGGATGGTGTTAAAAACAATGTTCGAAGATAAAGGCTTAACTCGTCGCATTGGTTTGTTAAGGATGTTAATATCAACGAATTTGGAATCGTGCTCATCGATAGACGAATATATTAACAAAATTATTGGAACGGCCAATAAATTAACAGAAATAGGTTTCCCCATTTCCGAAGAGTACATTGGGTCATTTTTATTAGCTGGACTTACAGACGACTACAAACCATTTATAATGGGCATAGAAAGTTCGGGAATAAAAATAACAGGCGATGGAATAAAATCTCGATTATATGAAATTGGTCCATCGGTAAATGTAAAAGAACAGGCATTTTTCGGTAAGAAATTTAAAGGAAAGAAGAAATCACAAACGAAAGTGACGTGTTATAATTGTAAAATGCAGGGACATTTCGCCAATAAATGTCCAGATAAACTGAATAAAAAAACTAATAACGCGTTTAGTGTAGTGCTCGCTTCAAAGGGATTGAATAAAAACGATTGGGTTTTAGATTCGGGTGCATCACAGCACATGACTTTGAACGAACACTTATTAATAAATACTAGGTCTACGACAACGAAAAGTATTTGTGCTGCAAACAACGAAGAGTTATTAGTAAAATGCATTGGTGACACTAAGATAACTTGTAACGATGAAGTTATTACAGTGAAAAACGTACTATTTGTTCCAGGTCTCGCCGCGAATTTGTTATCTGTGTCGAAGATAACTGAAACCGGTAATCAATTGAAATTTGATAAAACCGGGTGTTCAATAATAAATTGCAATAACGAAAAATTTGCAAGGGCAATTTTGATTGATGGTGTTTATGTATTGAAAACGAAAAACGCGTACGGAATGATTGCGAAACAATCGGACAATTTAGTAGTATGGCACAGAAAATTAGGCCATTTGAATTTTAATGAAATTCAAAAAATGAAAAACGATAAAGTTGGTGGAATCTCGTACAATTCAACTGGAACTAAGATGAATTGTGAAATATGCGCGAAAGCTAAACTAACAAAATTACCTTTCAAACGATCAGAAAAACGAGCAAGTAATTTTTTAGATTTAGTGCATAGTGATTTAAATGGACCAATGGAAAATGAATCAATTGGTGGAAAAAAGTACTTCATGACATTCATAGACGATTTTTCAAGAAAAGTTTTTGTATACTTTTTAAAAAATAAAAGTGAAGCTTTTGAAATATTTTGTGAATTCAAGTCGATGGTCGAAAATCAAACCGAACGAAAGGTAAAAATATTGCGATCAGACAATGGGGGTGAGTACATTAACCAAAATTTTCAAAATATGTTTAAGAAATGTGGTATAATAAGTCAAACTACTGTACCACATACACCAGAGCAAAATGGCAGAGCTGAACGCATGAATAGAACCATCGTAGAGAGAGCCAAATGCCTTTTGTTTGATTCTGGATTTGAAAAACGTTTTTGGGCAGAAGCTGTCAACACAGCGGTTTATTTAATAAACAGATCGCCAGCAAAAGCGACTGGAAAAATGCCAGAAGAAATTTGGACAAATTCCGAGGTAAATTTGGAAAATTTACGAATATTTGGGACCAAGGTCATGAACCATATCCCGAAAGTTCAGCGAAGAAAATGGGATCCAAAATCTCAAGAACTACATTTCGTCGGATATTGTGAAGGGACGAAAGCGTATCGTCTTATTGATAAAAAATCAGGTAAAATAACGAAGGCTCGGGACGTTGCATTTTTTGAAAGTACAAAAATAGATTGTAGTCCTGAAGTAGCTGAATATTCTGATTTTGATGACATGGAGAATAACGATCCATCCATAATCATCACAACGAAAGAGGTAAACCATTTAGTGGGAGATGCTAACTCCAAAATTACACAAGAAGAGAATCTAGAAAATTTGGAAATAACAAATGATTCACGACCCACAAGAGAGAGAAAAGCACCTGTTCGTTATGATGATTTTGTTATGTTAGCAATAACCGAACCAATCCGATTTAAAAACAAAATGGGTATTTAAACTAAAATACGATAATGAAGGTATAGTTGGGACCAAATAAATTGAGACTTGCGTCATTACTTAAAACAGTACGAATTAATATTAAAATCGCTAATCAAATGAGTGCATTTTAAGATGCATCTGCCCTTTTCATTTTAATATAGCTTTCTTTCTCTTTCCTGTAATAATTTAAATTATCTTTCTGTCAATGTCATATAACTAAAGTTGGGTTATGTAATAAATATGTTTCCCATAAACACCTTTTCATAGAATGGGGAACATGCATGAATAAAAAAATTTAGTTAAAACAGTATTTTCCGATTAATCCTATATATTAAATATCAAATCAGCAAAAATAACTTCTATTTATTGTATTTTGTTATAAATAATCCATTTTAAAATTCAATGATAATTTAAAATAACTCATGTGACCTTAAACGCAACGAAGTCGCCGACACAATAACAATAACCTCACTTTCATGTTTATTCTACTCGTGTAAAGTACTTTTTTAACTTTCTTGTTTTTAATTGATTTAATTATGATAAATAACAGCTTTAAGACTAACAAACTTCAACTTTCAAAGCACAAAACCACAGAAAAATAACATAAATGAATGTAAAATTTAACTTGTGACGTCATCAGTCACTTGGCAAATTGCGCGGTCGTTTCGTTCAATTCAAATTGACGGATTTTTAAATATTTTTTAAATTATTATCAAAACGAAAATAAATAAATTAAATAGCATTAATTAGTATATTTAGTTATTTTTGATCCAACTACGCTATAAAAAAAATGTATGCATCTTCCCTATTGCAATTTACTGATTATAAATAAAACTTGAATTTTAGGGTTTTCTTTGAAAATGCTTAAATTTTTAATAAAAGCAAGATTCCGGAATTACCAAATTTGAAATAATTGTATTATTTTTAAAGAAATATTTTTGAAAAACTGTTTAAATTTTTTCCATGAATTCGTCGTCAAAATAAACGGGTTAATAAATACCTAAAACGTACAGAGGAACTGCTCATTTTTATTCATCGGAGTCGTTGTCACTACCAGTATCGGAGTCATTGGTTAATTGTATGACGAGTTCTTCTACGGTGACATCTAAAAGTTTTTCCCGTTCATACCAATTTGTTATCACATTTTCGGTGTGACGAATGCAATTTTTCCAAATTTCAGATGTACAATTATCCAATGCTTCATTCCACATCGAAATTACTTTTTCATCCCCATAACCATCTCTTCCGATATGCTTATTGTAATAAGTTTTACAATTCGCCCATATAAGTTCAATCGCATTAAACTCGCAGTGGTAGGGGGGTAAGCGTAAAACTTCATGGCCATGGTTTCGTAACAGCTCATCCACTTCATACCGTTTATCTTTTCTGTTCAATTTTGCCAATTCTAACAAATCTACTTTAAACAATCGTTCACTAAAACAAATGTTGTTTGCAGACAACCAAGCTGCAATATCTGCTTTCTTCCACGCCGACGTAGGCTGTTTTTCAACTAACGTAGAGTGGTAAGATGCATTGTCCAATATTATTAAACTTGGTTCTTCCAAGTTGCATATAAGTTTCTCAGTAACCCATTTTTTAAATAAGTCACCATTCATTTCTCCATGGTAATCTTCTTTTTGAGATTTTGATGCAAAGACTAATGATGCATTATCTATAAATCCAGACTCCGAACCTGCATGAAGAACAATGAAGCGTTTCCCATCATAACCTTCTGGTTTTCTAACACTTTTTACTGAATTATCTTGCCAAGACTTTCCAGGGTTACCTTTCGAAAAAATCCATGTCTCATCCAAAAACACAACTTGACGTTTAAATTCGGAATTTATATTGTTTATATAGCTTTTCATGAAATGTACTCGATTAAAAGCAATATTGTGTTTTTCCACTAATGCTCTACGATTACTTTCTTTACAAAATTTAAAACCAATTTCGTGGAGAGTTCGTTTTAAGCTAGTGTTGCTTAAAATAATATGCAGTTTTTGAAGTTTCTTGTTTAATGTAGCAACAGTTAAATGTTCTTCTGAAAAAAATACCAAAATTTTTTGAAAACCTATATTTCTTGTTCATTACTTAAAAAAATAATCCAGAAATATCTAATATTTTAAAACTTACTTTTTCTGTACATTTCGTAGATGGATTCCCTTATATTCATTTTTGACGATTCTGGCAAATCTTTTGATTTCTTACTCTATTTCTTAATTTATCAAAACTTACTTTCTGAAAGGTCGTCACGTAATCCGAAATTTTACAACCAGAAAAGTTCATGAAAATGACATAAACAAATTATATCCGTAGTTACCTACTCATTGTTGATTTCAATTTCAATACGCGAGTCAATTCAATTTTTATTGCTTTTATTTTTAAGTTCAGACATACTAATTTTATATAGTATTTATTATTAATGTAAAATGTTGATAACGTACGTCTTTTCTTAAGTCTTTGTCAGAAAGACTTTCAAATATGTTTTTTCTCTTTTTAATAAAGCTAAACGACGTCCTAAATTATATTCAGGATGTCTTTTCTTAATCAGAAATTTGTGACGCAGGTCTCAATTTATTTGGTCCCAACTTTAACATAGCTAGATACAAAGCCCGCTTGGTTGCAAAAGGATATGCACAAGTACCAGGTTTAGATTATGGTGACACATATTCACCAGTAATAAGATATGGATCAATTCGTTACTTAATGGCTATAGCTGCAAAATTTGGATTCAAGGTAGATCAAATGGATGCAATAACCGCATTTTTGCAAGGAGATTTAAACGAAGAAATTTATATAAATCAACCAGAAGAATTCAGTAACGAAACTTCACAGGTATGCCGGTTGAAAAAGGCCATGTACGGATTGAAACAAAGTGGAAGACAATGGAACATAAAACTAAATGAAGCGCTAATAGATCTCGATTTCAAAAGGTCAAAAGCAGATCCATGTGTGTATATGCAATTGAAAAACGAAAAAATTGTTATGATAATCGCTGTCTATGTAGACGACTTCTTAATATTTTGGTTAGATGAAGCAAAAAGGAACGAAATCAAAAATTCATTATCTACAAAATTCAAGATGAAAGATCTAGGAGAAGCAAAGTGTTGTGTTGGATTGAGAATTTCCCGAGACGATGAAGGAAATATTTATCTCGATCAAGAAAATTACATAAAGCAAATTCTTGAAAGGTTTAATATGAAAGATTGTAACACCTTATCAACACCATCTGATAAAAATCAGAAGTTATCTAAACAAATGTCCCAAGATTCTGAGAGAGAAGACGAAGAATTGAGCAAAATACCATATCAACAGGCAGTTGGAGCATTGTTATATTTGGTTCAAGGAACTCGTCCTGATTTATCATTCGCTGTGGGGGACGTAAGTAGATATAATAATTGTTTTAATCGCGCCCATTGGTCAGCTGTAAAACGTATTATGAGATATCTAAAAGGTACCGAAAATTTAAAATTAAAATTTAACAAAATTGGCTCATTAAATATCGAAGGATATTCAGACTCAGATTGGGCCTCCGATTTAGATAAAAGAAGATCTTGTACGGGCTATGTTTTCAAGTTACAAGGAGGAGCTATTTCATGGGGAAGTCGCCGACAACCAACAGTGGCTCTTTCATCCACAGAGGCTGAATACATGGCATTATCATCAGCCATTCAAGAGGCTATTTGGTTAAACAAATTTGGTCAAGAACTTGGATTAAAAATAATGTTCAAGGAACCAATAAAAATTTACTGCGATAATATAGGGGCAATCCACTTGGCAAAAAATGATGTTTTTCAATCGAGATCAAAGCACATTGATATACGCTATCATTTTATTCATGATGCTTTGGAAAAGAAAACTGTTAATGTGACTTACATACCAACTGAAGAAATGGTGGCAGACGCATTAACAAAAGCAGTTCCAAGCCCAAAGCAAAAATTTTGTGTCAACAACATGGGTCTAGTTGATATTAAAAACTTGAAATAAAGAAAATTTTCAATAAGTGGGAGTGTGGTAATATGGAAACATTCTATTATCATCAATATATAGTAACCCCGTTACTACGCAGTTGTTTAATTATCACGTTGTAATACTTCAATTATTATTTCTTACCAAATATTAAATCATTAATTCAAGTTAATATAGTTTTATTTAATTCAGCGATCTACAAAATATCACAATTATCGTTAACTTTTTTAATGGAGAAGCGGTCATAGCTTAGTGGTTAAGTGCGCCTACTGCTAATGCGAAATGCTCGGTTCAAATCCGGGCAGAGCATGTCTTGCATAATGCACCGAGATGCTATAAAAAAGTAATTTAATGATGCGAAGTTTTGACCCTACTTTTTTCTGTAAATAATCATTATCAGGTTTCTAAACTTGGCTAAAATAGCACACCTCCCAAAAACTCCTTGATGGACGCATGGCAATCTTGTTATCTAAGATTACTTCCTTCTTTAAGTTATCTTAGAATTATGGATGGCTAGCATATGGGCAACTCCATAGTGACGTTTAATCGTTACAATCAATGTGATGTTAAGCAGTAGGTTCACCACACTCAACCATATGAGGAAAAAATATGTGGGAAAGAAGGCAGTCAATGTTCTAGAGTGAATGGCATAAATCTAAAGACAAATATGACAAATCGATATTGTGATTTCTTGAATTCCAAGGTGTAGAAGTATGGGTATTAAAGGAAACGATATAGTGGATAGTCGGATCAAAA
Source organism: Podabrus alpinus (assembly GCA_932274525.1). Taxonomy (NCBI): domain Eukaryota; kingdom Metazoa; phylum Arthropoda; class Insecta; order Coleoptera; family Cantharidae; genus Podabrus; species Podabrus alpinus. The sequence continues at coordinate 35,294,859 of OW026457.1, read as the reverse complement.
TTTAAATTTACTCTACATACTGAAATCGGTAACAGCAGCACGAATTACTCCTAAGACGATCAGTACATATTTGCACAATTTCGAAATTGGAAACAATAATAAAACACGTAGGTAGCTTTACAATAATAATTGCTCTTTTAATAGGTATTTTAATAACAATAAAAAATATCAACTGCTAATAAATATTCATATTCTGGCCGTTATTCACCTTCACTTTACTATTGATTTAACAAGGAAATCGTGCGGTTAAATTATAGACTTCTTGACCCATTTTCCTGCTTGTCAATTTACTAAACATTACAAACGAAGGCAGATGATCTTGTCGAGTATTGGAAAACCATGTAATGGAAAGCCTGTGAATATTAAACAAGCGGTCAATAAAAAAATCTGAAGTAAAATAAAAGAGCATCATGGAGTAATGTTCCTGTGAAGTGATTCTGATTTGTACCTACTTAAAAGGAACCAGCATCTCTATATTGTGTACGTTTCTGGATCCTGAAGATCAACTAAAGCTGTAGTATAAAAGAGTATCCTCAGTGCTGCATTTTCGGGTAGTGTTAGACGTTACGTTTCTCAAATATTATATTGTTGGCAGATATGTGTATTGTTATGTCCGAATAACCCCTCAAAACCTCCCTGTCGCCTTCTGACCCATTGAGGATTTTAGTTTCTGCAACGTGGTTTTTCGCGTATACTCGCTTATTTTCATTTTTAGGGAAAATTGTCATTAGATCAAAATTGAGGAGCTCAATATTCTCTACAAAATATATTTACAGAATTCACTTCATATGATGAATATTACATAAGAAAATTTTATTCCAATGCGAATTATTAAAAAACTTTGTTCCAATTTCCCTTTTTTAAAATTTCAAGAATTGATTTTTATTTTTATCATATCTTATTAAAGGATTAATATGTCGTAAAAGCTGAATAGAATCATGGTATAGTGCGAGTTATGAGTAAGCTAAATATTCGTTAATTTATTGATTTGATATAATTATGTACGTTTAATTCAAAAAGTGATGATGAAAATATGTATGTTCTTTCATCCAGTGTGTAAAATCCAGTACAAAATAAAATAATTAATTTAATTTATGATATTAAAATTGAGTTTCCAACAAGAACAGTGTTAATTAAGAAAATGGAAAACCAATTTTAAATATATTGCGAAATAAGGAAGTTAAGTATTTGAAAAATAGTCCTGGGGTATATTAAACCCTAAAATCCTTCCACTCAGAAGGGCAGTTTTACACTTACTCTAATTTTGGCTGACTCCTTTTTTGTAAACTACAACCTGGCACAATGAAAACGTCAAGTGACTATACATAATATATTATTTATAGTAAACTGTACAGGTGTTAAAAACGCTTAGTTATAATAATAAAAAAAATTTACATCGACAGTAAAACTAACTCGATCACGATATTTTCCTTTACTACCTACCTAAATGGGATTCAAGTTAATTAAATAAAAATTAAATATTAAAAAACATTTAAATTGAAAAATATTATTTATACGATAGTTATTTGTATCCTTAATTCTATTCAATTCTGTGCAGTAACGTAGCACGTTTACGCAGTGCGTACTGAACTCTGCGCAAAATTGGATACATTAATTAAGGAAAATAATAACGACCGTGTCATACGCCCCAAAGTCCCGGATAACTGATATTGTAAAATAATACATTGAAGACAATAAAAAGTGGGCTCGTCCGGGATTTGAACCCGGGACCTCTCGCACCCAAAGCGAGAATCATACCCCTAGACCAACGAGCCTTCATGGTAAAAAAAAGTTAATATTACAACTTTCACTTGTTTTATACAATCTTATGCAAGGTACTGATGCATCATAACACGTAAACTTACAAGTTACATACAAGCAAAATTTACCTTTGATCCAATTTGTTTTTATCCCATTTGCATCATTCGATTCCCCCTTATAACATTCTGAATTTTTTCTTTAGATTTGATCCATCCTCATATTTGAGGTTTTCAATATATTGCCACGATATTTTTGAATTTGAATTTTATGTTTGAAGAATTTTCGAAATATTGTATTGGATAGGTGGAAAGAACTCACGCCAGCGCCATGAAACTGTGTGGCCCTGAGTCGCGAAAAGTTATAATTTTTGATTTGAGGAAATAAATTAAATTGTTTATAAGTTGAAAAAGTGCGTTTGATTGAAATTTGTGGATGAGAATTTAAAAAGAATAAAATTACTTGATTGAAATTTATTTGATTAAAAATTGATTATTGAAGATATTTTGAATTTTATAATTTAGTCGCGAATTACAGCATAGTTTTATTGGCACCCAACGTCCGGCGCCAATTAAATAAATGCTGTGATACTCAGCTAAAATTTAATTTTTTCATCCACGTCCAATTCAAATTAATTTTCCATCAAATAATCTTCTTTTCAATTTTACTTATTTCTTCAATTTTTTTTACTTAAAATGCAAAATTATTTTTAAAATTACAAAATTATTCTATCAATTTATTATCATTACTTTGCGCGACTCACGTCTACCTCGTTCCATAACCCTTGCGTGAGTTCTCCCCACCTATGCAATACAATATTTTGAAAATTCTTTCTAACATTATAGCATAAAAATTCAAAAATTATCATGGCAATATATTATCTGTTATTAAAATAACTCTATACCTAATTAACACTTCGATTATTTTCATAATTTTTAAAATAAACAATTGTGTATAGAATATTTAGGTCATGAACCATCCATTCACCGTGACAATGTTTAAAATACCACTGAATAATTTGAGCCCCTATATTTTGAACGAATACGTAGCCTTCTGACAGAGCCTGTAGCTTGAAATTTCGGACCCCCTACGACTATTTTTTGGACCCCCATTATATGTATGTATGTGCATGTTAATATTTACGTCGTAATGGAAAAGCGCCGCAGCTGAATGGTTTCAAGTTTTCAAGGTTTAGCTGGTGTTTAAGTTACATAAACCTACGTACTTCAAACCCAAATTTCAGCGTTAACAGCTGCAGTTTAAACTAGAACAAATCAATTTTAATACATTGCTACAAATTTTTTTGTTCAATAAATTCTTGGGTTCCAAAACTTCTCAGGCCCTTCCGAGTTTAGCTACGGCTATGCGTTCTGATGCAAATCTTGTTTAGTTATTAAGACCACAAGCTAAATAACCTGACTATAATCATATCTTTTTTTCAGGACGAAATCTCCCAGTCCTCAAAATACACCGCACTTGATAACACAACGTGCAGTATTAGCACGGGAACCATTTTCTTCTGGGTCAGATTCTCCCGAATTTTATACACCACCAGCTGAACCGCATTTAGCAACAAACTGCAACGAAGTTGTGCACGAAAACAATTTAGAACCAACACATAATACAGAAAGCTTTGTAGAAGTTGGAACTCCTAGGTACTACAATGAAAATTTTACAGTGATAGACGAAGGATCGCCAGTAGTTTTAGAAGAAAATCATATAGAACCCCACAGTTTTCAAATCACCGACACGAACTCAAATACAGAAACTATAATATTTAAGGGTTCGACCAACACTTTAGAAAGTTGCAACACAAACGAAAGTGAAGGTTCATGCTATGAAGTTGAAGTTTGTCAAGAAAATAATTACGTATCGCACACGTACGAAAAAGAATCTGACACGGAAGACACGTTAGACGATGCGGGTAGTTACGAAAAGTGCAAAATTACAGGTAGTTTAGATGACCTCGATGTGCACATCACGCCCAGGTGTTTATCCCAAAACAAATCGCTCTCTAAATCGGAAGTAAACATCCCAATATCTCAAGAAATTTCACGGAAAACAGTAAATTCGGCGCCCGTTTCAAACGACGTGGTGCATCATATTCGTCATAACGCTGAACATGTTTCTTTAATTCCGATACAAACGGCAATTCCGGGTGCAATTCATGAATTTCCGTCTCATAAAATTACGGTAGCGGTTCCAAGTGCCACTAAAACACCACGAGCAGGTTCTTATACGCCATTCGTGCGAAAAACATCGTTTCGGGCATCGAAAAGAGAGTTAACTTCGTTTTCAAATAATCCCCAGCCGTTTGCCAAACCAAAAGAAGGTTTGGCTGAAACACTGGAACTACTAGAACATAACGAATGGGAAATGACTATGAAAGGTCTCCAAGGAATAATACGGTTATCAAGATTCCATCACGATCTTGCAGAAATGCACATGCATCCCATTTGCATGTTGCTTGGAAAGCATATAAAAAATTTAAGATCGCAAGTTGCTAGAGCTGCGTGTTTAGCAGCTTCTGAAATGTTTACGAATCACAAAAAAGCGTTAGAAGTGGTAAGTAGACTTCACAACTAGGTCGTTAAATTTAAAATCAATGCAAGTCATAAAAAAATAAAAATCGATAAAATATACATTAATTTTATTTGTGACTGTTTGCAGGAGTTAGAAGAAATTGCCGTTCCTTTGCTTCACCGTACAGCAGACACGAACAAATTTTTGAGAAGTGACGCTAACGCTGCATTAGACAAAATGTGCCTAAATATGGCACCTCCTAGGGTGGTCTCCATAATATCTGCGAAAGGTGTTGGACATCATAATGCACTTGTACGATGTACAGCTGCTCGATTATTATGTTCCATTACGAATCGTCTGGGTACAGAAAAAATATTTCAACTTCCAAAAGACACACGTGATAAGATTTTACTTTCTGGTGCCAATATGTTAACGGAAGGAAATTTAGAAACAAGGTAAACAATACATTATTCAGTTTTATTATCGATTTTGTCTATTTCTTGCCTTTTCAATTCATTCAATAATTTATATAGTAATAAAACAACAAATTAAATGCGTAACACGCAAACTAAAATATTTAAATGATAACAGCAATTAACGGGTCAAGTTGACATCCCATCACCACGTATACAATAAAATTAAGAAATCAATTTGGACTAGTTTTCGTGTCGTAAAAATTGTTTACTTTACTTTCTTTATAAGTTCATTTGGAAAAGTTATTTTCATTAAATAATTTAAAATTTCATAACAGGATAATAGCTAATGATAACGCAAGTCTGTAAAGAAATTATAATTCACAATGTCGGTCGGCCACTGTGACCTAATTATATGTCATGCAATATAGTACTAGTAAATTAGTACCACATCACGAAATACATGTGTGCCCGATTTTCACACCGTTGTAACACCCCCTTTTTTATTTTACACCTACATTGTACTATAAAAATTCTATCTTACAGAAAACACACCAAAATGATGTTAGGAAATTTATCAACCCATAGTCAGTTTAACAAAGCAATGGTAGAAGTGGTTCCAATCTGTACCATGAGGCACATACAGAAAACTCTTAAAACTCTGCAATAAATTCAACCTGCTTGAATTTGGTCATCGAGTTCAAAATTATCATCAACACATTAAATTAATATACATAACTAATATATTTATTATCTACTTACAATTATTCTAGATTTGGTGATTTGTTTTACAATTTTATTTTATACGTTTATAACTTTATGTAGAGATGTTAAAAAATTTTATATGTAGTTTATAATATAATTATACCTGTCTCTTCCAATATTGATGAAGCAAATATAGTTATTATATGTAACGACTTTTTTTTGAAGTATAATCTGGTAATCGTTAACCCAGGGTTAATGATTGCCATCATATTACAATTAAAAATAGGGTCATGGGCATATCGAAGGTCAGACCGGCAATCAATTTTGAGGTGAGTAAAAAAACTCTCTTCAAAGACCAACACTGATGGTTGTTTTAGAAAGATTGTTTCTTGGCGATAGTTATAAGTTTCGACTATATTTGGTTTATCTCCGTCTGATTAATGAGCAGTTCTACTTCAAAAAATAATAAGTTGATCATCCTACTATATAAACTTCAGTCATGTTAATTTAGATTAAAGTTTCAAACCATTGTTATACCAAGAATCCATAGCACAAGATTTTTTGTATTGGCAATGATGGATTTTTTTCCGAATATTTTTCGATCGACCTATGTACATATTTATATAGCATATAATAACCTATAGAAACAACATGAAGATGTCCATTAATTAAATTAGTGATCATTAGATAAAAGATCTACCCAAGTGTATTGATAAAAAATGAGTTGAAAGAGTAATTAAATATTTACAATAAAATTAATAAAATCGAACAAAGGGTATAGCCGGATATATGTGGGAAATCTGCCCCCGCGGCTTTTTTTATTGGGACTTTGGGGATCGTTTTGGTACCACGTAAAAATAATTCAGTCAAATTTTCAGCTCTCAATCCCTAACAGTTTCTGAGTTTTTCAAACAAATCTCTTTTTTCGATTTTTATTTTTTTTAATAGTAAAATTGGAAATTAGTGAATGGTGATTTTTTCCCTAATTCTTACGAGTAAAAGGCATGAAAAAATATTTTTGTTATAATTCTCAGATGAACAGCCGATTTTTAGCGAAAGAAATACAATTTAAATCTTTTTTTTTAACGCCTTCTTGAAAAGTGTCACTCACCAAATTTTGTCAGAAAATGTCTTTCATACCCCTCTATACTCAGGAATTTTTTCGATTTTTTTGAAGTGGTGGAACAATATGAAAAAAATTAAAAAAGTAATTTTTCCTGTAATCTTTCGTTTAAGGGGGGGCTAAGGTTAATTCGTACGAAAAAAAGCATGTTCTTGTGAATTTTTTGTGACGACACAGTTAAAATCTCTTTATTAAAACCAATAGTACATTAAAGTATGACATTCGAAGAATATTGTATAAAATTTTCACGAAGAAATATTAAAAAATTCGGCAATGGCAGCAATTATTCGGACGTGTCTCGGAAAAAAGTAGAATTGCGGTGCCCCTCATAACTTGGTGCTGGATCATCTGAAATCAAAAAATCAAAGTTCATTCGTTAGATAATAGTTTTCCCTAGGTAACGCTGGAGAGTTTTTTCAAATTTGTTAATAATTTTTATTTTACAATAACAAATTAGCCGATTTTTATTCGCAAAAAATCGCGTTTTTCCCTTCAAAGTGTTCCAAAAAAGTGAAAAATTGAAATTTCGAAAAACCCTCCCAGCGTTACCTAGGGAAAACTATTATCTAACGAATGAACTTTGATTTTTTGATTTCAGATGATCCAGCACCAAGTTATGAGGGGCACCGCAATTCTACTTTTTTCCGAGACACGTCCGAATAATTGCTGCCATTGCCGTATTTTTTAATATTTCTTCGTGAAAATTTTATACAATATTCTTCGAATGTCATACTTTAATGTACTATTGGTTTTAATAAAGAGATTTTAACTGTGTCGTCACAAAAAATTCACAAAAACATGCCTTTTTTCGTACGAATTAACCTTAGCCCCCCCTTAAACGAAAGATTACAGGAAAAATTACTTTTTTAATTTTTTTCATATTGTTCCACCACTTCAAAAAAATCGAAAAAATTCCTGAGTATAGAGGGGTATGAAAGACATTTTCTGACAAAATTTGGTGAGTGACACTTTTCAAGAAGGCGTTAAAAAAAAAGATTTAAATTGTATTTCTTTCGCTAAAAATCGGCTGTTCATCTGAGAATTATAACAAAAATATTTTTTCATGCCTTTTACTCGTAAGAATTAGGGAAAAAATCACCATTCACTAATTTCCAATTTTACTATTAAAAAAAATAAAAATCGAAAAAAGAGATTTGTTTGAAAAACTCAGAAACTGTTAGGGATTGAGAGCTGAAAATTTGACTGAATTATTTTTACGTGGTACCAAAACGATCCCCCAAGTCCCAATAAAAAAAGCCGCGGGGGCAGATTTCCCACATATATCCGGCTATACCCTTTATTTTAAAAAGGAAAAATACATGGACAGCGTCAGATATTTATTATTGGTGATCTTAGGCAATACATGAGATTGTTTTACCAGTTTAGAGATGTCGTTCCTTCTCAATTGCAGTGGTCTATTGTAAAAAGTACAATATTATCTCGTATTATCACGAAATTCTTTCCTACACTCTCCAATAGAAGCCAGTCATGAAAGAAGAATTCGTGAACCAAATCCCGAAGGATTTGTTTAAACATCTTCTGTTAGACTCGGGACAGCGAACGAAGAGCGTAGGTAAGCTTAAGGGTTGATAACTTTAAAATAAAACACGGTGTCAATAATAACCAAGTTATTTAATAAAATAATTAAGGTAAATAATCGTACAGGAATGCGACATATTATGTACAATATAGCACATTATCAGCTTCAAGCCAAGAGCTGATACAAAATTGAATAATATAAAATTGCTCAACTGTAATCTCACAAATAACCAATATTTGCAAAAAGGTCCATCTGACTCACATCTTTAATCTAATCACAAGTCTAATCTTCTTCAGATTTGCCGAAATCAGGTTCACAATTTCTACATTATACAGAATTAATTGCATAAAATCACCATCTGCATAGTAATAACATTAATAAATAAATAAACATCTTTGCAAACTTGGTATTACGAGTACAAAGAGATTCCAACACAATTATTCGCGTATCACCAAAAACACTTGTTAATAAATTGCACATTCTGAAAACCATGAGAGGACATTTCGTAATAAATGGTGGACCAAACACCAAACCACATGCTGACTTTCCATAAATCCGAATAAATCGTAACAAAGAGATCAACATTCCTACTTAGGTACCCTATCCACCCGACGCTTGTAAATTTGGCCAGGCGGTCAGGTTCTTTTTAAGCCTACCCGTAAATTGGGCCAAAGGATTATAAGGGTCCCATGTAAATTGGGCCAGACACCACTCGTAAGCGTAACATGCACGAAAGGTTACTGTTTTGTGATAATTTTTTGTTTGATTCATTTTTTTTTGGGGTGAAACGTAAAAGGAAACTACCGCATACCGCAACTATACTTTTTAATGCTATTTCAAGGTTCTCTAAGATCCCGGTTTTTTTATCCCGGTTTTCTTGATAGATGGCGCCTTCAAGTATGTTTAGTTTTTGCCGTGTAGCGGCGTACGCGATGAAAAACCGGCCGGAGCTCCGGAGGAGCGCAGGCGTGGGTTTTTCGATGCGCACAGCCGGACGAGTCTCGAATCCAAACCCCACAATATCAAATTTTGGGGTTAAATGGTACGGAATAGCACTTAATATTATTTTCTTAGTTGCGTTTTGCGATATTTAATATATACAATTGAATATTACTTAATGGCTTTACCTTTAAGCTACCCACACCGACAGCTGGCCCAATTTACAGGTTTTCTTAAGCCACCCACCAAAATTTTAAAATACATTGACCGCTGGCCCAATTTACTATCGTCCTATCCACCAAATCGAACCAGCATAAGGTGTTCACCAGGAACGGGCCCATTCGGTGTACAAAGAACAAACCATGGCGACCATCTTGTGGTCGCATCGCAAATTCGCAGCCTTGAGATCCAAACTCGAAAATGTCTCCCATTAGCATAAATTAATTTTTAAAAGTCCCGTCAGGACTAAAATAATTAAGTACATGATTAGAAAATTTTTATTTATCCATGTCATGGGATATTAAAAAATAATTTGTTTTTCACCCTGTAATGAGTGCATTTAAAATGGGGTCCTGACTCAATCGCCAATGAAGATCATTTTGCTCACATCTGCCACGTTTTTCTGTAAAAATGGGAATACGAACGCCCTTATTCCCTAATGTTACATCATTAGATACACTATAATTATACTTTTGGTGTTTGGTATCCTTGGCACCCTTTTGAAAGCGTCCACTAGGACTGGCTGGAAGAGATGACGTAGCAGAAGAAGTTGATTTTGTTTGCTGAAAATAACCACAGAATTACGATTTATCAATCTTAAACTGACACCTCGTCTAAATTCCAATAGAGGTAACTTTTCATTATTGTCACAGGACAGATTTTTGTATATGATATAACCATTTGCAAAAGCAATGTCTGTCCATACAATACGCTTCCCTCAAACGATCTGCATGATCCACCCTCCCATAAATTTATTATAATCTGAAACAATTGCTGGTTAGTTAATTGCTTTTCGGGTTCCTTCTTTTTGCAATCGCGATACTTCACTCTGTTCCATTCCATCAAAATTGGACAAAAAATACACAATTCTATTGTCGCCTCACTTAATAATGTTAAGTCCAAATTAGACACACGACAATCAACTTTACCTCTTTTTTATCAGAAACCAAATCTATCAACAATCCTGCTCTATCACTTTGTACTGTTCCACATGCACGGGTTATTTCACTTTTGAGTTTTTCGAGCAACTCTACTGAAATGAAATAATTGTCGAAATATAATATTCTATCTTTACCCCAATAATTTTCCAACAAAGATAGAATCACTTTCTCCCCTAATCCAAACAAAACTTTCATCCGCCACTTCATGTTTTCCTTGATAAATTTGAAATTTTTTCACCTAGCCATTTTGATCTGCAGTACACCACAACTCGTATCCTCTCTGGATTGACTTCTTTTTATTATATTGCTTCAGACTGGATCGTCCTTTCAATGCAGCCACTATAGGCCTACTTTTAAATCTTTTATCCTTATTTTCTTTATAGATTAAACTACTGTCATTTATCAGCATGAAAAACAGAATTTGTTAGAATCAGTTCCCGATAATAGTGGATCTCAACAATGGCACTCCCAAGTCTTCCTGTGATGACCAGTAGTTTTTGTAACTGGACAATGTGTGATATTCCATTAAAAATTGATGCCTATAAAGCCAAGTAGTTCATTTTTTTTTAGGTTCAACGTTTTTCCTATTTGCGTGGCATATAAATTTGATTGATAACACAATATCTTCTAGTACAGTTGACTCTAATACCTTCAGAAAAGAATTCGTGTAAGTTTGACAGACAAAAAAATGGTCCACAATTGGATTCTCATCTAAAATCATATGGCTGTATAACTTACTGTTTTCACTTCCCTTTTCTTCCGCTTACTTTTCGTGCTTTACTGGTGGATGGCTGAAGATCTTTGGCACCTGAAATATTTTCGGTTTCTATTTCTTTAGCAATATAATTGAGTGGAATTATAGCAACCTCGTTAGAGGGACCGAAATCTTCTCCAGCTTCATCCTCGATTTATTCCTCGCCAGTGAACAGATCGTTGTCTAATCGAAACTCGCATAGTTTCATCATTGCAATTTGAGCAACGACATTCTTACAATTTGCGATTTAGTTTACTCTAATGATCGAAAACAATTAATTTCAGCTCTGTAATATTACGACAGGAAACTTACTTTCTTGTAATATATTCTCGATCCTAACGGGACTTATAAAAGTCCAGGATATAAAAATGCACTTGATAATGTCTTTTGAAAACATTGTAAATTTTAATTGAGGGCGATAAAATAGGCACTGAGAAGTTAATTATTTTTCTTTATATCATGAAATAATAAGAGTACAGCACAGAAAAGATAGAACAAATATGGACGAGACATTTCCAGAAATCATTAAACACAGAATACGAAGATAACCATACACACAAAGTGGAAAAAGTTGACACAGACCTAGTCATATAGTTCCCATTCCATCACATGATGAAATTATGAAAGCAATGGATAGGGTCAAGAGTGGAAAAGAACCAAGAATGGATAGAGTAGGTATATAACTTCTGAAATGTGGAGGAGTACTGCGCGAAAGAATCTGTAAACTGGCGACTCAGATTTAGAAGGAGAAGAGATTGCCCGCAGAGTGGAGCGAAGGTGGAATAGTAGTAGTAAAATAGAAGTTCTAAAGAATGCCGTAATTACAGAGGTATTATGCTACTCAATGTGGCATACAAGATATTGACAGCACTGATTGAACACATAAGAGGGATGACGGGCGACTGTCTATATGGAATTGTAAGAGGCCAATCAACAATAGATGTATTACATGTCGACACCCCCAAGGAACAAAGCCGTAACTCCAGTTACGACAAATTTGAGTTATGACTACCACTGTAATCCTGACAAAAATATCTTTCTTTTGGTAAAAAAAATTTTAATTTACGACAAATATTTACAGAGATAATCAGTGGAACAAAGTTGTAACTCAGCGTTTTTATCGCTTTTTTTAACTTTTTGAAACTTTCAATTGGCTCTCCTGCAAAATAGGTAAAAATGAGTTACGGCTTTGTTCCTTGGGGGTGTCGATGTATGCAATGTAATATGACATTGATTTGCACCTGTTTTCCATAGATTTTTAACATGCCTTTGATAAGGTGGATTGACGCCAGCTATATAAAACATTAAACGAAGGAGAAATTCCACGAAAGCTATTTAGACTTATTAGAATGACATTGCAGAATACCACGGCATGAATGTGTTAGAACAGGGGTGGCCAACCCAAATGATCTTGCGGGCCACTTTGGAAATGCGTCATAACTCCGCGGGCTACATATAAAATTATATATCCCCATATTAGATTTAGATACACTATAGACATTTTTTGGGAGTAAAAAATTGAAATATAATGAGTTATTATTATTGTGTTTACTATTATTCTTACATGTAAACATACAGTAGCGATCAAAAGTAAGTTGACAAACAGTTTTTTAGAAAAAATTTATAAATATAGAAGTCATTTAGTGGACTATTATATCTTTTTTAAAAGTACTATATAGATTAATACGGATTTTGACATATAAAACTTTTAGCTGGCATTAGCGCGAAAATAAATAAGCGAATTACATTTTATTCGGGGTTCAAAAGTAAATTGGCAAAAATCGTTTTATTAGTGAAAAGTGAAAATTAAACATTAATAAGCGTTCATAGAAGTTAACTTAAGTTAATTAAGGTAAAATCGACATGCCCAGACGTAAAGAGTATTCCGAAGATTTAAAAAAACACGGTTCCGGAATGGTTAAATGTGGAAAATCATTAAGAGCAGCAGAACGTGAATTTAGCATTCCAAATCAAACTATAAGTCTCTGGTGTCATAAAAGTAATAATTATGGATCAGCAGAGACACGACCAAGAACAGGACGACCACGAAAAACAACCAAAAGAGATGATAAAATGATCGTTCGTGAAGCAGTAAAAAATCCTCGTCTAACGGCTACACAAATTGTTCAAGATTTTAACAAAATTCGCGAAAATAAGATACATGTTTCGACAGTGAAACGTCGACTACATTCAGCTGGACTATTTGGCAGACGTCCTGCTAAGAAGTCACTTATATCTAAGAAGAATCGGATAGCCCGTCTCAAGTTTGCTAGAAGTCATTTACACTGGAAAAAAAGATTGGTCTAAAATACTTTGGAGCGACGAAAGTAAATATAATTTGCTTTCTTCGGATGGTATTAAGACGGTCGCCAGCTTAGCGGTTAAGTGCGTTGCTGCTAAAGCTAAATACCTGGTTCAACTCCGGGCTCAGTAAAACTTTATTCTGACCGTCTCCCCTCGGAAGGCAATGGCAAACCACCGAGGTGTAATCTGCCTGGTACAGCCTCGCTGGAGATGAAGTGTATACACTTCCCGCGGTTCGGAGCCCGCGTTAAGCAGTAGGTCCGCTATGTGTGTGATAATACTTCAAACGCACAACACATGCATAGGAGAGAGGTCGCCTACGTCTGAAATCAGTCACAGCACTTGAAGAAGAGGTATTAAGTATATTCGACGCCCAAAAAATAAAAAACATGATATTAAATATCAAGTTCCCACTATAAAGTATGGTGAAGGTAACATCATGGTGTGGGGCTGCTTTTCCCGTTGTGGCAGTGACACCTACACAGAATTAATGGTATTATGGATCGGTTTATGTATGGCGACATATTGAGGGATCATATGTTACAACATGGTAAGAGAAAATTGCCACGCGGGTGGATATTTCAGCAGGATAATGACCCAAAACATACTTCAAAGCATTGACTACATGGAAAAGGCAAAAATCCGTCTTTTAGAGTGGCCTAGTCAGTCTCCAGATTTGAATCTCATCGAGCATTTGTGGTAAGAGCTCTAACGACGAATAAGAAGTGAAAATTATAGTAATACAACTAAATTATGGGAAGCATTACAGAGAGAATGGTTAAAAATACCATTAGAACGTTTAGAGAAGCTGGTTGACTCTATGCAATCACGATGTAAAGCTGTTATCGCTGCAAAAGGCTTTGTAACGAAGTACTAAATGTTTTTAATCTATAGTTTTTGTATGTATTTCTTTATTTTTTGGTTGAGCTTTTTGTCAGCACTAACTTGCTAAATGCAAATATTTCGAATTTATTTTGTTTTGAAGTTTTTCAGATTAATACAATTATCTAGAAAGTTATAATTATATTTTGTAATTTATGAGTTTTTAAGGAATAAATATTCAAAAAATTACAGAGAAATATTGAAATTTGAAAAAGTTATCACAAAATAACTGTTTGCCAACTTACTTTTGATCGCTACTGTAGATAATATAATAATAATAATGATACTAAACATATATGGATGCACAACTAATGTATTCTTTTAATACATTGCGTTTCACTACTTTGGCCATTATAAAATAAATATATTTTGTAAAAGTGTGATGAATCTCGCGGGCCGGAAAAATGTTCAAGGCGGGCCGCATGCGGCCCGCGGTTTGGCCACCACTGTGTTAGAACATCAATAGGAAGAACAGCTGGCATTAAGGTTGCCAGGTTTTTTCCAGAATAAAGCGGGACAAAATGTTTGTTTGGGTTATTTGCTGAATAAAAATTTAAAAACAAAATAATTTATTTGTGGGAAGATTTTGCCTCTTTCAACAAAGTCTTAACTTTTAAAATGTTCTCATTATGTCCAGAAATTGAAATAAATAACTACTTATATAATATATCATCTTTACCTACTAAATTTTTTCTTTTTTCCATGTTCTTCTATTTTTCTTAAAATTGTCTCAATACTTGATGGTGAAAATCCAGCAGTCAATTTATTTTCTGAAAGATTATTTTTAATTCATGCCAAAAACGTTCAACTAAACATCGACAGGACAATCTCGAAATCTCTGGCAACTCTAATTAATTTGCACTTTCGATTGTAGCACCATTAGTTAGTTATCAGGTTATCACAAAATTTGAAATAAAAATACGTGAAACTAAAAAAAATTTGATAAAACTGAAACTTTCTAAATTAAATTTTTATGATCAAGATAATGACGAAAATTCTCTAACTCATCCACAGAGCGTTGATGTTCACAGGAGGGCCGCGTAAAGACTTCTGTGAAGTCCGAGATTCAAACCCACAATTTCCGCACTGTAACTCAACCAGGAATCACACCAAGCCATTCCTGTGTTTTCTTTTCTATATCTACCACGTAATAATTCTTCTAATTGGTAATGTTGAGTACCTACCTATAGGGGATCTACTATTTTACGTCGATTGTGTGTTTAACGAAAAAGGTTACCATTATGGAAGCAGTAGCCGAAATGTGAGTAGCTATTTCAACGAAAATTTATTGTAAGCCAAGAATAATTATTCCAAGATTTGAAAATTGGTCAAGATGTTCCTATACTTACTGACGAACATCTAGTTTCCAAAAATTGAAGATCAGCTGTCGCCACCATCTTGTAAAATATGTCAGTTTAAACACAATAGAAGAATTTCGCGAAAACAGAGAAAACACCCGACGAGAATGAACAGAACTCGAATGTTCAAAGCTACTATACTTATAAGCCTATAGGAAGGCGTAGTGTAGGAAGACCAAGAAAACGTTGGTGCGACTAGTAATTACCTAATACGCGCAGAAGAACTCACGATTATTCTTATCCTTGGTGCAAATTAGCCCCGCTGTATTTTTATATGCGAAATTTGAATTCAAAAATTTGGTGACTGCTTTTTAATGTAGGATTTTGTGCTTCTTACTATGATAATCAAATTCTTAGAATTTCGGTAGTCTACAGCACTCCGAAATCCCTATCAGAATCATTTTGTCAATTTGTTGCCGTCTTCAATGCATGAACTATTGATCGTTTAAATACATTTCAGTTTGAGGGTAATTGAAGGAAGGCCATCGGCTTTTGAGAGGCGGTCAGAACAAAGTTTTTACTTTGCCCGGATTCGAACCGCGCATTTGTAGTAGATGCACTTAACCACTAAGCGGTTAAGAAATCGTGAAAAAAAAGTGAGAAAAACATTAGCGTAATTCAAGAACAGGCTTAATTTTTATGCAGCTGAATTTTAAACTTAAAAATTTTGTTGAACTTCAGGTTCTACGTCTACCTGATGAAATTTTATACTAAAATGCCACTCGATTTATATTGAATATTATGGTGTAAAATGTCTATATTAAAATTCGAACAAGAATTCAAATAGTATGAAAAAAATATGATTTTGTGTTTAGTTCCTTTTATAAACTCGTGAGCTGCATTTTATGTTCACATGGTTTGCACAAGGGATTTCTGACGAACTGGGTATGCAATTCTTCACAATCACATATTAGGTACTCACAGGGCGTTAGGTAAATGTGGGAAAACTATTGCAAAACGATTTAACTTTACTAACAATGCGGTTCAGTTAACCTTTTTGCCTTCAGAAATAATTAAGTTAGATTCAGACGGAAATTTAGCTTTATTAGTTAGGAAATCGAAACGGGAAATATAAAAGAAAAGATAAATTAAATCTCAGAATTTACTCCAATCCATGCATAATCTTTTAAACAAACTGGCCCTCAGTTTCATAAAAAGTATTGAATATCTTGAATCTAAATCCTCTTATGAATGGAACTTCCAATAGTTTGGTTTCAGAACGCGCAAATAATAAATTGGTTGACTAAAATGAATTTATGAAAAATCGAGCATCGGGTAACTAAAAAACTATAAGGGGCGCGTTTACAGTCTTGAATTATGGATGTATATCAAATAATTATAAAACCTAACAGGACAAAGGAAAAGAATTTATTAAAAAATAATTCGTTAACTTTATTCTTCTTCAATACACAATAATTGCTATTTCATTTCAAATACACAATCTAGCATTTTAATAATTCGGCGCTGTCGATCGATTCCTTTCATAAATTCCGCATTTAGTTTTCTATTGAAGCCAAAACTAGGGCATCGTGTCAATTCTGAACCATTGTAAATTCCTATTATACAAAAAAATACTATAACATTGATTAAAAATATAAAAAATAAATAAATTATATTGAATTAAAATTTAAAAATTAATAATCTAAGCAAACAATCAAAATAAACAATAAATTGCTGAAAGTTTATGAAATAATTTGAATTTTATTACGTTTGCTTATTAGCTGATTAATCACAAGTTAATATTTATTTATAAAATTATAGTTACCTAAATGTTGCCTCAAGTAAACCACAAGATTCGATATTGATACAGTTGAAACTGTATCGCCTTAAACAGGCCGAGTAGTTTTCCCTGTAAACAATTCACAATTAGATACAATTTTCAAGAATAATGTTAATCAAATATAAATGAAATATTCTCATTTTTTTTCATTAATTTTTCGATTTAAATTTACAACCATTGACGGTAATAGAATTTTATAAGGCGTAGCAGAATTACTGATTTCACCCCAACCAATTATGTCTCTAAAAATATCTCACATTATTATTGAAGAATCCACGTATTTTTCATAGAATAAATTTTCCCCAAAGCAAACATCTGGCTACGCCTATATTTAAGAAAATTGTAATTTCAACTTCCGCTTAGAAGCAGTTTGATTTGATTATTATAAATCGTAATTCAAAAATTTAAATAATATAATCTATGATAGTGTTGAACCTGTTTGTTGGGGGGCCTAGATTTTAAAATATATGCTGAAAAATAATTAAAAAATTAATTTTACGAGGTTATACCCAATATTTGTTACCAATCATAGACTACGTCGAGTTGAATAAAAATAAGTTCTAAATAAAAAATATCAACTAGATCACGTCAGTACGCCTTAGAAAAAATGTATATCAATACAATGCTATGCTGTTACTGTTTGAAAATCTTATAGAAATATAGAAGATGGTATCATTTCTCAAAAACGTCAAGATGCTAAGTGTCAAAAGATCATCAGAATATTTTTCGAAAAATCGATAAATAAAAAGTAACGTGTAATTCTTATGAATTTTTTCGGTTTGAAAAAGTTCTTAAGCTTTTCGCCAAAGCAACGTAGCAACCTAAAACCAACATTAATTTCCTTAAATCCGACGAAAGGTTACATTTATTTTTTAAGCTCTTATTTCTTGTTAATCTTGCGAGTACAAAAAAGTTTTTGTTCACTACTAATTAAGTAAGGGACACATTGCTTACAGGACATGTAAGACAGTTATTGATGTAAACAAATATGGCGGTATGTGTTTGGATATTTTCTGAGGTTATTTGAGTGAAAGCAAATGATTTGTCTTTTATGTTACCTTTGGCAGTTTTGAGATATTGTAGGCGCATCTTCTGCAAAGTTTATTGCTGTATGAATATAATAATTGCTGGTAAGTGCACGTCTTAAGTTTGTACGTTTGGTTTTTATTTAAATATTAAGGCGACTAAGCAGTCAAATCGTTCATTTTTCGATGCAGCATTATTTTATAGACAAAATAGTGACGTAATTTTCGACTTACACTATTTTACTGTGAGTGCGATGTTCTCATATAGGGGCTGGGTTTCTTTACAATCTTCAGAACGTTTATTCAAGCTTTCAATTTTTCTTCAAGTTTATTAATTATGCTAACAGTTGCAGCTCCTTTTCTTGCAAGTAATGAAAACCAACAACATGCTTATCCCTCTTTAATTGACTTGCAGCCATTTTATTGGACTCATTTTATAATAAATAATATTAGTCACAATAAGATTTGATTTTTATTTGTCACATTCTGAAAATTTAAAAACTGCGATTGTAGCGCAGATTATCGATTACAAGGGTATCATAATACAAGATATAAATGTGTTGATTTTAAGTATGTCTGTGTTTAAATGTAATTGGGCCAAAATTGTGTTTTTATTGTCAATTGACGTAATTAGTAGTGAACAAAATATCTTACTAAAACTCGGGCGGTATTTGATTTACCATCGCGAATGAATTGCTTTACCACCCTTGCCTAGTAATATACTATTACAGCATGCATAATATGAAATGAAGTATAAATTATATTTTAGACTTTCCTCAGTAATTTTCGCTACAAACTGTCTGCACGTTGAAATCTACATATTTATTATCACTATACGTGCCATTATTTCAAGATTTTTTATTTTCAAAGATCTTAATTCGTCAACGTGCGGATTTAAATCAATTCGAGTTTAAAAGCTAAGTAGAACGTGTTGAATACCATAGGAAACACGCCACAGCCAATCTTAACCAACCAGTTGACTTTTAACCTGAATTAGAAGTCACGCTCAGTAACGTTGATTAATTTTATGATGAAATCAGCTCTCTGGGGAGGTAGCAATACAACTCGAGTGCTATATATTACAATATTTTATAGGTAGATTCGTCTTTCAGATTTAAAAATCAGTTTCATATTTATATAAATTTTACGTTTCAAGGTACAACCTCGCATTTTCAACATAAATCTAGGCCCATTAGATACGTTTAAAGATGTTTAACAATTTTTTTTAAACTAAAAGGAAAAAGTTTATATTTACTTAAATTAATTAATATTTCATGTTTAATTGAAGAGTAATATAAACATTTTCATTTCAAGAAGAATTTCATATTTACCAACCATGGAGTGATGAAGTGCCGCTTTTTTATCTTCGTTCACAAGTTGTGGTAGAAATGAGTGATTGATTAACCACATTGTATGGTTAAGTGATATTATTACGAATATTTTTACGTTTATTATTAAAATCAGTGGTTTATGCCATATAATAGTGCCTACTGTGTTTTTCATTTACTTAACTAGTTTTTTCAGAAAGGAAGTTTATCCACCAGTAAATGATTTTAACTACAAGTATTAGATACGACGCTAGTCGTAATAATATATCATACAACGAGAGACTGAAGTTGCATTTTTAATTTCGAATGTGTTTCTAGCCCGTTGAACAAGTGACAGATTAAAAGTCACTTCAAGCTCGAGTTTTATATACAACGGAGAGTGACCCTAAAATAAAGTTGAGATCAAAAATATTTCCCGAACTAAACTTTATGAAATTTTTAAATCTGTAAATGTTAGAAAGTAAATAAAGTTGTCTTAAAAATGCGAGAATAAGGATCAGTTTCACTCTCTCCGTTACATTCAACCCCTTAAGTGCTATTTACATAGGGATTAGTTGTCTTGCTGTTAGTCATTGCAAGAACTAATGAAATTCAAGTACTATCTATGCTCCCACTCTTATTTTGATTGGCTGTTGCCAAGATTAACAAGGCAATGTAAAATTCCACAAAATTAACGTTAAATTGTGAATTTAAACAAAAAATATATTATTCGCCACGCTCTTCAATATTGCTTGGCATAAATTATTTAATATTAATATCAGGTACCTACCGATTTTGCGTATTCCAAAGAAAGTTGTAAAAAATCGGGTCATCGGATCGAATAAAAGAAATGGAGTACCCATTTACTTATTTATGTTTATATTCCATGCTAAAAACTTCATAAAGTACTAAGTAAATATTTAGATCATAATGCGTTTATAATACTGACACGTTGTGATGGTATATTCAAATACAAATTTGCAGCTTATAGTGCAATAAGTGAAATTTACCGATTCAGGATAATGCTTGGAGACCGAGACAAAGTCGAGATCGAAAATATATCCGAGATTGGTACAAAAGCATTTATAGCCATAGTTTTTTTGCTTCTCAAAAGATTTGTGTGGTTGCCATGATGGGATACATAAGTGCTGTAATTTCGCACAACTGTGGTTCAAATGTCTGCGCGCACGAAAACTGCGATATTTGAAATTTAAGTAGTACTAACTTACAGAGTATAGATTCAATGATACAACTATTTCAGTGTTGGATATCAGTCATATTTATTCACTTATCAGCCTCTTTTGCAAATTTTGTAGTCTGCCTGTTATCCCAACGTTTTCTGTGCTAAGATTTTGCGCAGGTATTTTAATTGCAACAAATCTAAAACATGATATTTGGAGTTCAACTGTGGTCCACCACAAGAGGTGGGCGAATGGCTGAGCAGTTAGCGTGTTAGCTTCTCATGCCGAGATTCATAGGTTCAAATCCTGTGAGGTGCTATCTATAGAAGGATTTTTCGCTCACCAAATGTCTTCTGCTGACCACAGGTAACATTATATGAGCCGTTGAAAACCATAGTGGACTAAGTCAAAAATCGATGTTTTGAGATATGGAGACCTAAAGTTAAAAGGTTCGTAATAAATCCTGAATGCAAAAATAATACTGTTGTTGCGAAATTTGCTTAGGAGTAGTACCTACTTAAATATCTATAGAATAATATTACCGAATTTTCACTGCTTTACAATTTCTTTTTATGTTTTACTGACTTAGACCACTAGATTTCTATAATATGGAGTGGTTTCAGCTATTGACTTAGACCACTCTGACTTTCAAGGTTCTATAGAATATGTTGCATGTTGACCACTGTCAGAGTGGTCTATGCCAAACTTAGACCACTTTGCCATACAACGCTAACAGTACTCCGTTAATGTGTGATATTACATTTGCACCATCTATGTAACAAACAATGACTTATATTTTTAAAATTTTGTCGGTAAGTAGATTTATATAATATGGAGTGGTTTCAGCTATTAGCTCAAAAACGTGATTTTTTGACTTAGTCCACTATGGTTTTCAACGGCTCATATATGGCTCAAAAACTTCCCTGGTAGACGATGTAAAAATCGTCTATCCCCGTGGTTCGGAATCCACGTTAAGCTGTAGGTCCTCTGTGCTCGTCACACAGTTTCAACACGCAACGAGCACAGACAGGGAAATCGGAAGACGTAAAAACGTTAAAAAACCGATGCATACATACAACTGTAGTCTTATATTGTGTGGGTCATAGCAAGTTTGAAAATCCACAAAGGCTAAACATTATTCTGATCGGATTGTCTTTTTGTTTTTAACACCTTCAACACAATTACGAAAAGTAATTTTGTTAAAACTAAATAATAAATACTTTCTTTTGTACTCACACTTATATATTTATTTTTCTTTCAAGATTATTGAGTGCTCTACAATAGATGCATAACATTTTCCCAACTATGGTACATTATCAATTTATTATATGAAATATCCGATGGTTCCAACTGCCGTCCTTAATTAAAACGTCGTAACTAACAACTAGGATTTTGGTAGAAGAATAACACAGCTCTACAAAACAAAAGTTTTTTTTTGTTGCTCTGAATATCAACGCAAATTTTTACGTTTTCAAGTGCCCAGATTACGAATATATTCATGAAAGTTCTCAATGTGCTCGTATTTTCATGATTTTTGCATATCTTATATTTTGAACAATTATCGGTTTGTTAAAAATAAAATTTAATTTTCCAGTCATGATTAGGCTTCTGCGCAACTTTTTCGCGCATACAAACATCACGTGATCCCCACTCTCAGACCCCTTGCTCCACAGGACAGCTGAGATCTCAGTTATTTTACAATATTGAAGTACGTACACGTGAATCTGGATAAGTTGTCATGGATCAATATTTTGTTTCAATTACTGAATGTCCATTCTAATATATTTGTCTTGTGTTCTAAAATATGAGTTCGTCACGAAGAAAGTATAAATATTCTAGTGATTTATTTTGTTATATTTGCGGTGTTTATATACCAAAAAAACAAAAAAGAAATATCACAGACTTTGTCAAAGAGACTTATGTTGAATATTTCGGTTTAAAAATTGACAAATTAGGTAAACCATGGGTTCCTAATAAAGTTTGTAAGTCCTTGTTTGAGTCTCTACGGTTATGGAAAAAAGGAGAACGTTCTGGATTAGACTTTGGTATTCCTATGATCTGGATGGAGCCTGCGAATCATTTAGATGATTGTTACTTTTGCGTAGTAGATGTTAAAGGTTTTAATCGAAATCAAACGTGGAAATACCCAGACTTACAGTCTACGAAATGTCCGGTTCTACATAGTGAAAGTCTCCCTCGGCCTATTTACGTCTCAAAAGTAATTCGCACTCCCTCAGAAACAATGATGTTGCCAAATTCTCAGAAATCGGGACCGTCTACCAGTGGAAGTGAATGGGAGGGTGAAACATCTACGCCAAAATTATTTTCTCAAAATGAACTCAGTGATTTAATACGTGATCTCAATTTATCAAAACAAGGATCAGAACTATTAGCCTCAAGATTGAAAGAAAAAAATTTATTGACACCAACAGTAACAATTACAACATACAGAACGCGAGAAAAAGGGTTATTAGAATTTTTTAGTGAAAATGAAGGATTGGTGTATTGTAATGATATCGCGAAGCTGCTTCTAGACATGGGTTTAAAAGAATACAAATCTACTGAGTGGCGCCTTTTTATTGACAGTTGCAAAAGAAGTTTAAAATGCGTCTTATTGCACAATGGAAATAAATTTGCATCAATTCCAATTGCCCATTAAACGAAACTCAAAGAAGAATATGAAAATGTAAAATTAGTTTTAGAGAAAATTAAATATTCGGAGCATCAATGGTCAATCTGTGTGGATTTAAAAATGGTTAATTTTTTACTTGGCCAACAAAGTGGATACACAAAATACCCTTGCTTTATTTGTATGTGGGACAGTAGAGCAAAGCAACTTCATTGGGAACAAGATGTTTGGCCTGTAAGAAATTCTTTAACTGTCGGAAAAGCCAATGTAATAAGGGAGCCGCTGGTGAGCAGAGACAAAATCATACTTCCACCATTACATATTAAGTTAGGTATGATAAAGCAATTTGTAAAAGCATTGAACAAGGACGGAGATTGTTTTAATTACATTTGCAGAAAATTTCCAAAGCTTAGTATGGAAAAATTGAAAGGTGGAATATTTGATGGTCCTCAAATACGGCAATTGATGAAAGACTCAGATTTTACCAAAGTTATGACTGTTCCGGAAAGTAAAGCTTGGAAAAGTTTTGTGTTGGTTGTCGAAAATTTCCTAGGTAACCATAAAGCAGCAAATTATGAAGAAATTGTGCAAAATATGCTGACAAACTTTCAGACTTTAGGAGCAAATATAAGTATTAAATTACACTATCTCCGCAATCATTTAGATAAATTTCCGGATAATTTAGGAAATTATAGTGAGGAACAGGGAGAGCGGTTTCACCAAGATCTAAAAGTGATGGAGGATAGGTATCAGGGTCGATGGGATTGTCACATGATGGCAGATTACTGCTGGTCTTTGCAAAGAGATTGTCCCCTGAAAAACTATAAAAGAAAAGCTCATAAAAGGCGTTTTATGGAAATATAAAATATATTTTCGACATTTTCCTGTTTATTTGATTCGATGTATCCTAATTTCTCAAAACATTACTGACATTATAAATATATCTGTTATTTTATTTCTCGTTTTTTGATTTTTGTAATGTAAAATGAAAATAAAGATTTAAAAAAAAATCAGAGCAAATCTAACAAAATCATTGATAGTTTCATGAATTGTGTGCATAAATGGACCCAAAATCATTTTCATATCTAGGGCAACAAAACCACTGTAGACCAGTGTAATGGCTTTATGTAGATGTTATAACGGTGGCTTAATAAGATGTATTAAAAAAGTTTTTCCAAAAGTAATATATTCTACAAATAGGTGTTGAAGACGCAAATTCGTTTACCTAAAAATCATTAGGTAATGTTTGGCGTTGTTTCGACTTAATGTCCTTTCAATTATTCAATAATATTAATATTATTTCATAATTTAATTTTTAAAGGCTATTTGGCACCTTTTATTGTTTGGAAACGAATCATAATTACATTTATTAAATACCTTTTATGAATTAAAATATTTTTGAGGTTACTAGCAAATTTGAATAAAAAACGGCCTTCTAGTCCTAAAGGCTATTTGATAACGTTTATTTTTTGAAGATACGTAAAGAAATTATTTTAATACCTATTTCTAAACAAAACTATTTTGACAGTGCAAATTAGACACTATCAACAATAAAATTATACTTTTAGTCCAGGACGAGAAATAATTTATAAAGTTACTATATCATTTTATTCTGTGTATCAATATTTCTTACGTCTAATTACAATTAATACGTCTGTATTGGAATTATATATTTCGCCTTCTTGGCTCTGTCTTGCGCATATTAGGGATCACGAGATTCATGAGCTTTGGCACCGAGTCTACCTTCTGTAATATAATAAATTATGGTTATATCAAAAATCTGTAAAATAATATATGAAAACTGCGTTATAACATCTACATAGTCAATTACTCAATTAGTTAGAAAGTTTTAAGTAAGGACGGCACCATAGATGTGTACTTCATACACAAGGGTGGTGATCCAGTTAGTACAAAAAATTTAAACTACAGAACAATAATTTTTTGCCAATTTATAGGAAATAAAAGCAAAACAACTTCTATTTTTAATGATCTATTTTGCAATGTTGAAAGAAAATGATAAAAATAATTAGGAAAATCTGGACCATCCTTATGTGAAATTACGGTATGTGAACAACATATAAAATAATTACAGTGAGTGACATCAACATGCAATTTTTACTTACCGCCGCCAGGGCATTTTGTGCGATTTACTGGCTTGACAATTGATAAAGATAGCCTACTATCTTGAAACTAGAACGGGTCAACATCAAAGAATGTCCGAAAAGTGAAATAAATTGTGGTTTGAAATTTATGTAGTCTGGTAATCTGTAAAGCTTCGATAGCACACGCTGTGATCAAACGGTACAAAAAGTCCCCACCAAAAAACAGGTGCTAATCCCAGACAACACTGAAATCTAGTGGATATCCAGTAGGCATCCAAAAGCTAGTGGATATCCAAAAGCTAGTGGATATCCACTAGATATCCAAAAGCTAGTGGATATCCACTAGTTATCGAGTATTGTCTGGGAATATAAAAACAAAATTCACAACTTCAGCAAATTATCGCAGCAGCTTTAACAGTGAAAGTTATGTGAACTAATAGAAACCAGGGTTGTTCATAAAATCGAAAGTTTTTATTTGTTGTTAAAAGTACAGGATATAAAAATATTGCGTTATTTGGTTTCGTACTTTTTTCACAGGCAAACTTTACTCCAATGCCATTTCTCTGCATTTTCGTAATACCAGTAAGTCATCAATATTGAAAATATTTCTTTCACATCAAAGAGTGGCCTAAAGGGGTGTTTACATTATAAGATTTTCCTTATGTCAGAGCTTAAGATTTTACGTAAGACACGGTTAAGACGGTATTTCGCTGTTTACACTTTATGATTTTCCTTAAGAGCCGACTCTTAAGGAAAAACATAGCGGTTATCATAAGGAATTTTAGCAAACATAACGAATAGCGACGTACCTATTTTCTTAAGATTTTTCGTAAGATTTTTTGACGTTTTGAGGTTAGTGTTGTGTTTATATTGACTTTTTGTTGGTTATATCCGTTATATCAGATAAGGTTATGTCAATGATTATTGTTTTAAATTAATATTCAGTATATTGGCGAATTTTCTTTATTTGGTAATGTAAAAATAATGAAATTAAGTTTGTAATAATATGTAATATTATAATATTGTGTTTATTTAATTACTACAGGTTGTGTGGAATGAAGATATGACGAGGCACGTATGGATTATAGTTAAGATTTATAGTTTTTATAACAAATTTTTATTGATTTACATATTATTATGTAGTACATAGTTACAATAAATTTTAAAAATTTCTTCTCAACTTCCTTTTTTTATTAATTAATTTTTTTTTTATCAAGATTTAACAATAATAAAGTTGTTAAAGTAAAGCATTTTAATAATTGTTCTTTAACAAATCGTAATTTTTTTACTAGGTTATGTTCAAACAATACAACCTGTCAAATAAACTGTTGGCGACTCTAACACTTGTCATACAATGTAAACACAAAACCAGGTAACCTTATGTTTTTTGTTATTATTAGCAATCTTAAGAAAAATCTTACGCGTTTCACCTAAGCTCTGACATAAGGAAAATCTTATAATGTAAACACCCCTTTACTAAATGCGTCTATAACCTCTAATGCAGCGGTTTCCAAAATGAGTTCTGCGGAACCCTTCGAGGTTCCACGAGTAAAACAAAGGGTTCCGCCAAATAAATTAAAAACTAAGGGATTAAAAATGGCATTGCTGATCATCTTAACAATTTATATAGAACTATCAATCAGTATTTTTCATCATTAATTGACAAATTCATTCGTTCAAGATAAACCAGACGGAGTTTTTCCTGTGGATTTCATAAATTTAAAAAAAATTTGTTTCGACAGCCAACTAAATCAAAAATTTAAAGTAGAAAGGAATTGAGTAAAGTATGCAATCCGTATATTGTTGCCATTCGCCGATTAGCGAATTGAATTGACCAAGTTCCAGGCACATGAGAATCTAATTCTCATAATACAGAATTCGATTATCTTAGGTAGAAAATCTTAATTATGGCGTCTCCTAACGCACTTCTAATTGATTAAAATTTTACTTACCAAGTTGAAAAAGTTACAGTGCGCCCTTGAGGCTGCATAACCCTGCCAATCACATTAGAAGCTAGACTTATATAAAATCCACATCCTGTCATTCCCTAATGCACTTCTGATTGGTTAGTTTTTTAGTTAACAACCTAAAAACGGCCTTTGGGCCGCACAAACATTGGAATCATATATTAGAACCTACTAGTTATCAGATATATCTTTTTTAGATCCTTTGTAGTCACAAGGGTTCCGCCGAGTTTTGATTATTATGAAAACGTTCCGTAATCAAAAAAGTTTGGGAAAAGCTGATTTAAATGAACTTCGTTCAATTGTTTATTATTTCCTAAGTTTTATTATCACTTCCTCATTTTATAGACTTTTTAAACTGCATGTGTATGTATTGTAGCATTACGGTATTATCAAGACTTTCCAACAGTACAATAATACAACCCCTGATTGGTTAGGTTTCGAACAATGAACTGTTGTTGAAATGGGTACCCGTTTTTATAATTTATTTTGTTTTCATTTTTCAAACATCCCTGGTTCAAGTTTTAATTTCTCTGACTTCAAAGTGAGGTTGTAATACATTTTCTTGTGCTCCAAATGAGAACATGAGGCGATAACATTAATAGTGATTCTACATTTTTATTCAGTTTCTGATACAGAAAAATGTATAATATCGGGATTTCCAAAATAATGAAAAAGTTACTAACTTACAGCCCTGATAACCGTTTATAATAAAAGTGGTGTAGAAACAGGCAGGTTCCATAACTACTACACAATTTAAGTACAGTGGAACTTCCCTAATTCGAATCTAAATTAACAGGAAGAAAATTAAGTTGTAAAATTCTATTTGGGAGATAGAAAGCATGATAAAAATTTGAGAATAAATCGAATTAGGGGAGTATGACATGGTCCTTATTTTCTTCTTTAATAAAAGCATTAAGTTCGTTATTGCGCAGAATTAGATACAATTAAGGAGAAAATAAATATCGTGTCATAATATGGCCCTTAGGGAAGTTCCGTTGTATATTAGAAACAAGAGTTAGTTAACAGTAGACATTTCAGTTGCATTCAATTTTTTTTCCCAAGTTACTTCATTGAAACCTACAAATTTTGTATTGGAAATTACTGCTGTGCCAAACTAAAATACATCGGATTGTTTACTGTTCAGGTTCTTCTTAAAAGCCCAATGTCAAAATCTCAATTTTAAAATGAATTACAAATATGTACGTTATAACATTTTTATTTTCAATATAAGGTGGTACCTACCAATATAAATTCTTTAATACCAACCACTACTGCAATTTTTGACACCGATGACTGGATGGTAGATGAAATAAAGCTACGAAGTTTGTGCAATATCAATCGTAAAAATAACATATACAGCATGGAAAGAAAATGGTCAACATCTAACAAAAATAAAATATATCTTTTGCAAATCTGAAACCGCAAATGTTAATTTGCTCTGATTGCACAAACTCTCGAGCCTTACCAAAGAATTACGCCGGTAAATCTTAATTTTAGTTTTTATGGATCTTCTAGTCTAGAAAAAATGTTTCATGGACGAATTTTGGACAGAATGGCAATTGGGAAAATATTAGTGTTCAAGGACCATTACATAACAGTTATATACTTCATGAAAAGAAATAAATGTGTGAAAATGACGGTTGTGAACTTGATTGAAAATCGATCTCATTGAAGTGCGTTAATATGATGATCATCATCCTTTATTAAATGCAGGCGGTAGGCGCACTTCAGAAATAATTAACACGTTCTTATTTCTTCTATTGAGACATTTTCTTGCTCAACATTGCCGTTCAAATTATAAATTTTCATAACGTCAGTTTATAAAATTATGAATTACTGAAATATAATATTAGATAACAGGATAATAATATATAGGAACCGTCAAAAGAGACTGATAATTTAAGTTTCTACATCAATCAAACATTTTCAATAAAAAAAAGAAAGAATAGAATGAATAAATAATTTTTTTCGGGTTTAATATTTGGTAATCTCCGAAGAATGTTGCTTCTGTGCAAAGAATTTGTGTTCTAGAATAATGCCTATTTTTTCTATGGCGTCAAGACTATATTACAAGAAATTTAAAACTAAGCAATCGCGTTGGACAACGTGAGGTCAAAAATATTTAAATGGCCCGTCTGTTTTGATGGTCCCTGTATAATCAGTTGTAGTAGGTTAAATTAAAAAAAAGGTCTTTCTCGTACGGAGAAACTGAGATTAGATGGGACAAAAAATTTGGTTTATGCACGACGACCTTTCACCCTTTTATTAAATTTCCAAGCAAGTTTTTTTTCATGTTTCAATTGGTGCTGTTTGTGTCCATGTCGCCGTTGGTGTTTTACGCCGTCGCGTCGTGCATAAACTAACGTAAAGCCTACCTTACACGGTCAATATTATTGAAGCAATATTATTGACGCAATATTATTAATATTATATAATCAATATTATTGCTTCAATATACTCCTTACACATTCAATATTATTGACGCAATATATGGAAAAAAGCGGTAGCACTCACACCACTCAATAATATTGATCAATCAAGTGTCAGTTTTGATTGTACACCTCTACTGCGTCTTGAGAATGACTGACGTTTTATTGCACCATATTATGGCAATATAACCCTCACACGTGTCAATAATATTGACGCCGCCGCAATATATTTCCGGGTCAATAAAAATCGAACTGATTTTATTTTCTTCAATATTATTGCCATCAATATTATTGTTTCAATATACTCCTTACACATTCAATATATTGATCAATATCGATATTGCTTCAATAATATTGACCGTGGAAGGCAGGTTTTAGACTGCTTTCCAGTGCCATATAGTATATATAATTCTTGTTTTATGTAATTTATTTCCAAAATTGTACAAAAATTGAAATAATTGCAAGTCACCAAAACCTTGAAACAAAGTTGCGTGAAAATACGAAGAAAAAATCTTATTAACCCATAAGAATATTGCATCAAGTCAAAACTAATGTAAGATTTGATGGAATCCCAAGAGCAGTTTTTACTGTATGCAATATTCCTGCGGCTAAATTCGATTTTTTCTTTATACTTTCCCGCACATACGTTTCAAGATTTTTGATGACTAGCAATTATATCAATTTTTGTACAATTCTGGAAGTAAATCACATAAAACACGAATTATTCAATATAGCACTGGTGAGCCCTCTTAACGTAATATTCAAAACAGCAAAAAACTAAGGTCCGTTTTGAAAATTAAAATGAAAAACAAATCATTCCCAAATCTTCTATTTTCCCAGTTGTTAATTCTACCAAAAATATACCTGAGCTTTCGTGGTTACCACTATAGAATAGTCGCAAAATCACTTTG
This sequence comes from Podabrus alpinus, assembly GCA_932274525.1. Taxonomy (NCBI): domain Eukaryota; kingdom Metazoa; phylum Arthropoda; class Insecta; order Coleoptera; family Cantharidae; genus Podabrus; species Podabrus alpinus. The sequence continues at coordinate 35,264,069 of OW026457.1, read as the reverse complement.
ATGCTCTCTTTTAATCGTTTATTGGCTTCCAAATTTATATTGTAACTTACAAACTTATCGCAGTTTTTTCAACAACAAAATTTTAAAGTGTTTATGGTTGCAAATCAACTTTTGGATGTTTCACAGCTGCAGATGAAAGTTGGATTTCCCAGAAAGAAAATTCATACAAAAGTATATATTATGCCAATATCACGAAAGCGCAAATTTATCATTTTTAAGCCATGTGAAAATTTGCATATTGACGTTTTCTTGCCAGTAAGGTCAGTTTTATTGTAGGCGTTATTATGGGCATAAATATCTTCAAAGAATATTCCATGGATATAATAATTATCACGCTAGTTACTTATTGTTAACATACAAAAAGATTGAAAATGCTTAAAAGCATTGTTCAGTGTTATATTGAGCAATTCGTGTTTTATATCATTTATTTTCAAAATGTTACAAACTAGCAGACATTTGACCACTTTACTTTATTCCAAAGTTTCAGTATTTTTATTTAGATATACTTTACCGGTACTTTACATACTAGAGACCCCTAATTCGCGATTTCGATTAAGGAAAATCACGTGACCAAATATTCAAAATTTTGTTTCAAAAAAATCTTTTTTATTATAATTCCAAGCTAGAATAATGTCACGTGTTTTACGTTTATAATATTTTGGTCTTTTTGATGGCGTCTGCCGTGCCGTGGCAAACGCTACCATTCGGATCGTCTGTCATATTTTTTCATAAATATATGCCTAACTATTGTGCATCGAATAGGATGCGTTTGTAATTTTTCCAGATTTGAGCCCACGCCCCATGAAAACGCTACCAATATCACTCACACAGGTGTTTTTTACTGACATAAAATATCTTTAAATAAAAATAGTAAAATGACTCAAGTAAAGTGGTCAAATGTTTACTAGCTCTTGGACTATAAATGTTTCAAGATTGACGGCAAATAGAAAAATTCTGAAAGTAAATGACATACAACACGAGTTGCTCTGTTTGCCACTTGGACAATGCTCATATATAAGGAAAATAACATGATTGTAAATGGCGAATAAAAATTTTCCAAACTAAAAATAAATCAAAATTAAGTAATAAAATGTTGTTAAATAATCGATCAATTACTAATATGTGGTTACATGCAACAAAGGTTGTGCATTTCTTTCTCACTATCAAAACAACATAAGCGTAGGTAACCATTAAGCGAACAAATACCAAACGTTAATTTATTTATGGTTAATATAATTTTTTAATTCGTTCCATTATTTGACTCTTGGTCCCTTAATGGTTACCCATCCTAAGACGTTTTAACAGCCACTTCAATAAGATTCTTAGAAAACACCAAAATTAACACAAACAAATCTTATTTAAATTCCATAAATATCATTAGCTGAATTAACGCAGATCAAGACAAATAATAATTTTAATCTGAAACTTATTAAAAACAACTAAGTATAATATTAAATATTATGAAAATCTTACCTCAAGATGCTCTAATAAATCGATAGCATAAGTTTTTTTAATAAGAATGCAGAAACTTCATCTATTTAATATAAGAAAAAATAATGGCTAGTTCAAAAATGACTTTCAACCCAATACATTTTTAGTATTAAATAAAAATAACCACAACGAAATTAAATTTTATTGTCAATATAAAAAAATATTCTCTAGTCATATGAGACGGATGATATTCAGTAAAACAATGTTTTTTTCGAAAATAAGTTTCAATAATCAAGTTCTATTACATTCTAGTGCCGGTTTCATTCAACAGAAAGTTCAATTTAGTTTATTCTAAGTTCTGTAGTTGTCGATAATAAATTTTCGCATGTCTATTGATAGTTTGTATGTATACTCCAATATATTCTAAGCATAATTTTTCTGCTCATAATAAATTAATCGGATTTTGTAATAAATTCGAACTAGGTTATCATTTTTTAATAAAAATTTTTAAAGTTCCAACTTGAATAAAATAGTAGAAGTATCAAGAGAATCGGCTAAATATATCTTTTAAAACGTATTCGGTAATTTTCAATTAAAACCTCGAAGATCAATAAATACCTACAGATTGGTTATTTTCAAAAATAATAAAAACGTATAAGTAACAAGAAGTCACTTTCAAACTACCTTCTTACGCATTCGACTTCTTCACATTTTCTTTCTTCTGTTCTTCAAATATAATAAATTTAGCTGCAATAAAATTTAAGAGATAAAATTAATAATATTTTGTTGGCAAATATTTCACTTGAATATCCATCGCTTAGGACTTGTTTGAAAGTTTTGTTTCAAGAAAATCAGTGATATATCACATGTTGACTTTACTTATCCAAATCGAGAATGGTAAAGATGCGTGATAGAACTTTAACTCTCGAAAGAAGAAAATTGATTTAAAAAAAATAGAGGTTGGAATCATTTTGAACAAATTAACTACAATTTTTTTCCAGTGCTAATGATTTCCATTAATTACCCCATTGTAAAAATAAAATTCCTTTTTGTTTTGAATCTTTGACGAAAAAAAAATTAAAAAGAATAAATTTCACATCCAAGTTTAGTTCTATGGTGATTACTACCCTGGATAAACCAAAACTGAATCTTTTTTCGAGGATGAAAGATTTGTTTCTCATTTTTACTTACTAAAAAGAAGTAATTTACACCCAATTTTATTTTTACATAAATAATAAAATAAACCCATTTTTTATATTTTTTGCTTTAACACGATTCCAATAGATAATAAAGGAACCCCCTATAAATGTAAAACATTTATAACTATTTACAACAATGAAGGTAAACTATAATCGTATATAACAGCGTTTCCCAAAGTGTGGGTCGCGACCCGGCACCGGGTCGCAGAAAATTTCTGCTGGGTCGCGGCAAAAATTGTAAACAAAGTTTACTTCATTTACTAAAGTTTTAAATGAAGATAATGGTTTTTTAATTACTTATGTTTTTGTTATATAATTATTTTGCAATTTTTGTGTATGAAATAAACAAACAAATAACTTGATTTTTATTAAAAAATAAAATTTGTTTTGTAAATAAATGTTTTTTTTTCATAAGGTGGGTCGCGAAACATTTTAAAACCTCGTACCGGGTCGCGGTCAAAAAAGTTTGGGAAACGCTGGTATATAACAACCCTAGTAAGTTGATAATATTTGGGTATTGCTTGATGACAACCTTGAGTATTGATACTTATCAACTTACACGGTTTGTTTAGGGAATTATTCACAAAGTCCCGTTCAAACGCATCTTAGTTCCCAGTTAGATGTATACTGATTCGTTCCGTTTGTAATCTCATATCTCTAGATCTACAGCACAGAGCAATATGAGATTTTGGTATGGCCCAAGTCATAATGTTGGCAAACTAGACTTGAAACTGAATGTGATTATGTGCTCCATCATGGCTTGAATTAAACGTATTTGTTGGATCTCGATACAATCACATTTCTCCTTCACATCTCGGCAAAGAAGCTTTTTTATGCAGATACAAAACGATTATGCGAAATGCACAACTAAGTGCACGATTCTGGTAGACTGAAATCTCGCCACCCAAATAAAAGAAAATCTGTAGGAGCTCCTTATTCTGAAAATTTCGGCCTGAAACAAAAATGAGAAGAGATCTGGCTTCAATCGACCCCACCAAGTGTACAGGACAATATCCATCGACCTATCACGAAAAAATCTAGATGATCATCAAAATCTGAAGAGAAAGAGGTAGACGAGTGGACCACCTGTAGAAATGCTGGTCTGCGTAAGTTAGTGCGATTAAATTTGTTGATCCTTCAACTCCGACTGATTAAACCACAAAAGTGTACTTTATATTTACAAGTTTCTGCAGAATACTTCAAACATTCAAGTTTCATTTTAGTTTAGTAAATTTTTTTCTATTAATCGTTCTTCAGGAATCTAGTTGATTTCCCATTCTTAATTCTTCTAGCTTACACGATTTATATTGAACCATTTGTTGTAGAAACCATCAATCAAATTCGACATTTAACACAATGGTGTTAAAAGTTGTAATTCTTTTGTGCATATATGAAGAACTTCATTGCAATGATTGATTTGCATGATTTAATTTTAATAAGAATTAAAATCAATTACCGTACATACCAGCGTATAAGAGATCCAATTTTACCCCATATGAATATAAAATTTATATTTTTATCATCCTATTAAATAATTTATGTGATTTGAAAGTTAAACTGATTTTTTACAATAAAGTTTAAAATTCTCCTACAGTAGAACCTCGATTATCCGAGTGCGGTTTATCCGTGCAATATTTTTTTCAATTGTTATTTGCCATTAACCATATTTTGAAAGCCCCAGTAAGCCAACCACCTTGGACAATTGAAGTTATAGATAAAAATAGTACGTAAGTAAACTACTGTCACAGGCGTTTTATTTATTACCACATTTATCATCTAAAATTGTAAAGCAATGAGGCCCTATGCTGACAGACAAGGGTCATTATCAATGATTTCATTTCTTGCGTAAATAATCTAGGTTCTAATATATAAAGAATATACATTATATGATAACTAAATATTCAGCCAAGAAACCGATCTCCTTGTTTTGGTATCTTTCAGATAAGACTACCCCCGATTTTTACATATTTTGGTTATTAAGGGTCGTCTTATGCGCGGTATATACGGTACTTCTGCATGACAAAACTTTCTACAGCAATTAATATAAGTTACTACGAATAATTTATTGTATAGTAGCGAGTTCAAATTCCACATCCGTCTGTCAGGTGGGTGTATTGACCATAGCTGTTACGCTTAAAGAAATAATAAATACATTTATTGGTCAGAATCCACAAATAATTTTTTCAAATGGGTTCATTGTTAAATGGCGCAACAATATTTAAACATTTAAATTAGTTTGATAATAAATTGAAGTATGATTATGAAACTGGTCAAGCAGTTCTTAATTTTTTTCAGACTCTTAAAAATAATAGTTATATACCCCCAATTCATTTTCATTGTATAAACCAATTTTCTGAAGCGCCTCTTTATATTTTAAAGCCCTAAGCTCATTATGTTTAATATCGAGAAGTCTTCGCAATTTCTATAATTATATAATATTTATCCAATCCAAAAATGTGGCTCAATATTTATTTAAAATCATGAAAATCGAAAACACACATAAATGTTAAATAAAAACATTAGCTATTTTAATTAACGCTCTCAAATAGTTTTAAATAAGACTAATTGTAATTTAAATTAATATCGATAACATGGCGAGTTTTCATCTTCTATGTCGCACTTGTAGCGATCTTAACTAAAGAAAAGCTATACTTCGCATTAATTTCAATAGGTTTTAACTTTTTGCGAAAAAGAGACCAGTTCCATAATCATGGCCACAATAATTGAACACCATCTTTTTGTAAGCACGGCCACAAAATTAAAATTTTTCAAAACAGTTATTAAAAATTAATATGTAAAAGTAGTTTAGAATAGAATACCTCTCATGCTTAATTAAAATTTTATAATATAAAATATCAACTCATTTTTAAAGAGGTAGATCCAGCTTTAAAAAAATAGGTCCTCAATAATAAATTACAACAGATAATAATAATTTATATTAACTTGAATTTTGCTTATTTTTTCATATCAATTTGTGTAGAATTGTTGAAGACTATAACCACATTAAATTGTATGATCTTTGATGTGGGTCTTCAGATCATGTTAAAGGAAAAAATTTTAAAATATTAATATATGTAAAAACGAAATTAATAATAAAATTTTAGCATGCCAGAAGCGATTTAAAAAAAATCACTGTTTGGTTTTATATCCACAAACTAATGAAATTTTTCTCCATTTTATTGCGCCATTTAACGAATTGTTCTAAGCTTTCTTCCGGGTATCCAAGTTTAATGGAAACCCCCAACTATCAGGTTGATGCATAAGTTTGTAGCGTTTTTGGTTTCCAAGGTTTTCTCGTTTCAAATAGGGGCATTTTGATATGAATGATTTCCCACGTACGTTCAGGGAGACCATCCGGCTTTGATGAAGACTGATTAAATGCTTCAATTCGTGATGATCCAAGTCAATCAACTTGGGAATTGGGCAATATAATGAATTGTGACCATTGTGACGTTTTGTGCAAAAACAAAAATCAACGTGTTACCATTTGTTTTGTCCCAAATTGTTACTGATGACGAAAAATGGTGCCTTTACATCAACATGAAGAACAGAAAGGAATGGCTGAGCCCTAACAAACAAGCAAAAGCTGGTGCCCATCCATGCAACATAATGTTGTGCATCTGGTGGGATAAAGAAGGCGTCATCTGCTATGAATTGCTTCCGGGGAATGTAACCATCCCTTCTGAGGTTTATTGTCAACAACTGCGTCGCCTGGAGGCTGCAATTCAAGAAAAACGACCGGCAAGACGGCATCAAATGGTTTTTCAGCGTGATAATGCCCGTCCGCATAATGCTAACATTACAAAAGCAGCTCTTCAAGACCTCGGTTGGGAGGTTATTCCACATCCGCCCTGTTTTCATCTTTTCCGCTCTCTATCCAACAATCTCCGCGGAATCTCATTTAATAACGACGTTCTCTTCAAAACTCGCTGGGCGACTTCTTCACCTCCAAAGTACCGGATTTCGTCAGGCGTGGAATCGAAAAACTGCCAGAATGTTGGGAGTAAACAATGCAGAAGAATAGACTATTAATTAGTTTATGTATTTTTTATATTTAAAAAATTAAATTTTAAATTTAAAAAAACGCTACGAACTTATGTATCCACCACCCAATAATACCTCTTTTATAGCGATATATGTACGTATCTTTCAAGTAAATTTTAGAATAGCAAAAGAAATTGATGAAAAAGTTAATAAATAAATATTTAATACAAATATTTTGTACACAGACAAAAATACAAATATGTATGTTGACTAAAATTAATATTATATAGAAACATAAAAGCAAAATTAATTCCAAATACTAAATTATAACTCGATACCACAGATAACTTATTTGTAGATATCTGCATCAAAACTGAATCAAGTGGCAAAAAAAAATATGCCACGATAGATATTCTAACCTAAGTAACCTAAATGTTTAAATTTTAAGCATATAATATTTCAATTAATTATCATATCAAATTTGAAAATAATGCCACTTATGTCTTAATGGAAAATACCAATATCTCCTCAAATCATGATCCTAACAATTTTAAAAACGATACATTTATTACATTCTACAGCAACGAATCAAAGAGACAAACGTACTACTTATACAAATTACTACAATAATTATATTATTTATTATTTCAAAATTTAGATGATAAGTTTAAATTCATGTTTGTCAACATATTATTTAGTAGCGACGCCTTTTATTAGGAAAATCATCACGATTTCCGCGACCTTCGTTGACCCAGTGTCCTCGACCCCCCATATTTCCGCCGCCGCCACGGGGGCCCATATCACGACCATCAAAACGGTGATTGCGTTCAAAAGAATTCATGAATGGTTTTTGTTCCTAACCAAATACAAAAATTAAAACTCCAATAATAAAAACGACCTATGTCGTTATTTCAATAAAATTTATAGCTTTTATAAGCAGGTGAAAAAATATTAACAATGATAATTAGAAGCTTCAATAGTTTTCTCCTCGACAAAAAGATCGTGGTACACCATCAAAAATTATGTTGAAATGTTAAGGATTTTAGAATGTTAACGTGATCAGTAATCATACTTCAACCAGCGCCAAAATATAGTATGTAAAACAGAGTTACTATAGATTGAATTATGTCAGGCAACAAGTAATAAATTGCTACATCTGAATAATCAAAAAGCGCAAAGAAAATTAATACCAGAATATGTATAATCAAATCATTTCTTTAACAGGTAGTAACTAGACTTTATAGGTATAACAAATATCTGGCCGCAATTTAAATGATTAAAATCAGTCTCAAGCTTTTTGAGATATAGGCTTATAAAACTCTCGGTGACGAGTAACAATAGTACTTGTAAAGCACTACGCTCAACCTCGAAAGTCGTTGCAAATTGTTTGTATGTATATTAATAGTACACACAAAAAATAACCAGAAGGTCAATAAATTGGTTTTATTATGTACTATTAGCAATCTTTTGCATTTGCGACTTAATTCTTTACGCTAATTTCCGCCGCGCGCCTGATGAACTACTTGCTATTATTATGTTGTTAAGAGACCAAATTCTCATCGGTATCTCATCAGCTCCATGTAATATTTTGAATCATTCTGTAATTTATTTTAATCGCCAAATTTTCGCGAGAGTTAAGAGTGTACTAGAAACGTTCACGTTTCGTCGTAACCCCCGCATAGCTTGCTGATTAAATACCAATTATATTGGAAAATTGCAAGAAATTTTACCTACAATAGCAGTGATAAATAGCACAGTCCTCGTAAGGATTTGTTTTACAAATTTTATATTTGTAAAAAACGAAATTTTAAGAATAGTTAATCAAATAGTCTATTGAAAATTTGCCGAGAAATTTTTTACGCGTTTTAACAACTACGCTGCCGAAGCGATTAGTTTATATTGCACGGAACTTCTATATCTCATTGACTAATTCTAGGACACCTACAGGTGTATAAAATTCTATCAACGTAATTATTAGTATTGCAGATATTATACATAGATATAATTATAATAAACACTTAGAAAACTCTGATCTCCATCACTCTCAATGAGAGGTCTAGGGCTATGCCTTGGTAAGAAAAGGCTTTGTGAATTAGTACAGACAGGCATTCTTGACAATTCCTAATTACTGGTCGCAATTGGTCAGAAAGTTGGACGATTGGTTTGGAAAAGCGAAGTTTACGCACTTTGGTGTTTGGTTTTTAAAATTTTGTTAACCATTGAGGAGGGCACTTAATAAGAGGCTTCGTCAATTAGTATGGGCATTCTTGACCATTCCTAATTACTCGGACTGACCACCTTCCATCTGAAACTGTTCTCGCTACAAAGTTTGACGATAAAACTGTAAAAACTTTGCAAACAGAATTTGAGCTCTGTGGTGTTTACAATTTAGTTCAGAGATTTAGCCATCAATACTTAGCTCGGCCTTTGTCCTCGCAATTATATATATCAAAAATTACATGACTACGTTATTTCTTGAACTAAAACTGTCGTCACCACTAAGATTGTTTAGGTTGGTAATAAATGAATGAACCAATCAAAGATTCCAGGTAGTCTAGAAGTAGCCTAACATTTACATAAACAGGCCAGTAACCTCACCGAGTTAGATAATCTACTAGTAAATGATACTTTTTATTATGTTTTTTATTATGACATTAATAATTGCCCAAATAATTGATAGATGTTGATAGACGTATCCTATTCTACAATGTATGGTATATAACATGGTAAAAAAGAATCATTAAAAAATAAGTTTGTTGTTTGACAAACTTGAGAAGAGAACAAATATAACATCTGTATAAAAAGTTTAAAATAGATTTCAATTATTCAAAAATTATAAATTTTACCTTAAGAAACCCATAGATATATTCAGAAATGAGAACCGAATGAGAACTAATGGAGACTAAATAATTTGAACTCCGAACTTTTAGTGGTGGAAAATTAGTTTCCTTGGACATGGTAAAGAATGTTTTAAGAATTTTACATCACCAGGAATTTCAATTCCAAAAAACAATTAAAATCATGTTTATATGAAAATCTGGTTACAATTTTTTGGATATAATATTTCATATAATCACATATAAGTAAATAAAAATAGATATTTAAATTTCTCCTGCATACTACTTAAATGCAAAAGAACCGGTAAAAATATTGAAACAGTTGATAGCTTTATTAAATTGCATCATACTGTTAATATACGAAGCAACAAATTATTAGTTTTCTTTCTTGGTTAATACCAGAAAAATTAACAAAACTATTCAATCTCATAAATCGTTTCCTTTCAAATGAAAATCAGAAAATCTCCGTTTCTTCTTTGTAAGTAAATTTAAGTTCTCTAATTTGTAAATTTAACCGCAAAATCAAAATTTATCCCTTAACTCTATAAAGTGTTTTACTTCAAATAATTTTTGATAGTGTCCAGATCTTATAACTTAGCATACAGAAAGTTCTTTTGGTTATAAAAATGTTCGCCGCAATTATTCAATGTTAATACTGAGAACGTTTTTTCTTGTAATAATAGAATTCACCATAAGCAAAATATAAGTAGCACATAATATTACACTTGTTAGAAATTTTTTAAGTACTCCTGCAATTATTATTTAATAGCAAAATGTAGAACTCCTTCATAAAAAATGGCCTTCGACAGGCAATCGTATATATCTTAACTCCACTATTTTAGGAACAATAATTGGTTCCAGTTTCTTAACTGCGAAGTTCAAAAATGATCAAGACACAAAGCTTCAACCATATCACATCGTTGCATTTGTGTAATCTCTCTCAAATATCAATTTCAACTCAAAAACTAAACAAAGCAAATTGAGTTCTCAGCTCAGTCATCTAAGAAAATTTTTTTAATAATTTGTAAAAGATCAGAATTTTAATTTACAAAATAAAATTTTATATTAATTCCAACACAATAAAAAATTTGTGCAAATAGATAATGCAAAATTTTTATTAATTAGATCCACCCCATTGTTGGTTGATCAATTTTCTCCTCAAAATTTCTTTGAGCAATCAGCATTTCTAAGATATCACAAAAAGATAGTTTTAAACTCAATGTTATCGAGAATCTTTAAATCAGACCAGAAGAATTCAAGAATTTCTGTCTTGATTTTTTTTTTAATTTTCTATTGTGGTATGCAAAATTTCATTATTTTGCCCCTAAACTATATCTTCAAAATTCGTTAATTGCAAGAGTCAAAAAAAAGATTTTTCGAAACAAGAAATTACAGAAAATAAAAATTTAAGATAAAAAAATAGTACATACCATTCCGCCGTCATTGCTACCTCCCAGTTCATTCTGCACTATAATTGAAACGAAAAAAAGTAGTAAACAAACCCAAAAAACAAGTTTACACTTACGGTTATTATTTGGTTGAAATCCGCGTTCATTAGGTTGGTCATAAGCTTGTTCCTCTTGCTCCAACATGTTATCTAGCTGATGTGCTTGCATGAACAAACTATTTTCTGCTTGTCGTCGAATCATTTCCTTCTCTTGATAATTCATCCTGCTTTGCAAATCGTCTGTTTGGCGTCTCATCAGTTCTTCATTCCGTTGTCTCGATTCTTCTGCTTGACGTTCCTTGATTTCCCACTCCCTCTTCTGTCTGTCACGATCCATTTCACGGGAACGCAACTGTTCCCTCAGCATTTCAGTTTCATGCTCAAATCTTGCATAATCCATTTGTGCTTCCAACTTTTCCTTTTCCATATCAAATTCCTTCTTGACTGCTTCGATTTTTTGTGAATGTAATTCGTGCAATTGTTTCCACCTCAATCCATATTCGTGCTCAAAGCTGTTAAGGTTGGCAAAGCGTGGTCCCACTTCACGTTCCTTCATGTAATCAGGATTTTTTTTAGGAATGTTTTTTTCTGGGTAACCTTCAGTATCGTCAACCACGTCATATTGTTCCACAATCACTGGTCTCAAGGAGGAAGTCAAGAACAGACAGTCTTCTGTACATTTTCTAATAGCTAAACCTGCACTACCTTTTCTAGCAAATTCAATTATGGCGTCACCAGTCGACTTTCCACGGTCGTCAACATTAATGATGCACCTTTCAATCTTAAAATGACAAAATTGAAATCACCTTTCGTTAAAAATAACTAAAACTTTACCTCTCCAAATATGCTGAAAGTCCAGTACAAAAGTTCATTTGAAACAAACGGAGTCAGATTTGAAACTTTAACGGTGCTTCCACAAGGTGCATAACGAATTTTCAACGACCTGCTCTTTAACTGATAACCATCTAATTCCCTTTTAGCCTTCTCTGCATTACCGTGATAATCCTGTTTACAAATTCAGGTTAAGTTAAAATATTTATGTTAAGTATAGCTGCCTGCTATGAAATTCCAATGGATTAGTTTGAAATGGTAATGAAATTAAAAAATTGTTTACTACATAAAAACATTCTTAATCTCTGAATTTTATATCTTACTGATGATATAAGCTATTTGAAATACCAAAATAGAACATTAATAGCACCAAATTACTGCATATTATGAATAATCATAAAAATTCAAATTGGAAGCATACTCTGAAAGACTTATACGAGGGGAGATTTTTGAGTTCGCGGAATGAGACAGGAGGCGGTCTTTTTTACAATGTCCTTTTACATTTTCAAGTAAGCACTAAAAATGGTATGCATTTATATCAAATAGTTTAGTGATTCTGCGAGAATTTTTTAAAATGTAAAATATCGAGTTTTATGCGGTTATTAAATTCCGTAGTACAAAACAAGGAAAAAAATGTTAAAACCATTGAAAATATAATGTAGGCAGTTGATGGTGATGAAAATAAAAGAGGAAAATCGACCAAGTGTACTTTCACTACAAGATAATGCACGTGTTCCAAAAATTGCCAAGATTGCCATAACGTCATGCGGTTTCCAATAACTTGGTTCATCTACCTCAGCGCTCCGCAACCGGTGTGCCGCGGCACACTGGTGTGCCGTGAGCCGTTACAGGTGTGCCGCGGTCAAATAAGACAATATTTGCTTTTTTGATACTAAAATAACTTATACTCGTTTCCTTAAAATAAAAAGGTCATCAGCCGAGGCGGGGATGACACCTCACCCCTAAAAAAAAGGTCATAAAAATTTTTTTTGATGTGCCGCGTAGTTTTTAGAAGGTTTACAAAAATTAATTCACAGAAGTAATAAATGTATTGATGTTCGTGGAGATCATATTGAAAAATAAAATATAAAAGTTTCCTTCTTTCCCGATCCGCGAACTTAAAAATCATCCCTTGTAGGTAAGCGAATTAACCTTATTTTTTTGACTAGACTGACCGTTCTCGGTCAACAGGCTAATATAACTTTGAATTGATAGTATAAATCATGTGGAAGATAACCATGTGTTTTTTATTTTAATAGGGGCAGTTGGGACTACGAAGATCAAGCTTCCGAATACGCAAATTCTATTTAAAATAAGTACCCAGTTTTTAAACAAAAACTTGCTGCTCTAGAGCAAAACTCCAGAATGTTGTATTATTTTGGCGTGTATATTTGAGGGTCTGAATGAGGGCTCCCGGAAGATCACTAGAATCCTGTTGGCTTTTCCTCTGATTGAGGATTTTTAGGAAGAAAAACATGATATTTGAGTATTGAATATTTAGTATTTGTGAAGGTAGATAAAAATTATAAATAAGGTAAAAAAGGTAAATAAAAATTATGCGACGAAGTAAAAGTTTAACAACTGAAATGCGTGCGTCTGTGCTTCTTTTATACAATCGGGATAAATTGCATAGAGAAATTTAAAGACTGCGGTGTATAATGCTATAGTATGATTTAAAACTACCAGAAGTCCTCAGGACCGACATCGATCTGACAGACCAAGAAGTACCAATCAAGGTGATGATCTACGTTTAGTACGAATGTCTAAATGCAATTGATGATTGTCAGCACCTGAATTGCGTTCAGAATTAAATCGGGGCCGAGAAAATCCCGTTTCTGTAACCACAAAAAAAATAGACTAATCGCTGCAAATTTGCATGGTCGTGTTGCAAAAAGAAACCACAAAGCAAAAAAGAAACGTTTTCGGTGGGATCCAAAACAGTGGAAATTGGAGAGTAAATAGAACAATGGAATTTGGTGTTATGGAGTGATGAGTCAAAGTTTGAAATCTTTAATCACACGATAAGAATTTATATTAGCCGCTCAGAACAAATGTTTCCAGATTGTGTTGTGTTTACTGTTAAACAACGGGGGGTGGTTCATAGTGGTTTGGAGCTGCTTCTCAGCTGCTGGCGGTTGATGATTTGGTGAAAATTGATGAAATTTTAAATACAGATATTAAAAAATTCTAGAAGAAAATATGAAATAGAAAATAACAGTCCCAAACTATGAAAACAATACGTCCAAGCAAAAGAAAATCAAGAGGTATTGAAAAACATGGTTTGATAATCCCAATCGCATGATTTAAACCCGATCGAGCTTCTATGGGATGAACGGTGAGGATTACCTATCACCTGTCACTCCGAATGAGTTGAAACTTTGCAATCGCAAAGAGGAAGGTTTATATAGGCCCCTACAACAAAAAAATTCTGAGAAAGTATTATCAAAATTTTGAGAAAAATCGATTTGAAAAGTACGAAAAAGTAGCATGATCGTGCCACACAACCGGTCGATGCCACTAGCTTCGCCCGGCCGGCGCGCATTTTGTTGACGGTACGTGCACTGGGATATACTCTTACACTTAGAAAATTTCGCACCGGCAGATGCAGCTCGACGCTCCTACATGTAACATCGATTATTTTTTGTTTTTACGCGATTTTTAGGGGGTGAAACGTAATGGTATACTGCACCATACCGCAACTATACTTTTTAATGCTATTTCGAGGGTCTCTCACATCCCGGTTGCATAGATCCCGGTGTTCTTGATCGGTGGCGCCTTCTCGTATGTTTAGCCTAGTAACCAGAGTCAAATCCGCTCCGTAGGGGTGCAGAGCGGAGCGGAGCGGCGCCCCGGAGGAGTAGGATTTGACGATGGATTACCCTCCTTTTCGAATGCACACCCCTAAAATTCGAAGGCAAAGAAAAATTTAATTTTTTCACTTTTTCGGCAATAACCGCCTTATTTTCCATTTTTTCGCGAATATTTATACTAATATCTACTAAGCACACCCCCCCCCCCTACCCGAATTTCAAAGAAAAATTAAAATCGGAGCAAAAAAATTTCACTCGATTTGAAGGGACCGGTAACCCGATAGTGGTCTCGGGCCGGGGTCACGATTTTACTTTCCCATACTTTTCAAATCGATTTTTCTCAAAATTTTGATAATACTTTCTCAGAATTTTTTTGTTGTAGGGGCCTATGTAAACCTTCCTCTTTGCGATTGCAAAGTTTCAACTCATTCGGAGTGACAGGTGATAGGTAATTATCCCCGCATAAATATATCGCCTTTCTGGAAGTTTTATTTCAAGAATGGCGACTGTGCAGTTAATGTAACCACTCGAAACAAAATTTCTTCAGCTACACACTAAAGAATGGGCTTATATTAGGCTATAGAAAAAATAATTTGGCTGAAATGTTGAAAAATAACCAAAATATCGACTTTTGAAAAGAAGGGAAAGTAAATTCATGTAGCCGGTCGAAACCGGGGTCTGCACGGGTATCGGGTTACAGTCCCTTGAAATGGAGTGCAATTTTTTCGGTCCGATTTTAATTTTTCTTTGAAATTCGGGTAGGGGGGGGTGTGCTTAGTAGATATTAGTATAAATATTCGCGAAAAAAATGGAAAATAAGGCGGTTATTGCCGAAAAAGTGAAAAAATTAAATTTTTTTTGCCTTCCATTTTTAAGGGTGTGCATTCGAAAGGGAGGGTCGGCCATCGTCAAATCCTACTCCTCCGGGGCGCCGCTCCGCTCCGCTCCGCTCTGCACCCCTACGGAGCGGATTTGACTCTGGTTACTAGGCTAAACATACGAGAGGCGCCATCCATCAAGAACACCGGGATCTATGCAACCGGGATGTGAGAGACCCTCGAAATAGCATTAAAAAGTATAGTTGCGGTATGGTGCAGTATACTATTACGTTTCACCCCCTAAAAATCGCGTAAAAACAAAAAATAATCGATGTTACATGTAGGAGCGTCGAGCTGCATCTGCCGGTGCGAAATTTTCTAAGTGTAAGAGTATATCTAGCTGCACGTACCGTCAACAAAATGCGCGCCGGCCGGGGGAAGCTAGTGGCATCGACCGGTTGTGTGGCACGATCATGCTACTTTTTCGTACTTTTCAAATTCGATTATTTCAAAATTTTGATAACAAATTCAGCCTTAATATTTTGAGAATTTGTTATATTAACTGTGTTCTTTAGTGTGTAGCAGAAGAAATTTAGTTTCGAGTGGTTACATTAACTGCACAGTAACCCAACTTTTGTCCTCACGGTTTTTCTGTAAAATCAAAACCGGCCGAGTTATTCAAGAAAAACCGTTTTTCATCTAAAAAACCATTTTTCGAATATACGCATAAGCATGATTTGGTCGACATTTTGAATTTACACTCCCAGTGACCACGAATTTGGGGGAGGGGGGTCTTGTAAAACGTTACGATGCGTTACAGGGTGGGAGGGGGGGTTTGGGTGGTGAACTACGCGTTACGTAACATTGTTTTTGCCACATAATTGTGACTTTTAGGTAAAAATGGTCACTTGGTGGTTACGTAAAGGGGGGAGGGGGTACAGAAAAACGTTACGGCGCGTTACATGGGGGGGGGGGGGTAAAAAATCTCCAAAAATTGCGTTACGTAATACTTGAACGCTCCCTAAGCAGCGAAGTAGAGTAATGCAAATATCTGTGGTCATTAGATTACAGAACGTTAAGCAATGCTTCTAGCGGTATGCACTTGGATGGGCGACCGCTGGGGACAATATTTGTCCCCCCAATAGATAGACGCAGCGCCGTAGCAAGCTCTTCTGGCGCCTGAGGCAAATTTGAATATATGCGCCCCCCTCCAAACGATTCATATCATTTCGCGGCGCTGACTTTGAGTAATGAAAACAAATGGATGCTTATCAGGAACTCATTTAGGCTGTCGGGACCGGGGGGTCTGGAATACCCCCCACTTAATTAATTGCGAAAGATTTCTTTATTATCTGCACTTAATTATCTGCGCGGCATTTTAATTTTCTATTTATTTCTACGGATGGCTCAATTTGAGTGGCGATATAAATATTACCGAATATATAGAGGGGGGGGGGGCGAAAACAATAGTCACAGGAGGGTCCGAAATTTTATGCTACACCACTGATTTTGGGCTTTGTAGATTTGGCACGAACTCCACATCGATTATTTAGAAATTATTCCCTCTGCATCGTCAATTTTCGAAAATCAATATTTCTTGTAAGCAGCACCGTAGCAAGCTCTTCTGGCGCCTGAGGCAAATTTGAATATATGCGCCCCCCTCCCAAAAGATTCTTATCATTTTTATAATTTTAAACTATTATTTATTTGGTTTTGTCGAGGTTTAGTGCCCCCATTGCGTTCGCCCTTGCTACGGCGCGGCGCTGGCTTAAAGTAACGAAAACAAATTGATGCTTATCAGGAACTCATTTAGGCTGCCGTGACCGGGGGGTCTGGGGGGTATGGAATACCCCCCAGGTACACTTAATTTATTGCGAAAGAAAAACTGTCACTTTTACGTCCGTCGGTATTAAAAATAACGGTACTGGGATAGTTATGAAAAATATCACCTGCTGTCCTCCCCTCCTGGATTACAAACGAAAATTGCAATAGATTCAACGAAAAATAATAAATTTTGATGGTTCTGAATAATGGCAAGTGTACCTGGGGGGTATTCCATACCCCCCAGACCCCCCGGTCATGTGATATCGATTTTTATCGTTGGGAACTTTTGAAGATCTTATATTATAAAATACGCATAGTATGTCAGAATCGCCGTTTCCATACTAACGTAACGCAATACCCCCTCCCCGAATATGAAGATTATTTTTATCGGTAGGAATTTTCCTTTTCTATTATATTTGAATAATTGTCTCGATGATAATGTGATATTTTGCCGGTTATCCAGTCAGTTAAAGGGAAATATAGAAGAACGCGGGGGTTGGAATCAACTTTCCTCAAATCCCCCGTCTTACCCTAGTCATTGCACCAAAATCGAAGAGGAGAAAATTCCCTACAAAACGAGGTTTCAGAATTTACTTCAGATCTGAAGTAAATCTATTTTATGGAGAATTTTGTACTCTCTAATTTTGATTTGATGATAATTATTTTCATTAAAAATGAACGTAAGAGTAAGACGAAAAACTACTGTAGAGGATTAAAATCCCCATTTGGGGAAAAGGCTAGCAGGGAATTTTAGGCGAAGTTGCAAATAAAATCGTGGTCAAATTTTGGAATTCAGTCAAATTTGAATATATGCGCCCCCCCCCCCAAAAGATTCTTATCTTTTTGAAAATTTTAAACTATTATTTATTGGGTTTTGTCAAGGTTTAGCGCCCCCCATTGCGATGGTGCCTGAGGCGACCTCACTCTTGCTACGGCTCTGGGTAGACGAGAGTTGTTTGAAAAAACAGCATTCAGGCTATTGAAGACTTCCGATAAATTTGAAATGTTTAACTGGCTTTAATTTAGATAATTCCGATAAATTTGAAATGTTTAACTGGCTTTAATTTAGATAATAGAAAAAATCAAATTGCTATCTTTATTTAAGAATATTTCAAAGTTCTCCCACATAAAATAATATGAAAAAACTCAGGATTATGGTTGTCTTTCATGTCATTTATACTATCATCAATTAAAAAACAAATTAGCCATTGCCCGTGAATGGTCACTTACTAATTTTCTGAAAAATATTTCAGACAATAATTCGGACGCCTGTTAGCAAGCAACCAGTGTTTTTAAGACTGGAATGGTAAGTTCAATTTCAGTAATACATTGTTCCCCAAATAAAATACAGCTGTCAATGATCCAGATTAACAAGTTTAAGAGACAAACAGCTGCATCATTTCATGCTATGTAAGAAACCAAGTTATGTCTGAGCAAAAATTAGTACGAATTGTTCAGAATACGTAATGAATTATAACAATAATAATAATAATAAAAACAAGCAGTTAAATTAATAACAAAAAAGAACTCACCAAACGAATAAATGCAAAATTCTTCTCCTTGTTAACGAACAGTTCGTGCGTCTCTCCGTACCTCTTGAAGATATCGTTCAATTCCTCTTCAGTAACTTCCGGAGCAATATTCCCAATGTACAAGCGTGCCCTACCAGCAAATTTCTTTTCGGTGCTATCCACCGCAGGTAACTCATAAGTTGGTCCACAAAATTGCGACAATTTTTCATTTAACCGTTCATCAGGATTGCGGCCACCCTGTCCTTGTTCGCGTGGTCCACCACCAGAGTTGGGGCCACCTTGATAATTACCCCTAGGTCGCTTCGGCCCTTGGAAATTATTTTCATTTTTAACCTAACGACAAACAAATTAATAATAAAAAAAATTACAACACAAATTCATTACTCACAAAATTTGGATTATTTGGCCGTCTATTATTGCCGGGTCCAAATCTTCCAGGACCTCCTCCACCGCCCCTATTTCCCTGAAATCCACCCCGGCGTCCTCCGCCAGAGTTGTTATCTTGGCGTCCTCCGCCATAGTTGTTATCTTGGCGTCCGGTATTTTCATTATTCTGACTTTCCTTTTGATTAGAACTATTTGTCGATACGTTCTCGGTTGAACTTTCAACTTTTGCGGCGGTTGTGTCCGGATTCGGATTTGTATTTGCCATTTCTGATGATCTAGAAATTGCAATAATCGAACGATAATCACACGGATAAACTTCACTACTGCGAGAACTGCGACTTCAACTTGAACACCACTCGATTGCGTGCGCCACCTCACGCCACCTGGTGTAAATGGACTCTACAAAGAAAATCAATATTTAAAATTAATCGAGTGGTTAAACATTACTTGATAATTTCGATAGTCGTATTAAATTTTCCAAATGAATTTTTAATTTTAATGACCCTTTAATTCAAACAGTAGGAAAAAACGTACAATAATAATTTTAAAATAAAATGGTGACTATATTTATGAATAGATGGCAGTTACTAAATACCTATTTTAATCAATTTATAAGGCCCTGAACACACACTTCTCGAAAAAATTATGTTTTTGACAAGAAACCAACATTAAACGGGTGTTGCAGAATTTAAAATAGAAATTTAGAAATTAAATTAAGAAAAAAAAATTTCGGTAGATTTGCTCGCAATACCTTCGTTACAAGCAGAGCCGTAGCAAGGGTGAGGCGACTGAGGCTTTGACTCAGGCGTCATTGCAATGGGGGCGCTAAACCTTGACAAAACCCAATAAATAATGGTTTAAAATTTTCTATAAATAAGAATCTTTGGGGGGGGGGGCGCATATATTCAAATTTAACTGAATTCCAAAATTTGACCTCGATTTTATTTGCAACTTCGCCTAAAATTCCCTGCTAGCCTTTTCCCCAAATGGGGATTTTAATCCTCTACAGTAGTTTTTCGTCTATAACTCGCTTACTTTCATTTTTAGTGAAAATTATCATCAAATCAAAATTGAAGAGTACAAAATTCGCTATAAAACAAATTCACAAAATTTGCCTACATCATACTAAGTATTCATGAAATAAAAAGAAAATTCAGAGAAATCAATTGAAACAAGTTTTGAATAATTCTTATTCTGAATAAAAATTTCGTACATTTAAACTTCACCATCGATGGTGAACAAAACAAAACCAGGTTTCAGGATTTACTTCAGATCGTTCTGTAGGGAATTTTCTCCTCTTCAATTTTGGTGCAAAGACTAGGGGAAGACAAGGGATTTTCGGAAAGTTGATTCCAACCCCCGCGTTCTTCTTCATTTCCTTTTAACTGACTGGGTAACCGGCAAAATATCACATTATCAGCGAGTCAATTATTCAAATATATTTAAATAGAAAAGGAAAATTCCTACCGATAAAAATAATCTTCATATTCGGGGAGGGGGTATTGCGTTACGTTAGTATGGAAACGGCGATTCTGACATACTATGCGTATTTTATAATATAAGATCTTCAAAAGTTCCCAACGATAAAAATCGATATCACATGACCGGGGGGTCTGGGGGGTATGGAATACCCCCCAGGTACACTTGCCATTATTCAGAACCATCAAAATTTATTATTTTTCGTTGAATCTTTTGCAATTTTCGTTTGTAATCCAGGAGGGGAGGACAGCAGGTGATATTTTTCATAACTATCCCAGTACCGTTATTTTTAATACCGACGGACGTAAAAGTGACAGTTTTTCTTTCGCAATAAATTAAGTGTACCTGGAGGGTATTCCATACCCCCCGGTCACGGCAGCCTAAATGAGTTCCTGATAAGCATCAATTTGTTTTCGTTACTTTAAGCCAGCGCCGCGCCGTAGCAAGGGCGAACGCAATGGGGGCGCTAAACCTCGACAAAACCCAATAAATAATAGTTTAAAATTATAAAAATGATAAGAATCTTTTGGGAGGGGGGCGCATATATTCAAATTTGCCTCAGGCGCCAGAAGAGCTTGCTACGGTGCTGCTTACAAGAAATATTGATTTTCGAAAATTGACGATGCAGAGGGAATAATTTCGAAATAATCGATGTGGAGTTCGTGCCAAATCTACAAAGCCCAAAATCAGTGGTGTAGCATAAAATTTCGGACCCTCCTGTGACTATTGTTTTCGCCCCCCCCCCCTCCCTCTATATATTCGTTAATATTTATATCGCCACTCAAATTGAGCCATCCGTAGAAATAAATAGAAAATTAAAATGCCGCGCAGAAAATTTTTTTATTAAGTTTCCACGATCAAGTGGTATAAAATGGAATGTTACATTATTTGTGCATTGTTTCTTTATTTTATTCTCCTAATATTAATAACTAGCCATCTAGACCCAGAATAGATCCGAGAAGACCATAGTTGTTCGGCCTTCGGCCTCACAGGGCGGACCACCTCGGCTCCAATTTAAAAAGTGTCGCAGGTCCCCCGGTACAAATATTACACATTTTTGCACTTTTCCAAAAAGTTATTCACAATTTTGCCAATGTTTTAGACAACCGAAGAAGAAGTTTAGAGTACGTTTTTGTGTTATAATTCCCAAAAACGGTTTGCCCGTCCATTTCCGGCGTTAATATATAATTATCGGAGCGTAATTTCATCTTTCATCTGTCATCTATCATCTGT